>CM037858.1:5455000-6055000 GCA_021292105.1 Anadara kagoshimensis | reverse complement strand
GTGGAAAATAAATTTTCAGAAATTTTACATAGAATTTAAAGGGTGGGGTACAAACGGAAGCCCTACCGATTGAATTACAAAATAACCTGTATATAAAGACCGCCTTCAGTGGGAACAGAAATATGGATTTTATAGACACGCGGTCTTTATATAGAGTGCATTTTTAATTGAAATATGAAGTAAAGGGATCTTAAAACTAGTCTTCATGGAAGGCGGTCTTTATATAGAGGTGGTCACTATAATAGGTCTGTACTGTATATTGCTGTGATTGCTCAATGAGACCAGTTTCTCGGTTCCCGAAGTACAGTACATAGACTATTAACTATAGTTCGTATGTTCGGGGACATAGAAGTCTTAGAGGTGGCTTCTATAAATAAAATATTTATTTATAATTTACAGTGAAACCTGTCTATGTCTATAAAGGCCATCCAAGGGAATCAGTAAAAGTTACCTTTATGGGCAGTTGGCCCTTATATACCGTGAGGTTCAAATTACATGAATAAAGAGAAAATCGAGTAAAAGTTTACAGGTCTTTCAAGAAAGGCGACTCTCTATTAAGGCAGGTTTGACTGTATAAATAATAATTTATTTAATATACATAATGAGGGTGATTGTGAAATTGTATGTTAATCGTGTTTATCTAATTAACTGTGTACATACACGTAGATAGTATTTACATTATCAATGAAATTTTGATATTTTTGATCGATTTTGAATCTCGTTATATCTGGTACATTGCGTCAAAATTGACCTGACCGTTTGACCTTTAATTTGAATAGTCAAACAGACATATTCATTGTGTAATTAAGGGGCTATATAAAGTTGATATATAGGTATAGATGATAGCAATACTAGTTTCTGGTCAATTATGGTAATGAAACATGCTATCTTACCTAAATCATAATTATAGTCTATAAGCCCAATCTAATAGTATTCAAATTAAAGGTCAAGCGGGCAGGTCAAACTTGACGCATTACAGCTAGTGCATTTTTTTCTTGCAGCAAATGTACCCTTATGACAGAGATATATCCATCACATAATATAGTTTTTGTTAAAATGTGTAGACAGTGTCTAGACAAAATCGTGTTAAGTCTTTTATTTCAATTTAACCCTTAAACTAATTGTGCTTTTTGCAATCACTTTGCACATAACGTTCACCATTCTCCGTTAAAATTGAAATGTGTTTTTCTTCATTGAAACTTATAATGAAAATATATGTGAATTGGCCAAAAAACTATATACTTTAGCATACCAGTACCATAGAAGTAAATAATTTGTATCTGAAAACCCATGTATTGGCACCAAACAACGCCGGAAAGAAGAAGAACAAACAGCAAACGAAAAAATTGCGAACAAGACAAGACAAACTGGGACTACTGATTATAAACCCCTGACTTGTGATTGGTACTAGATATTATCAGAATATGGTTTCAAGTGTTTTGGTAGTAGCACAATTGGAAGCTCCCAATCATCATTTTATTACCTTTCAAACTAAACAGCAAACCTTAATAATGCTTTGGCATTTGTTGTGATAGTTTTGGCAGCCATAACACATGTAGGTCGCAACTTGATTGTTCTTCATATACTTAATATATGTCTTTTGAAATGTTATATTTATTAATATATTATTGATGCTTTGTTTTTTATCGTGTATATTGTAATGTCAGGTCATGATATAGGATGGTACGTCACCACAAGACGTGACTAGAGTATAAATACCTAGTATGGTGCAGATACTTGAAGATATATTTTGTCTCTTGTGTTAAGGCATTATGATGCATTTATTAAGAATAAAGTTTATTTATACCAATATTTATATTTTATGTCTAAAATGTATGTAAGTGATATTTTTTTGTCAAATGTGAAATTTATTTTTGATTATATGTATTTGAGATGATCTATATAATGTGTCATGCTGATGACGATAAATTGAACCAGATAGAAGTAAAATTAGGGTGGAACACATTTTGTTGTCATTTTATATTTTATTGGATCAACTAGTTGGTAACTACACGTGCATGGAATACTCTGGCGTGTTCAGGTGTGATTCCATGGAGATGGATTAGATCTATATACCCAATAAAACTGAAGATTCAACACGTTTAATAAAATACGTTTGTGGTCTGTCAAATCTGTACCTCAATATTTACATATATGAGTTACCAATATGACAAGGTACTTGACCAATACATACAAAAGGTATATTAAAATGTATATTGTCAACTTGAGTAATGCAACCTTATTAGAATAATCCATTGTTACCAATATGACCAGGTACTTGACCAAAACATACAAACTTGAGCAGTGCATCTATAGGAGACTTATTGAAATAATCCATAGTTACAAGTATGTCAATGAAATTGAGTAAAACCAAACTACATGTATAGGAGCTTATTGAAATACTCATGTGCTACAATTTTGGCTCAGTTTGATACCGACAATGATAAAGAAAGCTTTGCATGTTAAGGGTTCTAAGCATAATAATTTGTTATGTGTTTTAAAAGGACAACGTGTTGCTTTCCCTCGGGCTTGGTTTAGATGATAACTGTTTTTGCGGTGAAAGTATAGGAAATGGGAAATTATATATGTATGCATATAGCAATCCACAACTTGCACTGTAAATACAATACAATGAAATGTAAAGAAATCTTCAGGATGCTAGAATATTTGGACAGTGTCAATTGTCTTAATATAATATTTTCACTGGTAATCCCGGTTTCCTCCACTCTAGCCGAGAACCAATAATATTTTACGTTTAAATGGATGCACTTCTTATTCATTGCCAATCGCAACTCGAATCCATTGTTTTCTCAACTCAAAGATAGCGATACACTGCCATCTTGTTAACAAAATTATTGTACAGATGCCGATGGGACTTTACATACTTAAAACAAACAAGTAAATAATAGCGGGTTAATTTTCAGATATTTTCTGCAAAGATTAGAAAGGCTTTCGGAACTGTGTTCAGATTTTTGAAGAAATCAGTTATTATTGGTTATGGAAACCCTGTGTTGATTGCAGGGGACTTAATATGTTACGACAGATACCGCAGGTAAAATGATATGCATGAAGTGTTGTAAACAGAACTGATTTGGAGTATTATTGACAGCATGTTCTATTTTTATTGCCTTGCTACAATGTATATCCCAATACCCACTGTTTTATTTTGCAAGTGGTTTTTTTGGAGGCTGGTAGACTTTAAGAAGTTGAAAGTAAAATTTTGTAAACGTCATTGAAAATTGATTTCTTTTCCTTTTGCACTATAACTTTTTAATGGCTCTCACAACCGTTTATATCAGTTTCTTTATAAAACCAGCTTTCACCGTTTTTAATGATTTTTTAGCTTGTGGTTTTAGCATGGACTGGCCATGGTGTGTTTGTTTTTGATTTTTAAATACTACCTGGATTGTCAAATTGCCATTTTGCTGATTTTTAAATGTGATATCTTATTGAAAAATTGAAATTTAACACATGGTACTTCATAATATCGATCGTCGCCATACTTATTGGAAGGATATTTGGTCAGCCCGCGACTTCACATTTCAGTTTTTTCAAAAATACACGACTGGCACATTGAATTAGGCGAAGAAATTAAGAAAGATAAATCTACAGAGTCGGCGTGAATTTCCAACAATAGTTTGTCCAAAACACACAATCTGTCTTCGATTAAAGAATAGAAACTCTAACCAGACCTCCAAAGAATAAAAAACATGCGCAGTAATTAAATTATATATATAGAACTCATAAAGCATTCAAAATCCCACGTGCATTATAATAGTACTCTACATTATCAAAATTGATTTTAATTGATAAAACAAAATCTTAATTAGTCGTCATTAATATGTGCCGACAGAAAATATCAATTTGATTTTATTTTACATACTCGCTAATGCATGTGTATTGTGCATGTGTTTATGTTTTATGTTATAAACTAGAAGGCGTTTTAATTTTAAACCAGTATAGATGGACGTTTTATTGTTTTGCATGTCTGTATATATAATCTTATTGTTTATTTTATATTTTATTTCTTGTTTAAATATGTTTAATTTGTATTTTATTATTAATATTTTATCATTTATTTGTTGAATTAAGATAAAAACCTGTGGCTATGTTTTCTTTGTATTTAGAAATATTCATTGGAACCTTATTACACACACACACACACACACACACACACACACACACACAGAGAGAGAGAGAGAGAGAATCAACATTCCAGACCAGATGTCACCTATGTCACGTCATACCGGACATCGAATGACAAATTGCATTAGTTGGCACGTAAATTATTAATTTCTGAAATAATTTAAATTCCATATCACTTACGATATACGTCTACGAAAAACGAATTATTACTGTATTTGATTTGGTTCAAATTTAAATTTTTGATCTCCGAAAACAATGTTCTTAAACGATTTGTCGCCTTTAAGTAACCGACTTGACAACTTCGGTTTATCTTTACTTTTTCGGTTTAGTGCATTCATGTTTTGGTTTATATTCGCGTTATCGCCCTCTCTTACTTCGGGTTTAGGTCGCTGCAATGTCATTTAGTGAAAACGACGAAGTTTCAATGTCGATTCAAGTGTTTGCAGTATCGTTTTCGCGTTTAGGTCGACGAAGAGATAATTCTCCGCGTTTAGGTCGACCGATAGATAAGTTTCAGCGTTTAGGTTGAAGGAGAAATAATTAAATTTTAGCCCTAGCCGAACACCATACATACTGACTAATTCGATTTACAATCTTATTACAAAAAACAAAACACAGCATCTTTCATTTGACATTTTCCATACAGCGTAGCGAGATTGCATTTTAAATTAAATAAATTACTTTTAATTAGTTTCACACTATGATAGTTTGGCACCATGGTTATATAATTTTGTACTTACAGGTTGGAAAGAGAACCAGACGTGTAATACGCACCAGCTGGAAGTGGATGAAGAAAGGTTTTATGCAATATGCCCGCAGTTTACAAACACCAAATGTATTAGTTGTAGTCAATCCCGGTGTATTTCAAAGACGGTGATATCAGCGTTATAGGTGCGTGAGAGAGAGAGAGAGAGAGAGAGAGAGAGAGAGAGAGTATATAGAATCCATTTAGTAGTCTGTCCGTGAATTTGTGCGCGTGTGTGTGTGTGAGAGAGAATTAATTCTAGTCCATGTTTCATTCACGAGTTCATTAACTGACAGCTAAGTTATCCTGACAAGTCATGCTGGTTATAATTAAGACATTCTACCATTCTTATCACGTAAGAGGTATAATTAGATTTACGTAAAGGTTTATGATACTGCATTCCATGTGTATAACATAATTTTACTTGTTTTTATTTGTAAATAAATTCATTTATATTTGTAATTCCTATGGGTCTTCTTTACACCATAGCATATTGTGCATGCTTAGTTGCATGTATGATGATTCCCAATGAAGCCGAGAAAAGACAAAAGACCTACTAGCCAGCTACTGACAATTTCGTTAGGGAGCTTAGAATATGGAATATTGTTAGAATCAGCAGAGAAAATAGTAAAACGAGTTTTATTTTTCTACTCTCACATTTCTATGGAAGCCCGTTTTAGTTTTTCCTCATTGTTGGCAACTAGTGATGGTAGGCATGTTTTACCATTTTAACAGCAACACTGGTCACTGCACCTGTTTCACAATCATTCCTTAAATAAGATTTTCCTTAACTTAAATATAACAAAATTGAAATCTTAATATAAATAATTGTGTTATTTTTAAAGATATTTGATAGGTTAAGTGGCAGTTTGAATATTGCTTCAAGCTTAAAACATTGGTATTGTCAAAATATTGTATTTTGAGTTCCATAAAAGGTTGCCAAAATGAGCTAAATTTGAGTTAAGGAAAATATTAGTTAAGGAATGATTGTGAAACTGTCCGGGATTCTAATTTTAGTATCTGAATACACGCGTGTTTTGTTGTGGCGTATTGTAGGTATTGGATAGGTACATTGTGGGTTTTATAGTTGTAACATTTTGGATTCGACTTCATTGTCATGCGAGATTGGATTTGTAATAGTCAGTACTCTATAAAAAGCAAACATACCCTGTTCCAAACAACAAGTACACGTATAATGATACGAGAATTGAATTGTCTAGTCAAAGACATGTTGCAAGACACCCAGTATAATTAAGGAGCTCTAGAAGTTGTTACATAGAATTATAGTATAGAGGAACAAAGAAAATTATAGTTACACGCTCTCTTGACAATAACACAAGAACCATGCGTATGTTATAATCAAACATACCTGTCCATGTCCAAATCACAATCTCAAAAGTCAAACACAAACATAACGCTCCATGTCTAAATCGTAATCACAAAAGTCAAACACAAACAAACTCTATGTCCAAATCACAGTCCCAAGGAAAAGTAAAAACTTTGAAAACTGGCATATAAATTTAGACGTGAACTTTCACCAGGGAAGTAAGACCACAGGGGCCAGTTTCATAATAAAATTTAAAAAATACCGATAAGTACTCTTTTTTTTTATATACTTATCGATATTTTTAAAATTGTATTATGAAACTGGCCTCTGTGAGTAAGACCGGGTGCTCCGGAAGGGTAAGCACCTCCTGTCTAGATAGCTACACCTGCCACGTGTGTAATCAAAGTTGTGTGAAAGGAACATAGAACTATGAGACGTCAAATATATCCAAAGAAATTTGGGATACAGAGACATTATACTTTTAAAATAACAACATTGTGGTGATGGTCACAACACATTTTGAGGGCCTTGATAAGCCTAGACTAGCAAGTTCCCTTAGTCAACAATTTATTTGAAAGCAGCTTGTATACAATACACATTCTATGTACTTGGGCGAAGTAATTAAGTTTTACACCCCGGTCAAGATTCTTTTGATTATATCGAGGCAAGCCGTTCAGCGACGACACAGAAAACTTGAGAAAATCACCGACTTTGAGCAAGTGAGTTGCCAAACTTTCGCACACTGTCCGAGTGGATAAGAGCCAGGCGTTGTGAGGAGCTGTGGTCAGTAAGCCCGCGCTTTAGACGACTGGACAATCGATTAGTGGAAGCAAATTATGGCAGTGCAAAACAGTGAAAATACGTATCACAAGTTCAGTAGTTGCCACGTTTTCAGATTGCACTGAACCAAGTGGTGCTGGGTATCACACGACCGGTTCTCAGTTAATGTGTCGGTCATACAGGGTTTGAGAATTTGGGAAATCCAATGAGGCATTCCGGTTTTCTCTACAACTTAATGAACTAAAACTATGCCTAGCAGTTCCTAACATGAGCGGTAATATGATTAATGTTAAGATAAAGCGGCATGTGTAACTACCGTCGTTAAAATGTTACTTTACATCCAAGATGTTTAATCTAATAAATTCACTGTTTGAAGCAACAAAAAATCTAAAACGCCTTATCATTCGTTAAATGACATTAATTTGTATTATTCCCTTATAAAGCTCCAAGAAAACATTGTGAAAATCAAATAAACACTAAAGAATGTAAAAAATCGATAAAATAAACTGAATCTGTCGCTATACATGTTAAAATTTATATCAATATAATCATGTGACTTTAAAGAATTGTGTGTCGTGGTTATGACAACTGACTTAGAAATCAACATGGTATCTAAAACAAATGCATTTGCCACCAGGTTCTATAGTTTTGTTTTATGGTTATTCCATAACAATTTTAACACTTTCCAAAGTGAATTTTCCTTTCCGTTGACCTTTACTCATTCACCTGGTATCAGTATAATGGACTGGGGTAGTGGTACGTTTGTCTGTGGCGTACCGACTATGAGAAAGCACGTTAAAGTCGCCCTAAGCGCGCCAGTACAAGGCAGACCATACAACACACTCGCACTTCACATGCCTACACATAATTGTTCATAGATTAATAAAATAGTTCTCGTCGCGAGTAGCTGAAAAATTGCTGATGCGACGTTCAGCAACATTCAACCAACCAACCAACCCATTGATGCTAAACTGAGATTGTCAAGCATAATAATAATTAAAAGTTCCACTGCCATTACATATAATTGCATCACAGATTTTCATTTGTAAAATTCTTTCCGTCTGCGGCATGCAGTTTATTGTACTTAGCTTATCTTAGCTAAGGAATGATTGTGAAACTGGGGCCTGGTTACTCATCTAAATATAATGCCAGCCTATGACAAGCGCAATTCAATTATAATGCCAATAAAAATGATACCGACCCGTGTATCGGAAAACTGCATCCACTTGAGTTCTGACAATTCGATATAATTGCACATTCAGGCAATGGGCCAAGTATAGATTACATAATCAAAAACAAACCTACTAATCCATGTCGGAATCAGAATGCAGAAGCAAAGTAAAAACATCGGAACTGCACGTGAACGTCCACCAGGTAAGTGAGCCCGGGTGCTCCTGAAGGGTAAGCACTTCCTGTTAGCTAACTACACCCGCCACGTGTGTAATCAAAATTGTGTGAAAGAAACATGGAACTATGAGACGTCAAATATATCAAGGGCAATATAATACAAGTACAATGTGACTTTTTCATTTTAATTTGAATTGTAAATTTAAAAAAATCAACACAAGTATAATATCAATATTGAGCAATAAATTATCAAGTATAATTAAAATAACACATTATAAACAAGAAATCTGTGAGCTACTGCTCACTTAATATACCCCCACTTTTAACATAATATGTTAGAATAAAAACAAAAATGTGTCCTTGAAACACAGAACGCTCAAATGTACAGGAGATTTGAATTAGTTGAAATAGGTACTTGCAGTATGGGATGTCATACTTACATACAAAATTTCAAGTGGATGTGTATAGTACCAGGTAGTTGCTGTGAAAATTTACAAAAATTTTAGTTTTAGAAAGATGGACTAAGCAAGGGTATAATCAAGACATCAACCAGAGCATCTTTCATTATTTCTTTATTTAAGATATGTGTATATACTTGGTGATTTTTAAGGGTTTTTTTTTCAAAGATTGATAAATAGTGTGGTCAGAAGATTTTTCTTTAATTGCTTTCAAAGAAATTATTCTGTTAAAATTAGCTAATGCCTTTTTTGTAACAAATATTTTAACAAATAAAATAAATAAATTAGAACTGCTCACTATTTTTCCAACTAATATTTATATTGATGTCATAACTGGATTTACAAACCTCTATATAAAGGCCACCTGTCCATAAGGGCCACTTTTGCAACTTCCCCAGAGTGGCCCTTATAGACAGGTTAGACTGTATGACGTACATGTATATACAGACTCTAAGCAATAAAAAGCAGTTTTGATAAACACATTCGGACATTCCAAACACACATCTACAATACAATAAATAACACACAGAAACAAATCCTTATCTTATATCACCAAATCAAATGTGAATTGTCCATTTTCTGATACTTTACCTAGCATTTTGTAATTGTTTTGCCTTCAAAAACAAGTCATTTATTATGTCACTACAATTCTGTACTACTCCATTTATTTATTGCCTATTTGTTGTAAGTATAATTTTAAAGTTACCATGGGAATGTTATCTGTAAACATAATTTCATTTATTTTAAAATCCATTATATTTTTGAAAAGAAAACTTCATTTTTATATATAATGCTTAAAAGCCAATTTAAATTTTAAGGATACAATCCTCCAGGGTGATATCAATATGTCAATCAACGATCTATCTAATTACAATATCTACATTAACATGATCAGTATTTCTCATCTTTATTAGAACCACAATTTTTGTTCTTTAGATATTTTTATCAATTTATTTTTGAAGAATACGAGATAACAGCCCAGTTTCCATTTATCAACCAGTCTTTGTCCATTTTTTCTATTTCAGCAGCTTGGCCATCTTTAAGTCCGACAATGACATCTGCTTTACTTGTTCTTAAAGAACATAGAGGCGATGGGTAAAATCCATGCAAGCTTTCTACAAAGGAAGTGGTAGTACCCCAATTCCGATCTCCAACCAGTTTCCGGTAATTTAAGTCACCTTTCAAAAATACTAATCCTGAAGTTTTAAGTTCTTGGTATAAGTCAGATGCATAGGTCTTCATTTCACTAAAATCAAATGGCATTGTCCAGAAATCATGTGTAGAAAATTTCCAAGACCCATCTTCCAATCTATTGTTCCAAACATTTCCAAAATGTGACATGGATATACTATTTGATGCACATAACATGTTTAATGTCCATTTGAAGTCCTGTGGAGTGACATCAGAGACAAACCATGGAAAAGCTTTTCCATGTAAGTAAACATGAGTAGTTATTCCTGAGATAATCAAGTATTCAGCTAAACAAAGGTCTGATATAAGCTCAAATCCTGCATTGTCCAGCACAATGTCAACTCTTTCAAGTTGACCTTTATCCTTTAAAAGTGACCATACCTGGTCAAAATCGTTTGCAAGTATATTTGGTTCTAGATGATGCAGCTGTTCTAATAGGCACTGCTCCTGTGCGTTTTCTTGGGAGGCAGATATAGAAAGATCACATTTGTTACCCCATAGTGCCACCTGAAATAAAACAGAGATTTCATGTTGTTATTCTGCACTAAAGTTAAAGTTAAAGTCTGTCCCGAGCCATTAGGCCCATCAGGCCGGAGCTTATCCCGGTTTCTGTGGCGTTAAGCGACTGAGAGTACAAGACTCTCCCCTGAATGGGACGCCGGTCCATCGCAGGGTTAACCCCCAGCATTTTGCTGGTACTCATTTATTTTTCAGCTGAGTGAACTGGAACAACGTGAAATTAAGTGTCTTGCTCAAGGACACAACACATCGCCCGGTCCAGGGATCGAACCCACGACCTTCGAATCATGAGTCCAACGCCTTAACCACTAGGCCACGCGCTTCCACTATTCTGCACTAACCACATGAATTATTTGTTTTCAAATCTCTTGTTTTGTTGGACATAGGAAAGTTTAATGTCAGCTAATTTTGTTCAGAACTTTACAGTTTTGACAAATACATGCATTCACCATCTTGAAAAAAGTGTTACTTTTTGTGATCATTGAGTAAACGTTTTGTGAATCAGACTACAGGACTTTGAACACCTCCACTCAAAATGAAGGCTGTTAATTACTTTGTATTGTTTATATTACAGGAATTTTGAATGTTCTGCTTTACAGAACCATATCATTAATCAAAAACTAACATACCAGGACTTTACATATCAGTCAATAATATTTCACTTATATCAGAATGCCACAAGCTATAGGTAAAGTGATAGAAGTTTTACCTTTGAAGTGCACTCGGGGACAGTGTGCGGGGGTGGGGGAATAGCGTGTTCTTCAATGTGCCATGCCTACTATGACACAGGGCATTGGCTCCTAGAGGACCCCTCGACTTTCATTTTTGAATGCTGAGTGCTTGGTGGAAAAACAGTCGCTACCTATTTTCAATTCTTGGTCAGACCCATTCAAGATTCAAACCCTGATCTCCCCACTCCATGTGCAACAAGCACTCTACCAAGTGAGCTACCACTGTGGTAATCTTGAGCTGAGAAGTCTGTCCATGGAATTATAAAATAGGCATACATACCTGTATAAATTCTTGTAACAGCATCCGTATGTCTGAAGACTCATTGTTGGTAAATCTCTCGCTCACTTCTTGAAGGTAGGTCATTAGTGTGATAATAGCTTTCTGTGAATCCATAAAAGTTTTCTGCTTTTGTTCTTCAAATACATCTAAATCTTTGAGCACTTTACTGAAATTAATTGATGGATTAATTAAATGGTGTTTTATGTTGACTATTACACTATTTCAATTATATTGAGATGTTATCAGGTATAGGTGAAATGGCAGAAACTTTGTAGTATGCTCAGGCAATGTGCAGGGGAGTTTCTTTAGCATGTCATATGCTATGGCTACCCTTACATGGGGCATCAGTAACTTTCATTTTTAAACGAGTCCTAGCCAAAAGAACAGTCACTATCTATTTTCAAGTCTTGGTCTGTCCCAGTTGACATGGTATTAAATGCATTGACATTTGACAGTTGACAAAGTAATTACATGCATTTTTAAGTTCATTCTGAAAAAAAAAAAACAGTAAAATTTACATTTTATTACATTTCAAGGGCAACAACTCCTTCTTGCTTCTCAGTAAGATCTTGTCTAGTTGATTCCAAGCAATTTTTACATCTATTTGAAATCAATTAAAGTCAAAATATTGACAAAAATCTTGACCTTTGACCTCTTTTTGAATAATGTTTTAAAATGTCAAAACTTAAAACCATATTACATTATTTATTAATACAGTGGAGATATAACAATTTCAAGCCATTTTGAGAAATTTTAAAAATTTAATGCAAAAATCATGTAGCAAATTTGAACCAGTTTTTTTAATTATCAGAAATGAACAAACTATAGGATACATGCCTTATAAAACGTAAACATCACAACAAATTTTTTTCTCCTATAACACATTTCCGAGGAGATTTTATTTTTGATTGTTTACCTCATGACCTAGCTTTAGTAGCCATAGCAATACTGCATAAAACTTATGGATAATTACACCATACCATATAGTCTATTGAATATTGTCCATGTGTTTCAGAGGAGAATTAAAAAATAGGTGTTAAACACACACACACACACACACACACACACACATATGCTGCACTATGCCATAAGCTCACATAACCCTTAGGTCCTGTGAGCTAAAAATTTTACCAATTAAAAACTGCTTCTTGGATTCTACGATACATGTAACATTCAACATATAACCATGGAGACAGGAACCATCTTGGAGCTTGGTTTTCCCGTTCTGTCACATCCTTTAAGTACTTGTTCCACACTACTGTGTCTCTGTGATCGTCTGTTAGTGGAATAACCTCTTTATTAGTTTGTACTTCATTGCGAAGTTTAGACACACAACCAGCTACTGACTTAAGGTCTTCTGAACCATCCTTACAAAACAAAAAAATTTAAACTCAAGTGCTATAAAAAGGAAAGGTTTGACTTTTTTGAAGTTTAAATTTCTAAAAACATTATGGCCAAAACTTTGTATTTACATAAATGCAAATTGACAAGGATACTACAATTAAAACTACTTTAAAACTCTTTTTTAGCATGCATCAAAGAAGTGGTGACAACACCTGATAGAATCAGGTTAGTTTGTTTGCAAAAAGTCAGTGGTTTTCTTCAGTTTCTTCCCCATTCTTAAACTGACCTCCTTCATATAAGTGAAAAAAATCATGACTGGGGTGCAAAACTCCCAATAATAATAAAAAAATAATCTGATTCAAATTGGTTTGCAGATTGAGAGCTACTAAATCATTTTCAAACACTGTTTTTTTAAAGCTTTCAAATGTATTCATCATAAATAAAGGTTGAAACTTTTTTTAACACTGACAAAACATGTTTCAAAAAGTATAGAACAAATTATTTCTGTCATCAATGACCCTTTTCATTGATGATATGGGTCAGTGCTGTTGACGACAGAAATATTTTGGTGTACTAAAAGGGATGTCTATAATACATTACCTCTCCGTACTGATTCAATATAACTGCTTTCTTTCTGTAGACTGTGTCAGCAATTCGAGCAAGGATGACTGGTAATCTATCTCGTATTGTATAATATGCAAATGATCTAAAAAAAGTTAAACCTGCCTTAAAAGTCATCTCTGAATAGGGTGCACCTGCTTATAAAGGCAAGTAAAATTGTACCGGTGTCCCAAGGACCAACTGCAGCTGCCTATAAACACTACTGCTACAACCATAACTTACAATGAGTACCGGTATATCATATTTTTTTTAAATATATATTTATAGGTTCATTATCAAAGTTAGAGAATTTAGTTTTCAGAGAGAAAAATGCTTTTAGACCTTTATTATATAAATCATTAGCTGCATGTTTTAAATTTCCATTGAAGAAAAAATTTATACCTATAGTTTTGTATGTTTCTACTATCTCAAGATCTTTGTCACCACAATAGAAGTTATATTTGCTATATTTCATTGTAGTTTTGCTAAATATCATGATTTTGGTTTTTGAAACATTGATATTTATATTCCATGAATGGCAACAATTTGATAATTAATTTAGACAATTTTGTAAACCAGTCTTAGTTTCAGATAGTAAAACCAGATCATCTGCAGATAATAAGTGGTTAATGTTGTGTTGTTCAAGTTCTAAAGGTTGTGTTTCTTCATAGTTAGCGAAACATGATTTTATGTCATGTAGATATTAAAAAGTGTAGGACTGAGACTGTCCCCTTGTTTTACCCCTTAGTTATTTTTAGGTGTTGAAATATAGTTTTCCTTTTTAATACATATATGTGTGTTACTGTACATGTGTTTTATAATATTAAAAACTTTTCCTGTTATTCTAATATTATTCACTTTGTAAAATAAAACACTTCTCCAATTTGAGTCGAAAGCTTTAATAGTAAAATATACAAAGCTAGACCTGAAATTCAAGGCTCTTTTAACGGCTTTTATATTCGGACAGTTGCCGTTACATTAACGGCTTTTATATTCGGACAGTTGCCGTTCTGTAACGGCAACTGTCCGAATATAAAAGCCGTTAAAAGAGCCTTGAATTTCAGGTCTAATACAAAGCATGCATAACCCTCCCCCCTTATCCTCTAATTAATTTGGCTTTTTATGCTTGTTCAGTGTAACGTACCCTTGATATTTTGCAGAAAGAGAACGTGGCAGCATCTGGTCCGGTTCTGACATAACGCTGCTAGGTCTTCTCTGATTACTTAACCGGTCTGCAGCTGTCACATGCTAACTTTAAAAAAATTAAAGAAGCAATGTCTTGTAAACGCTTGCACTACAACCGCTTTTTAGTTGCAGTAATGTAAGCGTTATTACGACAACGATTAACACATTACTTCCGGGTTAAGGTGACTAACGTAAACAACAAGCATGTCAAAGCTGAAAATATCCGTTTTACACAAAAATCGACTGTATTTGGACGACTGCGTCGAAGTTTTAAATGAAGAATGGTGCCGTAGCAAGTCTGCAAGGTAATGAAACTGAGTTAAAATATCAAGTATCCTAAGTTTTATTTCTAATCAACAGTGATATTTCATATTCTACAGTTCTAGATCATGCTACCAACGATCCAAGTAGGGTAATCTAAGTAGAAAAACTCAAGTGAAAACCATTTGGATGAAAAACGTGAAAGAGGGGTAATATTATAAAATAACCTCCACAAGTGTGAAGATTTATAAATAAAAATACAGCAGGAGTTGATAATTTAAGAAATTTTAAAATATTTGTTGCATTTTTATGGAAATTGTGCAAAAATACATGTGTTGGGGAAAGATTATTTTCACCTCGTGTAACGAATTAATTTTAAAAGAATTGAAGATATGAATATATTCAACGCCATAGAGCAGTGCAAAGGGTCAGAGTTTGTTAAAGAAATACGATTTTTTTTTTTTTGAAAACTCGACTACATTTACGGTTGAGGTTATCTATGGATATATTCATTTTCCTTTTAAAAATGCGTGTACCAGGCGTGATATTTATATTCTAAGGCCACTAATAATCCAAAATACAAGAAGTCATAAAAAGTGCATAGTCACACAAAACTGGTGAATATTGTTTGGTTTGAACAATGCTGAACTATATACACGTTTTTCAACCAAATAGTTTTCACTTGAATATTCCTACTTAGATTACCCTTAAGCTGTCAAGGAGCAGAT
This sequence comes from Anadara kagoshimensis, assembly GCA_021292105.1. NCBI lineage: Eukaryota > Metazoa > Mollusca > Bivalvia > Arcoida > Arcidae > Anadara > Anadara kagoshimensis. Next base: position 6,039,358 of record CM037858.1, on the reverse strand, counting down.
TACTGGAGGTAAACCATATATCATATCATATATCAGAATATATTGATTATGTAACATGTGTGAATATATCTAACCACCCGCACTGAAGTATGGTGTGTGTCGTTGATCATTGATAAGGTAACAGACTGAGCAAGAAGATAAGGGTCTTGAGGAGCAAATTACGGAAGAGGTAAACCATATCATATTATATATCATATATTAGAATATATTGATTATGTACATGTGTGAATATATTATCTAAACCCCCCCCCCCCCCCCCATAAAGTGTGTGTGTGTTGTTGATAATAATGTAATATTATTACATATCATCTTCATTTATTTTAGATTACATTCATTAGAGAAGTCCAATGACAAATTCCCAATAAATCTAGTACTTGTACAGAATGATGATGGTAATGAAGTCGTAGTCGGACACAGTAGACTATCCATTGTACATGGAACACCAGACGCCTGTTTGATAGAGTCAGGTAAACATCACATTGATGCAAATACATGTATTTGCACTTTAATTAAAATTTTACTCATTAAAACTCACACAAAGTTTTATATTTGCAAAACATGCATGTATTCTCAATTTCAAGAATTACTTGATGTAGGTTTAAGATTTTTAAGCCATTGAAAAGCCCAAGTTGCATTCACAAAAACTATTTGCTGAAAAGGTGTTGGTAGACAAGGACAACCGTCTAATTTGTTATCTTCCACACTTGGATGAGACAAAATTAACAGAGTCAGCTGTTACCTGAAGAGCTAATCTATCTATATAGGCAAATAGATTGAATAGTAGGTATCCTCATACTTAAAGTAAGAAATTGACTTATCTCCCTTTGGACTTTGGTATTACATCAAATTATCTTCACTAGCATTTTCATTGTATTCATGGAGTTTAACTAGTACTGGTAACATGCTTAAATTAATTAGAGGATAAAGGGGGGGGGGGGGTGTGTGTTATGCATGCTTTGTAGATTTTACTGAAGGTTTCCACTCAAATTGGAGAAGTGTTTTATTTTACAAAATGAATAATATTAGAATAACAGGAAAAGTTTTTAATATTATAAAACACATGTACAGTAATACACATATATGTTTTAAAAAGGAAAACTATATTCCAACACCTATAAAAATAACTAAAGGGTTAAAACAAGGGAAGTCTCAGTCCTACACTTTTTAATATCTACCTACCTACCTATCCTCTTCGCTCCATGTGGAGCATAAGGTCAATACAAGATTTCGCCATTCAGATCTGTTTTTTGCCTTTGACTCAGCCTCTCCCCAAGTCAGCTGCAGATCTTTCAGTTGACCTTCTACAGTTCTTGTTGTTTTTGGCCTTCCGCGAGGTCTTTTCCCTTGGGGTGTCCATCTTAATGCTTCTTTCGTTATGCATTTCCCTTCCATTCTAAAAACATGCCCAAGCCATCTAAACCTACTTAAAGTCAGAAATTTACTTATCTCTCTTTGGACTTTGGTATTACATCAAATGTATCTTCACTAGTATTTTCATTGTTTTCATGGAGTTTAACTAGTACAGGTAACTTGCTGTAACCTTGACTGTTGGTGTTTGGTTGTTGTGAATTCTAATGTTATTGCTGTTTGAAAAAGTTCTGAGGTGGTTTTTCAATTTCTTTCCACACTTTCTTCCTTTGAATAGAATGTTGCACAAAAAGAACCCTCACCAAGCATTCTACAAAGGTTCCACTTTCTACAATTTTCTTATAGCTGGTGTCATATTGATACAAGTGAAACAATCTTGACTTGGATAAAAAGGTTATTCCACTCTTTTTGTATTATATGTTTATTTGCTGGGTATGTATTTCAGTTGTTGTAAGGAAAGCGGACAGAGGAAAAGGTTATGGAAGAATTATCATGGAAAAAACTGAAGAGTTTGCTGAAGGGTATAGATTTTATTGTATTAATACATTCTGGTTATTTTTGTGTTTTTTAAATAAATAAGGTTGCGGCTATGGTTCAAATCAACCATTTTGATAGATGTATGTTCATGTATTCAATATTAAATATTCTGTATTTCATACCCAAGTGAACACTTAAATCCGGTGTAAACAAATGGAATTACATGTACATGTACATGTATTTGAGTTTGTTTTTTTTTTTTCAAAATACAATTTACCTAAAACATTTAAATAGCAACAAAGATTAAAAAAATATATATAAATAAAATAAAACATGGAATTTAAAACAATGTTTCACTTTTTAATAAAACAGTATATTTTTCAGACAAGGGTTTAAGACCATGTTTCTGAGTACACATGATAAACAGGATTTCTACAAACATCTGGGATACGAGTTTTGTCCACCTATTGTTAGTTTTGGTGTTAGTCCTAATTTAATACCAGACCATTTAGTAAGTATAAGTACATGTATAAGTACAATATTCTTTGTGTACTTTGTCATTTGGATGTTTTTAACGTTACCATAAAGTTTTAATACCTCTTATACTAGGCACTAACTGCTAAGTTTAATATAATCTCACAGGCTGCACCAGATTCCTTCATACACCGCCATTCATAATTAACTATACAAATTTATGTTTCCCATAGGTTTATGATATATTATAATCATCATATCAAATTTTGTTCATAAAATTAAGATATTGGAAGTTTTTCCTGTATTTGAAAGTGATATCTTAACTTAATGATCTAAATGTATGCAACAAGGTTGTTTTTCTTGTAACATAATTTTCTTAGTTTTTTTTTTATTTTGATATGATATGCATATTTATGAAATAGACAATAGCTAGGTTTATAGGTCTCAGGTAAAATTTGGTGATTTTAAAATGTATGTTAATTGAGACTATGATTTTTACAAATGTATGCTAAGTGAGACTAAACCATGTATTGCATGAAAATTGCTGTGTAAAGGGGGTAGGTCAAGACCCATATTACTATGTATTGTATAGTAATATGGGTCTTGACCTACCCCCCTTTATTCATAGAAACAAGTGCCTGTGTGTGAAATATACAAACCTGTACAAGAAACTGTTTAAAGAGCAGAACAGGTTTACACTTACCGGTACTCTACAGTGATATAGAAAGTTCCCACTAACACACCTCTGTAATGCTTACCATTTAACCCAAACTTCAATTCAATGTACTATGTTATCATAATGCATTTGTATAAAAATTAAAATTATGGCAGATATTTGAAATGAATTTGTCTAGTAAATAGACACTGGCAGAAACTTTATTGAATGATAAGCAGAACAGGTAAACAAATGATAGATTGAAAATTGCAGATTAATTTTTGGTTGTTTTGTAACATCAAGTCAAGATCAAATGTCAGGGCCAATATTAAACAACTTAGTGTCCCATTACCTCCATTTTAAAGTGCCAACTTAATTTTGCATCAGTGCAGGAAGTGCCTGTATGAGAATTGGTGGACCTTGATCTTCATGTGAATACCGGGTATATTAGCTGTTTTAGATCATTTTTGTCTCGCCTGGCGACTATAGTCGCAGTAAGGCAAGACTTGGGGTTTTACTGTTCTAGCTTAGGCAATGTCGGCAGCATATCAGAATGTGAAAGTTGTTTTATAATTCTAATTCCTCAGGTGAGCAGTTGAAGGCCCTTGAGACTCTTGATAATTTTCCAGTCCCTGAATGTCATCAGGGGACAGTAGAAAAAAAATCATGTAGAATTTATTCAATATCTTTTTTATTTTAGTTTTTGTTTATTTTACAGATAAAGCAATTTTCAAAAGTTAACACAACAGATATCATCAATGATAAAAAGGAAAGTGACATTATTGAAGTTGTGAAAGACTCAAATCAAAACAATTCACAGATATCTATATCAGCAGCACCACCACCATCACCACCGCTACCGCCACCACCACCTCCACCCCCACCACCAATACCATCTTTAAGTGAGAAAAGACCAGAGGTTGTGAAATGGGATTCATCTGCCATTTCATGGATGAAGAAAAGTCTAGTGTCATCTTGATTTAGAATCCAACAATCATGAGGATTAGATTTATCAATATACTGTGAATTCATTAATTTTCGTGGTGTTCCAATTTTCGTTGTTTTCGTGGATACCTTGACCCACGAATTTACATGTCAACGAATATATATGTACAGTAGAACTTCGATGGCTCGAAGTCCATGGGACTTTGACCAAGTATTCGAGCCATCGTGGGGTTCGAGCGACCGAACATCGAGAGGCGATCTTCATTAGATTTAGGTTCAGTCACTTTAAAAATATTAAATTCACGATGATATCTCGAAGTTTGCAAACTTCATTTGTAAATAAAATGTTGAACTTCGAACGGCAAATCTATCGATATCGACAGTTCATATGAATTAAATACATTTGATTAAAAGTAAAAGTAAATAACAACAACTGACGATATAAAATAAACTTACTTTATTATCGTTATAATACAGAGCACATGGTATAGTCGGTTATAAATAATCACTGGAACTACCGGCAATACACATTGCCATGCGCATTGCAATGAAATGTAAATAACAGAATCTGAATATTCTATAAGGTAAAAAGTCACTCGGGAAGTTACGGACAATAGAAGAAGATATTATAAACAGGGGCTTTATCCACGAATTTATCATCCCACGAAATGGTATTTTTTCTCAGAACCACGAAAATTGGAGCCCACGAAATTAAATGTATTCACAGTACATGTAGAGACACTAAGTGCCTCAAAATAAATAATAACTCCACCATACATATACATGTTTATATTTCCATTATCAATCAGGCAGAATCAATCAATCATAATTAAAACTATATTAACTTCAAATTATTACATGGTTATATTGTATATATGTATATGGGAACATGTGCTTAATATATATTTCATTGATGGTACAAAGTTATTTCTACAGTTTTACTGAGTTAAGAGTCAGAAGTTGAAATTCAACTCATTTATTTTCCTGAAATGGTCTCATTTTTCAGTGTCATAATTGCTATAGAATATGAAATACCAAAAATATGATCACATGCAAGTGAATAAGATTTTACAGTACAGAACTATAGACAGGATTACAAACACAACTTTAAACTTACCGTATTTATTTCTAAATCGAATTCTTTTAGTGCCATATTGTTTTTTAAGATAATAGATTGTCTATGTTTTAGGATATTTATCACCAATGAGGCAGTGTTCTGTAGGGCCAAAATTATTCCATTTATCATTCCTTTCACCATAAACATAGAGAAGTAAAAACATGACAGCGTAAAAAAGTGACAGAATCTTCAGGGTGATAATGGGTGACTGGTAACTGAATCTGCAGGGTGATAATGGGTCTTACTGGTTACTGAACACCATACAATATGTTTTCACTTGTGAGTCAAGTCCTAAACTTGTAAGAACATCCATGATCGCACATTGATCAAACAAGTGGATTGGTTGACAGTTGTAATAAATAGTGTCCTTATTCATGTTGCACGTATTACATTGTAATTAACTTAAAGTTATCTTGAGTTCATCTAAAAACTATTTATTATATCTGATTATAATATATATACACTTATACACTGCCACTTCATTAGTTAGTATCTGATAATTTACCAGGTAGTTATGTACAAGTTATTGTCAGTATAAGTTAATGCTGCAATAGTTACAGAATTTGTGTTAAGATTTTACAAGTAAATTGTGGTCATAAGAATGCTCAAAATATGAAATTGTTCCAAGTTCAAGTGCTTTACTACACTCAAAATCACTGGAGGTTTATATACATAATATGTATATAACTCAAAATCACTGGAGGTTTATATACATAATATGTATATAACTCAAAATCACTGGAGGTTTATATACATAATATGTATATAACTCAAAATCACCGGAGGTTTATATACATAATATGTATATAACTCAAAATCACTGGAGGTTTATATACATAATATGTATATAACTCAAAATCACCGGAGGTTTATATACATAATATGTATATAACTCAAAATCACTGGAGGTTTATATACATAATATGTATATAACTCAAAATCACCGGAGGTTTATACATAATATGGGATTGATAAAATGTACAGAATTGTCAGTTTTATTATGGATTGTTAAAATTGCTCAACCATATAATTATTTATATATGTAGCTAGTGTGTGTGTGAGAGAGAGAGAGAGAGAGAGAGAGAGAGCATGCATCTTGTGTGCTTTTTAGCTATTTGTTATGTCAAAGAGGGAATTTTATTAAAAGTTTGTTTTACCTTAAATAAAGTTGATATTAAAATCTATTTACGATTTTTATGTCACAAAAACAAGAACATTCTTTTTTTGTCATTAGTTTCCTCTATTGTCAAAAATTCTGCTAAAACAGAAATATATTGTAGAAAAATATCCAGTGATTAAAATTTATCAAGTCAAAATGTTTACAATTATTGCATGTGATCCAATTTGTCTCTTACACTGCACATTGCTGAGCTAAGTGCATATAGTACTGATAATTATGTGATTATAATACTGTCACACCTGTCTATAAAGACCACCCAAGGGAACCAGTAAAAGTGGCCTTTATATGCAGGTTCAAATAATATGAATAAAGAACAATTGGGTACGTTTCTACTGGCCTTTATAGGCAGGTTGTCCTTATATAAAGATGGCCTTTAAAGCAGGTTGGACAATATATAGTTTGTTAAGCCAGAGACATATAAAACCCATATGTCTCTGGTTAAGCAGACTGTACACGAAATTTATATTCTCAGTAAACAAAGTTAAGGTGGTGGTATATATAGGATGACCTTATCAGTTGGATCATCCGTCTATCGTTTCCACGATGGATTTTAATCTAAGTTGGAACAGATGTACATACCAGCATCAGTCGCATACCAAATGGTTTGTAGGTCAATGGACAAGGCCAGGAAGTTATTAGATTTGGTCTATGTTGGGGACCAGAGTATCTGCCTCTCAAGAGTCTGCTCTAGTATGATAAATAGTCACAATGTACATGCTGTTAACAGTGGCGGATTTAAGGGGAGGGGTTGCGGGGGTTGCAACCTCCCCCCTTTGAAAAATTTAAAGAGAGAGCTTTTGACTGATGTGATCCCCATATGTTAACAGTTAATATAACAACCCACCGGGGCTCTGCCCTAGACCCCTCGTATCTGGAATCTCGCGCTTTCGGCGCTTGCACCTAGCATTGATATAATTCTCAACCCCTCCTTTCATAAAATCCTGGATCCGCCCCTGTTAAATTTAGTACATTTAAGCCTACTTGTAGGTTCAGTAATCCTGACAGAAGTTATTGGTTTTTAATCCTTCGGGGTATTTTACATGCTCAAAAGTGCTATAGCTTGTTTGAGTTGACTATAACCGTTCCACTTCCATGTCATTGTTAACTTGTAAACTCCACGGCATTGGACAATATTTGATTTATAATCTCAGTGGTTTATAGGGGCGATTTTTAATTTCAATCGGTTTGTTATGGAGATCTATTTTTGTAATGTAAGCAAATCAATCATATTAACTTAAGTGTTAACGTAAATGCTGTAATATAAACCCGGCAAACTGACTAGGTCGTCGCTATTTAAAGAGCCTGGTCAGTCATGCTTCAGCAGAGATAACCAGGCACTTCGGTTATAATTAATATTTCAAGGGGATGTGTTAGGTACCAGCCAAAATATTATAAAAATATATATCAAAATAGTGGTGTTATAGTGCCGCGTAAAACAGATCCGTTCCTTGTAATAAGCTCCGTGCAGGAAAAGCCTGGACAATGGGACACATTATTGATACTTTAAGGACGTATTCTTCTTTATAACAATCTCGTTTGATCCAAATATTTAACACTGATGAGAATTATGATTCCATTAAACTTTGTCTATAATTATGCATTGATGATATCTTTTTTTGAGTTCTATAACTAAAAATGTCAATGGTTTTATTACGAAACTGGTTTTTTCAATTTCCCCAAAAAATGGTTGAAAACGGAATGATTGTCAAAATGAGCGTTATATTTGCATCATCCTGGCAAAAAAGTTCTCAAAAGTTCTCGGATTCTTTTCTTCATAAAACTTTCATTCATGGAAAAAAGTTTTATGCAAAAAATATGGGCTCCTCAGAAGTATACATCCATGATTTACAATTTCGTTCAACATTGTTCATTTTGAGGTTGCCAAAACGCCAAAGTTAAAATTAAGATAAATGAATCTAGTCGCAAAAATTCTTAAAATGTTTTAAGTTGTTCATTGATTTTTAATTTAGAATAAAGCTTGCCACACGATGAGACGTGTTACCAATGGAAATCCCAAAATAAGGGGATATTGAAACAATTTCACGTTTAAATTTCGTCAAAATTGGTTCATGAATTAATTTCCAGCGTAATTGCGAATACACGTACTTTGTTTCTTTATCATATACTTAGTACTAATTACGTAGTTTCTGCATACCCCGATACGGCTAAAATGACGTGATCCGTATCGCCGACCGCACGTGCCCGGTCGGAAAAGCCATATCACCGCTGGTCTGATATGCATATCAGACCGGCTACTCGGAACAAATTACTTTATCGTTTCGAAACTTCTCGGACGGCATCCTTAATGTTCATAACTGTTCGCCTAGCTGAAGAGGAAAATCCGAGCAGACGTTTGTTTGTAAACAATGAAAGGGGCGAGAGAGTGATGAATTCTCTCGCAAATAGATTGCTAGATTTGGGCGGCTTAATAGAACGACAGACCATGGACAGAGAAACGCCTGACAGAAGCACGCATGAATTTATAGAAAAAATGCGAAACCCCAACACAGTAAGGAAAACAAATTCGGACATAAACTAATTCCGTACCTGGCTTGCAACAAGAAATGAAACCAGGGAAATCGAAGAATTGAGCGCACCATTAGCAACATTTTTTATGACGGCTGTAAAGAACGATGGCAGCGAATACGAGCCTGATACTATGGAATTTATGCAAACTAGTATCGGTCGTTCTTTGAAGCAGAAAGAATATGTGATAGATATAATGGAAGGCCGAGAATTCTCACACTTAAGAGAAGTGTTAGCGTCAAAACGGAAGTGTCTCAGACAACAGGGGAAAGGAAATAGAACTAAACAGGCAGATCCACCCAAGAAGAAATAAACATATTGTTTGAAAAGAATCTTCCTTGTTAATCTAGTCAGTCATGGATACTTGAACCAAACACTACCACTGAGCCACCAAGGTGGTTAGTAATGAAGTATAGTTGCTATATGTGTAATTATATTGATATCATATATCTTACTTTACTGGTATCCATGACTGACTAGATGAACAAGGAATTTGACATTTCATATCAGTCGTGAAAGATTGGGAAAACCAGAGTAGCAAAAAAAAAAAAAAAACAAAAAAAAAAAAAAAAACCGTACAACAGTTATACCAGTTCAAAAGTAACTTTCTTGCAAGTTCGATTCGGCCAATTTTGTCATTTTAGTACCTGTTATATGTATTTGTTTCTACATGGTGAAAGTTTAAGTATATGATAAACAGAATAAAACATGGTGAAATCCATATCATATGCCATATCAGACCTCAACCAATATTAGACCTCGGGCTAAAGCCCTCGGTCTGATATTGGATTCTCGGTCTGATATGGCATATGATATGGATTTCACCATGTATTATTCTCTATATATTGCATCGGATAAGGATATTGACTGAACCCGGCATATCTACACTTATAGTGGCTATATATCTTTTAGTCTCACATTTACAATATTTCTTTAAATTATTCTAATTTGTTAAAAAAGACATCGTTTCTCGGTGTTGAGCCCTATCCGCATGCAAAATGAAGTATATTTCTAGGGTAAGATGATTTTGATTAAAATCTTCAGTATCTCGGTTTAAATTTACAATTTAATTGTCAAGAATGGTTCTTTCTATTTTTTCTGTCGAGAATATTCCAAATTCCAGTGTATTTTTCTTTAATTAAACGTGGTTGTCTTAGCGTCAGACAACTTCCACTCAATAAAAATGAATAACATTTTAGAGGTATACCGTTACAACATTCATGCTTCATGGACATTCCAAAAGCGTTTGACATAGTGGATAATTGCTGTAGCAGGGGAGATAACCCATGTATCATCCATCTGCTTCCGGTTGATCTACATAGTTTGTAAACAAATATAACCAGTTTTTAAAACAACAGTATGTGGGTTTTTGGATATGGATCATTGATATGGAAAGTTGATTTTCCTTATGAAAGGAAAGTTATCGGTTGTATAAAAGGATATCAGCGTAGATTTTGGCAGGGAAGTACAGATCACCGAGGTGTTCCAGGCAATGTAAGTAGTAATGAACATGATGACATCCATGATACGGTGTCAGAAATTAGAACATAAATAAATACATAAATAAATACATAAATTTATAGATTTATAAATAAATTTATAGATAAATAATTATTATATCTATAATATAAATGGCGTAGTGAAAACTTGAGTATACTAGTAGATTAATTATTGATCTACTTGGTACAAAACAACTGGTACCCTAACGAATAACTGGTTAATAACGGACATTGGCTGTCACTTAATTAAACGTGATAAAAATAAGTTTCCGTCTTACTAGTATATAAATTATATGAGTTATAAGGGGTATGTGATCCGATAACGTTAGATCAATTTTGTGACTCAATAAGTTATTGTATAATATGATCCTAAACGCAAATATTGTCATAAACTGAGAAAGGATACTCATGGAAGTGAGCGGAAATTTTAAAGGACAGTATCATTGTGCTGTGTCATTTAAGTAAGTGTCATATTATGATTTTGTGAATAAAATATTCAAAGATTAATAGGTGATAACTTTTTTTAAAACATTTTATAAATATATAATGTTTGATACAAATTTATAATATGGCATATATAAGCCATATCGGGAATGTTATATCCGTTTAATCTTTATGCAATATAATTCTAGCCAGGAAGAGTGGTGACCTTAGTGGAATCTTCAGACCCAGAGGTAATGTACTTCAGATATCAAAAATAAAAATTTGCGCATTAAGCCCGACCTGTTTCTTTAAGTGTATACACAATACAGTGATTAATAATTATAGAAAATTTCAGCCGTAGTAGTAATGTACTTTTAAGTTGCCATCCGTTAAATGTTGCAATGATTAAGACAATTTCGATTATATATTAAGTTCATTTTCGGGTTTTCATGGACCCTGAATACATGAGGTAACAAACGTATTAAACAAGGTAACTTTATACATTCATCAGGCCTTAATGATAATGTATCAAGTCATGCTGATCTGTACCATTTTACCATGAATGTGCTGTATATTTGAATATTTAAAATAAACTGTAATATACGAAACTTAATTCATCGACAATCAGATATGTATACTGTAAACCTAGAACATTATCGGCTTTTGGCACAATCAAGGTTAAAACAGTAGCTTCGTAAAATTTTCCAAATGATACGGTTTCACTCCGTTTGTACATGTCATCATTACTTTATTTCTCTTTAGAGATGTCCGGAAACCAACGATCAGATATGACTAGTAAGTAACGGTATAGCCTCCAAAATGAGACTAATTTATTTGATGAGAACATTTTAATTTTACAGGAAGAAGTTTGGGGCGTTGCGTATGAAATTGGTGTAGAAGATCGCGAGAATGTACGAGCCCATTTGGACTTCAGAGAAAAGGGTGGATACACCTCCCATAAAGTGACATTTCACCCACAAAATCCAGACGAGCAGTCCTTTGATCTTGTCATATATATAGCTACAAATCTAACCACAATTATCTAGGTCCAGCACCTATCCCTGACATAGCTAGGCAGATCGTTGTTTCTGTTGGTCCAAGTGGGAAAAATATAGATTATTTGTTGAACTTAGCAGAGTCAATACGCCAAATCTCGCCATATGTACACGATAGTCATTTGTTTGAACTGGAACAAGAGGTGAAAAGTCTGAGTAAAGACAACACACATTCTCTTTAATAATCTGTTTTAATTAAACTTACTTTTGGGAAGTTACTGAAGTCGTCTACAGTCAAAAATTAAATACAACTCGTGTGTATTCTTACCATGTGTGCATATCAAATGTTTTAACAGAATTTGCAATTCAAGAAAAGAAACGCTTATACGCTAGCAGAGCATGCGCAAGTGCCTCGGTGACCGCGCTTATGGATTACGGTGTCTTTCATACGAGCTGTGTGCAGTCTTGTCATGTGTACATGTGTCATGTTTGCACGAGAATAAAAAAATATTGATCAAGTTTTTTTTATCGATTTTATTTTAAATTTCCATGTTTAAGTGTGTATTTGTCACACTGCTAGTTTATAGTTAATGTTTTATTTGATTAGTGCTTTGATTTACCCAGCAATGTTATATATTTTATGTAGAAATTGTTTTATGATTTATGCGAGTCACATATAGTCTAATTTTTTAAGTGTTATTGTTTTTTGTCACATTACATTATCTGTATTATTTTATATGTTATTACATCCATGTTATCGCTTTAACATTTTGTTTGTTGAACGTTGCTCTACACAGCTTATAATATGTGTAGATTGCATTTGAGAGAAAAAATAAAGATGTTTTATTATATTCTGGTATTCATTGTAACAGGTGGTTCAACTCAAGTTTACACGTTTCAGACACAGTTTTCATACGTATAGGAATATGAATTACTACGCCAATTTACTATATTAACAAGTACATAGCTCAATGCTTGTACGCGGTTTGCAATTTAAGAGAGAAAACGCCTTCTCTAGCAGATCAGTGCTTCTGTGACCGATAGGGCTTGCTTACGGATCATATTACCTCTCACCACCTAGGTTCTTTGGATCCACTCGGGCAAATCAGAGTGTTAGACACTTTGTCAGTTTGCTGAGGTCGGTTTTTTGGATACTCCGGTTTCTTCCATCTTCCTAGAACCAGCGACATTTAATACTGTATTAAATGTCGCGACATTTAATACTGTATTAAATGTCGCTGCTAGAACTGACTGTCTCCGACAATAAATGTGAACGAATCTTGATTGGGATGTTAAACACCATTACTTCACTCCTCCCTTGCTAGCAGTCTCACTTCTAGTTTATTATAATGATTTGGACCATAGCATTGTTTTGCGTACATAACCCTCAATGTGATAGCCTTTATACTTGTATTTTGGTTACTCGGTGAGTGTCAAATACATGCCGTATATGTTTTCTATTGCTAAAGATGATGTTAACAATGGCCTATTTTGTTTTGAAGGATGGGTGGTTATTTTATATCGGCACTATTTTGATTTAAACTCTGGTAAAACTTTAAGGTGAAGTGGACGTTTTTGTATCACTTTTTTCAATAATCATTTGAAAGCACGCCGATTTCTCAATGTACAATTGATTAAAAAACCTTGCGATATGGCACATGGCAGTCGAAGGGAAGGGGGGGTCACGGGTGGGTGGGTTACAAGGATATACAGTGAACGTGTTTGTAATCTCTTTTTAGAAAATGCAATGTCTCCTCATCTTCAGGTCGAAAGACGGAAATACACCGAAGAGCACTTGGAAATTAAAATGAATTTAGCCGCTGTAGCTCAATCGTCATGATGGCTTTGGACGCCGGTACGTAGTTCTTTCTTTTTGCGTAAGTTTGGGATCCAAAATCAGCATAGATGATAGAATGGGATGTTTTGTAAATGAAAATAAATACAAAACGGTTATTTAAAACAATGAATTTAATGCATCAAGTCCTTGATTATACTGTGACAAACACATCGCATATTTTCAGGCGTGTTTTCGTCATTGAATCTAATCCTTTTTGTTTGATTCTTTCTTATACGCCCCGTCAGAGTTTTGAGGTAACGGTAATGGAAGAAAAAGTAACAATATCCAGTATTTTCCAAATACATCTTTGAAATTAACAAAATACTTAGGCTTAGAGAAAGACGTTATTCCACAACCAGCCTCGTGCGTGGTCTGACCGGAAGTAGTTATCATCATGTGCCAGAACCACAATCCTGCAGTGAATAATCCGGCGCTCAAACAGCCATACATCATGAATATAAGAAAAATGTATCTTTCATCCGGGTATGTTGTTTTCATAAGCTGCAAAATTGTCCGAAATAAGAGGATGATAAACGTCTGCGGACCTTGAAATACGACATCATATAACTTATGTAGATACATTACAATTAGTAACATTCCGTAAAGAGTACCACACATCATGTAAAAACAATACATAATAAAATGTTTATGATTATAATACCCAACACACTTAGTCAAAAAGAAACAATGATGATCCCGCCGTAAAATGCATGTCCCGCATAAATAACAATGGTGCGATCTTATTGGTTGATTAGCCTTGCAAATTTCGCACATTTTTTCTGAAGAATACCGCTTTTTTCCTTTATGTTTGGACAAAATTCGTTTGATACTCGTGTCTATTTTTAAACACAGGATAAAATTTCCAATTGCGTTTATAAATATATAAGCCACAGCCATTTTGTGTCGTTTTAATCTCGCCGAATCGCTCTTAAACAGAAACGGAATTATTTCATACCAGCTAAGAATGGTTGTTGTAATTGTCATAAATGTGAAATAAGCAACTCCAGCGATGGAAGCACCTGCTAATACACGTGTTTTTAGTGGCACTCGGAATCCAAATAACAATTTTAACGCTCTCATTTTGATGTTTTTCAGAGCTTTTTGCACATTAAGTTCACACCATTATTCTTATCAGCCGTTTATAATCTACATGGGCAGATAATAAGTTTAAGAGATTACAGGTACCCGAATATAAACATGTTTGTTTTAAAGGTACTGGTATAATCCACGTATCGATTTTAATAATGCACGACTTTAACGAGTGTATTACACACAGGACTAAACGGATATTTATAAGACTGTCATTCATGCTTCTTCATGTCCTGAATGAGTTATAGATGTTTTATCACCTGTAACTTCAATTATTTTCTGTATAGCATGTTTTACAGGTTATATTTATAGGTAAACAACATTGACCTATCCGCTTGACCTTTGATTTAAATATTCATTATGGACGAGTAAATTAAAGTAATAGGGATCACGCGTGTATATTTCGTCTACCTGATGTGAACACTAATTATGGGCAATGTATTAACTGCGAATCCTAGCGCTACCTATGCATTGAGTACCATGGGCACTCCTATATGAATAGTCCTAATGAAAGGTCAAACAGACAGGTCAGTGTTGTTTGCCTATACTTCAAATTGTTATTGTTTAAGAAATGACATTCTGATCATGGTATTTCAAGAGGTAATGAAAGATAGTGTGGCGCGTGCCAAATTTGATGAAGGGCGAAGCCCTTCATTTTGAATTTGGCACGCGCCACACTATCTTTCATTACCCTTTGAAATACCATGAGCAGAAATGTCATTTCTTATATTTACAACTCTTTCTTTTAATAAATATTTTGTACCTTGGCGCTATTTTTTCCATATTTGCTCGTGTATATAGGGTTTTTAGCCATGCGAGATCGGCGTGTCTCACATGAACACGCGACCCCCTGTGTAGGTTTTGACGTAATATTGCGGGAAAATTGATACACATCAAGGGTCATGAGCCCCATTGTCTTTCATTGGGAATTGAAATACAATTGCTTCTGTATGTTTCATCGAAGACAGGTACAGTCATATTGTAAATATTAACAAGTATAAGCAAACAATATTCATCTATCTGCTTGACCTTTAATTATATATACCTTTGTTTGACCCTATAAACGGTTGCAACTCATTAGCAAGCACCTTTCACACGTTCTCTGTAGTGATTTATCTCCATTTACAACGTAGGACGAGCAAAAACATTGATGATGCAAAATAATGTTGTATATAACCGTCATGTGCTGATTTTGATTTTTTAAAATTAAAATAATACATTCAAAATCAGCACATGACATATCTACTAGGTAGTATTTCAAAAGGTATGTGTGTAACAGCGGACTTTCTGTCATGTTTGAACATTACATATACATATATATTTTATTATAGTATCACCTACATATAAAACACAATCATTATATGTAGCCATTCTAAAAGAATTACGAGAGACTTTAAAAAAATAAATAAATGAAGTGTAAAGATACTTTAAAAATTTATACAATTTGAGCAACTATATTACGTTATATTTTCAAGGGTTAAAAACTTATATAAAGCTGTAAAAATAAAATATTTCTTCTTTTCTTTAAAATTTCATGGCAGACTTTGACACTTTCCTTAACTAAATGAGTATTTGTAAGGATATTTGAAGCTTTATCACAGTCAGTTAGATTGTCAAAATTAAAAACATTTACCCTGTCCTTATCAAATAGCGTTAATCTTATTTCCTTCTACAGATGACAATTTATTAAAACATGCACCTCATCCTCAATACAGTTTAGACAATGAAAGCAAGTTCGTTTATCTCTCGCTAACTGTACATATCTACCAGTTTCAATTCGTAGCGGCGCCGTTCCAGTTCTAAATTTCGCTAGTGAACTTCGAAGTTTTCGCGACACAATTACTATAATTATTATTACATTTTTACAGTGAACATTGCAAGTGTTTTGTTTTTACTTAACTTTCTATATTTGTTGTTCAAGTGTTTATCTTTTTTTCTGATTCCACTGCTTACTATAACGCGTTTTCTAAAATCCTCGATTTACACTTTTATCGTACATTGTATAACATTAATTAGCCCAATTCTTATATGATGTACATTTTGCACAGGTATTTGATAACAACCTTGTGATTAGAAGCATCAACCTAATTTTCGGCAATGAGCCAATCAAATGGATGCAGATAGATATTCTCTTTTATTATATTGTGGAAAACCCGAAATCGAGACTTTCCAGGTGTACAAGAGTAAAAGATAGGTTTGTATTTTGCCGTTGCTCTAAAATCGTTAAATTTACTGTCGAAAACAGTTACGCGAAGTACCTTTTATTGTGGACTCTTTGACGTATATATAGAATAGAAAAAGAAGTTACAGCACAAGTGTTGCCGATTTCAAGGAGTTTCCTACTTTTAATTTGGCTTTTCAATTATGCGTAAAATGAACTGGTTCATGTCTGAATCGAAACAACAACAACACAACAACAACAACAACAACCACAACTTAGATAAATAAATTACTTTTGTATTTTGCATCATGTTAATATGATATACTTTTCTATTTACAATATATTTAATTGTTATTATTGTTTAAGGTGTCATCTCATTCAGATGGTGTTTTGGTTGGAATCAGATGCATCTTGCTTATTGTATTGTTGTTTATCATTTAACATGTAGAATCCATACTTCTTTTTACTTGAAAATACTGATGTCTTTGTCCATCCAAATATTATGTTATCTTTGCGCAGGTTTGGTCTTACTTTGCCTATAGAAATCAAACAAGAATATAATTGTTAAAACTCGTTATACAAGTCATGAGCACATCAGAACATCTTAGTGGGATAATACTGGCATTAGCCCCACAACGCCACGGTGCAATAATACTCTAAGGTGGGTCGTGCACTGCACTTGAATAGACAAATCGGTACGCATTCAGTATTTAGTTTAGTTTATGAGTTTATTTAAGTGTCACGTGGTATTAAACATTTTATGTACAATTTAAATAAACATAATTTAAAAGATTACAACATCCAACCTAAAAGTTACTTAAACAAAGTAAAATGTAGATATTTCAGTTTTTGCAATTGTTTATAAGTAAAACTTTACCTTAAACTACATTGTAGTTAGATAGTGTCATATACCATTTTTTGAATTTAATCATAAATACATTAAAAAACCATTTTTTGAATGTATTTCATAAGCAAATTAAAGCAATAGCAACATATGTTGAGTGACACAGCCGTCAGTCGTTTGGTGTTTAAAGATATTCATTATCTCATTATCAATTTACGATCACAATCAATAAAATAAATAAAACAAAAATAATAGATTTAATGTTCAATTTTCTAACATTGCTCACTTCGTGATCAAGAAAAATTTCGATCTCGTATCCAGGCATGGGGTAATGCTAATTTGTAATTGTAATGTTCTGTAATGCATTACATTTTCCCAAAGTAATGCATGTAATGTGTAATGCCCCAATTTTTGCATTACATGTAATTGTAATGTAATGCATTACATAGACAAAAATGAATGTAATTTAAGCATTACATGGCATTACATAGCATTACTCCTCTCTGGTAAATGTTATATATTGTTACCATTAAAATTCAGGGCTAGTAAGTACCTGCAGGCTACTTTTTTCCTAAGTATAAAATATGAAAAACCAATGTCTAAAAAGTGTTTTTAACTGTTGTCAAACTAATGATATACTTTGCTTTCACTGATAACTTGTGATGACAACAATTTTATATTTTTATTATTTTTTCCAGCTATTGTTTTTATTTACAATCCTTTTTATATGTTATTTTAGTCATTGAATACCTATCTTGAATGATTAAAGAAGTCATATGTTAAGTATGGTTTATCATTGACATCTGTCAATGCCACTAATTAGTTTGTATACTTATCAATTCCTTTTTCTGTGTTGATTTAATGGTAATTACATAACAGTAAAATTTAGTGGATAAAATAAATAATAAAAAACGCAATGGTAGAATAATTCCTTACAGCATCTCTTTTTTCTTTTCTTTTTTTTTCTAGAGAAAACACAGAAGTGTATATTTTGAAAATAATAAGTTTGACATAGATGAACAATCGACTTTGACAAATCTTGTAAAACATACTGGTAGCCAGCAGAAATGTCAATTGAATGACCCAAAGCAAAAAGATATGCACTTATTGATTATATTGCTGGTGATTTACTCCCATTTACAATAGTTAAAAATCAAAAATTTGAGAACTTTGTAGAAAACCTTAACCCTAAATTTCAAATTCCAAACAGGAAACATCTCTCATCTATATATGTTTATAATTTTTTGCTAATAAAATTTATGAAATGTAATGTGTAATATAATGCATTACGTTAGTAAAGTAATTGTAATATAATGCATTACTTTCGAAAATGCAAGTAATTGTAATATAATGCTAGTTTTGTTAAAGTAATTGTAATGTAATGCATTACATTGCAATGTAATTCGCCCCATGTCTGCTCGTATCCATATCTACACACACACATATATATCCTGAACATTTTTAAGTTAAAAATACCTTTGTGTTTGGCTAACACTGGACTGTTTTGTTGATCAACCTTGATGGTTCTAGAATTATTGTAACTGTCTGATTTTTTAGAACTTGGAAGTAGATAAATATAAATTAGTTTTGATGTTCTATCGGTCTCTACTAACACAGGTATAACGAATTGTCGCGGTACCATAAATATAGAAAAGTTAAGCTAAACATGTCTATGGCAATAGCTTAGCAACCAACAAACGAGAGAGAGAGAGAGAGAGTACTTACATTGTTCTGTGTCAGTTGTCTGTAAATCATATGTCTTAGTTTCACATGACGGTATATCTATGTAAAGTTCATCAAAAGATCTACTGATCAAAAATCCATCCATGTTTCTAACATTTCTCATGAAGTCGCACCTCTATAATATAACAGATACAAAGACGGTGGTTAACTGGGAGTTGAGATACAATGAAACGATAAGGTACTTGAATCATACCTCTGGTGACCGAGTAATATAATGTATCGCAGGTTACGGATCAGAGCGCCTAGGGTCGAATCTCACTCGGGCAGATCATAGTGTGAAAAAGTTCGCTTGCAGAAAGTGCATGGTTCTTTGCGGGTACTCCGGTTTCCTCCACAACATAGGGCTGAAAGAATCTTTACAGGGGCGTAAACACCATTACTTTACTCTGGATACCATATTGTCATTATACGCAGTATCCAACAATGAATAACTGTATATATGCATTTTTTTCATGTTCATTGGTTTGTTTCGGTGTTTTCTTGGTGGTTATGGTTATTGCTGCTTTATTTTATTTTATTTTCTTTTCTTTTCAGTGATTTTCGGAATGAATGACAAATTATAAACATGTAATAATGTTGGCTTACCGAGGTCTCTTCATTTGAAGGTTTAAATAAATACTGTGTGCTGTTACTTGCTATGATATCACTTAATACTTCACTGATTCTGTTTGCCATCTCCATCATGTTGTCATGTACTTCTTGTACTCTGAAAGTGATGCGACTAAATTGAGTAAAAATGTCTAGACTCCTTTTAAGATATCATCGTGTTGTAGTGTGCTGCATTACATATGTTTGGCTTTGTTTACATGACCACGATGATACCCTGCAACTTACGCCATCAACGATAAAAGCTATTAAGTATTATTTATTGTACATTCACAGTAGAAAATCAACCCAAAATTTCACAATGAATCGAAAACAATCCTACAAATCCATGTCCAAACAACAATCCCAAAGTAAAAATAAACCCATACCAATTCATGTCCAAACAACAATCCCAAGAGAAAGTAAAAACAAACAACTACGCCAAATCGAAGTAAAAACTTTGAACCTGGCAAATTCGATTAAACTCATGAACTCTAACCAGGGAAGTGAGGCCGGGTGCTCCGGAAGGGTAAGCACCCCCTGTTTAGCTAGCTACACCCACCACGTGTGTTATAAAAGTTGTGAATGAAAGGAATATTGAACTATGGGAAGTATAATATAACAGGGTAATGTTGGATTCAGAAACATCATACTTAACAATATTGTGACGGCGGTCCTAAAACGTTTTGAGAGCCTTGAAAAGTCTAGGCTTACAATTACAATATCCTTTCAGAGGAAGCAGGTATATTGTTGCATAGAATAGGAAAGTTGAGAATAGGCAATTGAAGTCATCAAGTTTGTGAATTGTAGCAAACAGGTCAATCAGTAGTATAATATTTCAAATGCTAGAAATAAACCTACCTGCTTTGAGAAATGCATTTCGATTGGTGAATCCATACCAGTTTATTCATAGACTTAGCAAGTCGTTCTTTCATTGGAGTTTCAATTGTCCATATAATCTTCTTCTGTATCTGTAAATCAAAGAATAAAATGTTGAAGCTAAAATAACAATGACAACATACCGGTATGTAACGATACTTCAGATATACTGATAAAACAAGTACAATATATACTGGCGTTATCATATTCACATATCTTAGTAATTATTATCAACATCTATCAAGTTTACTCTGTCCATTCCCTGCAATAACACGATGGATATTGCAGGGTGTCTGATCTTATTACAGTTAAGATTATTTTTAAGCGCGCGTTTTGTCACCAATGCTGTTTGTTGATTTCTTGCTGAAATCCATCTCTTTGTGTTGCTTTTCCATATGCATGTAACTCTTAACTCTTGAGTGAGTGACTTATGTTCAAATTAGAGATATTTGCCGTTAATAATATATCCTGAAAAGCTTTGCTCAGTCTGGTAATTGTTTGGCTTACTCAAACGGTCTGGTTTAGACAGTTTTCACTTTACGTCACGTCGTGAATTAAAATGGCTATTAATACACTTTGAAACATGTAACATGTATCTTGACCAGCTATTAGAAAGGAGTTGAGCCACGAACCACCAAAAATGGCCCAATCTCGGAAATCATCCATTCTTATCTTACTTATACCTTTACTCATATAGTATAATAAAATTAAAAAATTATTCTATTTTATTCAGTCTTGTTGCCATAGCAACGGTTCAAAGTGAGGCGTGTGAAATTGGCAAATATTGTTGAATTACATGAATTCTCCTGATTTGTTTTTTTTTTTTTTTTTTTTTTTTTTTTGTCATCAACAGTTGTGAAATCCCATCATGTTTTAAGTAGTTTTTTCTAAAAATTTTTGTTGATTAGATTCACTGAAAACTGTTGCTATGGCATGAAATATTAACAAATAGCTAACTGCAGGTTTAACTTGTACTTTTTTAATTTCTTAGAATCTTCTCCAATTGATGTAGTTGTCAAATTAAATACATGTACTATTTTATTGTTTCAACATTTAAAAATGTAAAATTATCAATTATATTGACATGTGAAATATACTCACATAGCATAATTAAAAAAATCAATTATTCTCTTTTATTCATTCTTGTTGTCATAGCAACGGTTCAAAGTTAGGCATGTGAAATTGACAAATATTGAAGAAAATACATGAATTCTCCTGTTTTTGAGATTTTTTAAAATTTTCTTATAATTATAACAAATGTTATACAAAATTGTAATCAACGGTAATGGAAACCCACCATTTATTTAGTAATTCCCTTTTTAGATTGTGGTCCATTAAATTCACTGAAAACTGTTGCTATGACATGAACTATTTACAAATGCCTTACTTCAGTAATAACAGTTACTTGTCCATTTTAGTTATTTCTGAAAATCATCTCTGATTGATGTGGTTGTCAAATTAAACATATGTACTACATCATTGTTCCAACATTTAAAAAAATGTCAAATTATCATTCACATTGATTTGCAAAATATACCATGTAGTAATGGTATAGTTGCCTTGGAAACTTAAACATGATGTAACCATAAACATTTGAAATAAAAGATACCATAATTGTCAGTTCAGCATATATAGGTTTGCTTGTTGGTTCACATTCAATCCATTTTAGAATATCTATATTTTACTCAATATTTATGGAAGAAATGATTTTCATATTCTGAAATTGTTTTATTTTTTACTATTGCTCATTATTTATGAAATCATAATCAAAAATACTGGTTGCCATTTAACAGTTTATTATATTAATGAAAACTATTTCTTCCTTTTTAATGTGAGTAAAGCTTAAACATAGGAATTGGACGCCTGCTTTGTGTTAATCATGAAAAAAAGTTCCAGAAACTACAGTATCATCATCTCGATCACAGAGCGTTATGGTTAAAATGTTTAACAATATCATTCTTCAACAAGATTATCTTCACTATCTGATGATGAATCTATAGTTTCTGGAATATCTTTTGCATCTGAAACAAATTCGCTCCAATTCCTAACTCCATATTTTAAAGTTGGATTGTGCCTCGCATAACCTAAATACCATAGCACAGAAGCGATATGTGCACAGACTCCAACCACCCGAGCACCTGCTTTACATTTACAATACCACGCAGTTACAGAGACTGGGTTATACTCAATCCATATCAAATACTGTTTTGATGAAACGTGTCGACTCTGTATCTTTATCCTTATAAGATTTTCATCTTCAGCATGAACAAACAGTTCGAAATTTCCATTTACTGCGTGTTCTTGTACGTATGTTGGACACATTTTAATTTGATAAGAACCACAAGTGATGTTTCTAAGTTCTGTTTCATCAATTAATGGAAAATTAAATGTATTGGAATCCAGTTCTTTCCATACAGCCCGTTTTCTTTCTAGGTTTTCGGATTCAACTCTTTCTTTAAGCGCATTTATCTGTTTTGAAAGGTATAACATTCTTGCACCTAAAGCTAGATCATCTTCGCCATCTGAAAACAAGCAAAAACCAAATTCTGTTATCATGCGTGCATGTCAACATTGTGTATCTTTTATTACGATAAGTACATGTATTTTTAACTAAAATTATCGATAAAGCACAACTAGCTTTGTAGCTTTGCAATATTCAGAACAGTCACAATTGGTAAGGAGACAATCATTCTTTAAGGGAAGAAGCCGGCCTCAACTGAATTATTCTAAACTTCAGTACACATGTTCACATTTTTTGTCTGTTTAAAATATTTTAACATAAAATCACACAGCAAATTCAAAGTACAGTATAACCTGCTATAGAGTCCACCTCTATATAAAGTCCACCTGTCTATAGCAAACAATTTGAAGTATCCCCAATGAATTTACTATAAATTGACCCTGTATATAAAGTCCACCTGTCTAATGTGAATGTCTAATGTGAATAGAGTCCACCGTTTTCAGTCCCAAATGACTTCTCAACCTGTCTATAAAGTCCACTTTTTCGATCAACTTTTTTAAGTCTTTAGAGTTTTATAATTTCTTAAAGTTTGTGCAAAAAATCAACTTAATTCTAATATTATCAGATGATTAAATACACTTTTCAAATATTTTCTATAATTAATTTTGAAAAGTCAATAAACAAAACTATTTAAAAACTATAATGAAAATTATTTTTTAACAAATTTAATAAAATAGTATTTATATATGTACTACATGTTTCACTCATTTGTAAAACAAGACCAACAATACATAATAACTTGTTCATAAGAGGTAAACCTCTATATAAAGTCCACCTGTCTATTAAGTCCACTTTTGTCCAGTCCCCTGGGTGGTCTTTATACACAGGTTATACTGTAATTATAAATATATACAGTATTTAGAACAGTTTTTTAGAAGAGTTTTTTTACCATTCAGTCCCTTATTCTTTAAAAAAAACACAAAAAGTTATCATACCAGTTGATAGTGGTGGTAAAAACTTGTTACAGATGGAACAAACAATGCGCACATCATCTCCAATATATGGGACTTGACTTGTTGGCAAAACATGATTTAAATATGTCCACCTCTTGATCCTTGCATTAGCAGATTCAACAACCCATCGTACCTGAAGAGATAAAGCAATAATAATGCATTTCTATTCTGCATGTGGATCAAAACACCTCTATATCTATAAATCATCACGTGTAAACTAATGGTTATATTAAACCTAACTTTCAGCTGTCACATCGTTGTCATGACTATTTAGAGGAATATCTTCCATAAAACCAAAGAAGGTTTGGATAGCTGAAGAAAAATTACGTGTTAGTTTGATGTATGTGTTGAATAATGGTGTTTAACGTCCCAGTCAAGAATATTTAACTTATATTGAGATGTTGTCAGCTATAGGCGAAGGTACAGAAATTTTGCCTGTGTTGTACATGTGATGATGACATTATACAGCAGGGTCCTTTATCCCGCCATGTATACTGCAACAGGACCTTGTTTATTTTAAGTCCCCATCCGAAAAAAACTGTGACTTTTTAATTTTGTAATGCCGAGTGCTCGGCAAAAGAACAGTCACTACCCACTTTCAAGTCTTGGGTCAGACCTGATCGGGGTTCGAACCTACGACCTCCCACTTATGGAGTAAGTACTCTTTTAACTGAGCTACCACAGTGGTCAGTTTATGTTCCGATCATGCAGATAATAAACAATACTCATTATGGCAAAACCTGTAAGCTTCCTTAAGGTATTTGCAACGATTAAAAGAATGTGTGATACTAAATGTAATCTGTGAAAACAATGTAAACTGAGAGAGAGAGAGAGAGAGAGTTAAAGAGTTTTGATAACCCTTTTTCGTGTGAAACGTTTACCTGTTCATTAGTTTCATGAACATACTAACTGGGTCCCCTCATTCTAATATTTCTACACTCTACGTTTTTAATTAGACTATATATTCTTTTGCTGAAATTTACTATTTTGGATTATCTGGCCTGGTTATAAATTTATTATTATTATTGTTGTTGTTATTATTATTATTACCTTAGTTACAAGTCTGCTTGTATTAGCTTCATCAGTTGTCATCTGCTTTTGTCCTTTTGGAAGAAAAGAAGGCATCTCAGCTTTAATACCCATATCATTAAGCATCTCTACTGAATCCCTGAATCCACGATCAACAATAAATATATCACCCTCATCTATCCAGTTTTTAATGTCGTCAATGTTCCGTAGCATCATGTGTTTCAAAATGTTTGCATCGTTTTTTTTGAATCTGAAAGGTATGGACCAACAACTGTGATGAAATAACCCGTTGTACTGGTTACTATCATAGGTTTAACTAAAGGGCGGCCTTTGTGTAATGAAAAGGTCCGTCGCTGGAACTGAAAATTGCCACTCTTTTGGATGTAGATATATGTACCATCGAGTACAAGGATGACCTGTGAATTTGTTACATCACCAAATAATGTTTGTGCCAATGTTCTTGTATGGTTGCTTATGACTTCCTGGCGTGTGATATGGGATAATCCTAAATGCCTTGGTACAAAGGTCTGCATAAGTGCTTTTCTAACAGAACATATACCTCTTCTTAAGCTTGATTTTGATATATTAAAAATTGTCGATAGCACTTTATTAGAAATACCAGCTCTCAATTTAAACAAATAAATTCCTAAAGATGTACGGGTACTTCTTGACGGTGTATTTCTTACATATTCACTGACATATGTACAAAGTTCATCAAAATTTTCCTTTGTGATACCAGTCATGTTAAAATAATCAGTTGAAGATAGAGCCTGATCAGAATCAAAATCGATCCTTCGCTGTTCATTATGTAAAGCCAACACTCTCAATTTCTTCAAAAGTTCCAGAATAGAAGAGCGGCTTAATAAAACTGAATTATTTGTAGATTTCAAAATATCCATCGACCCCACAGTAAAATTACCATCTGCTAAGTGACCAGGACAACATCGAAATCCAGATGGGATAATTATCTCGTTTCTCAAGAATGCCTTAAATCTTGCATCTGCCGATACAACTACTAGTTTATTTCCAGGCTTTTTACATATAAAACAGTATGAGTGACTTTTGGCTGTCGACTGTATTGGCAACATGACTGACGGTGGACTAGATACTGAAGTGGTTTTCTGTGGAGCTGGTGGTGCATTTTGCTCTTCATTGTTCTTATTTATAGAAGCACGGTGTGATGATCCTTTGCACTCTGTCTTATAATAACCTTGCCTGCACTTATTGCATATTATATCTGAAGGCTTTGTTTCCAACATGAAATGTTTTTGAAGATATTTTTTAATCGAAATATTCAAACATCTGCGTTCTCCAGGTTTCGTCCTTTTGTTGCAAAGAACGCATAAGAAATATTTTGGACCAATTCCAGGCATCCTGAAATAAAAAAAAATGAAATGTGATATTTGGCAATGAAAGAGAGGGTTTTTGTCTTTGAATGAAAACACAAAATTCATTTCAATTTGTATTATTTATATGTTAGACCCTTATTTAATCTATTAATGAATTGATCAAGTATAAAGTATTATTATATTTTTTTTATATCTTTATTGACTGTTCACTCAATATGTGTGTAGGCCAGGTCTTGCATTTGGTCAAGGCAGTGTGCCACCGACTTTTCTTGAAATTGTTAAGTAATCGGCAGTCACGAGTCTTTCAGAAGAGACCTCAAAAACCGATGCTACTGTTATGCTGATTTTAAATGCATTATTTTAATGAAAATTTAATATTAGCACATGACACTACCATTGCACGCTCGAGAGCCCTCCCTGCACATTGCCATGATCACACTGGAAAGGTGAAATATTTTAACTGACCAGTACTAAAACCCCGTTCTGATTTCATTATTATGATTCACAAAAATAAATTGGATATGGTATATATATATATATATATACAATATTCATCTGATATTGTACAGTTTATATATATATAATTTAAAAAAATAAAATAATTAGTAAAAAAAAAAAAAAATTAGCTCGGGGAGGATTTGAACACCTGACGTCGAGATCCAAGTGCCACGTAAAGTACCACTCGGCTATATCAGTGTACATACATGAGACACGTATAAGTTTATATATAAAGTTTACAGATAAACTGGCTCCGTTAGTTTATAATTGTTTTGTTTTTTTACAAGAAAGATAAATTTAAGTTTTAGACTTTTATTGATATGTATTTCTTATTTTTACGAATTTTTGTGTCATTTATTTTGTGTACCATGGTAATAATTCAATCGTATTGTGTGGTAAACAAAACGTCTGCTAGCCCGTCAGATCACATCAGATCAGCATTTCTTTTGGGAAATCATTTTTACAAAAAGTAAAATTTTTATTTCATAATATGACAAAGGCATGATTCAAGTAAAAATGATTTATGTCAAATTTATAATCTAGATCAAAGAATCTCAAAAACCATTATCACGGCCGTTGACATTGCCTTACATCGTCCCCTATATTCTCATTTATATCAAACAACTGCAGTAGAAAGATGGGTTAACTTTACCGTGAGATTTACAAATAGGCTATTTATTTCAAATACTTACATGAATCCGTTGTTTAACATTCACCATAAGCCTATCACATCTTGGTATTTTCAGCCACAACCCATTTTTAAAGTTTTTCGCTCGCCTGAAATACCGTGCTGCTAAATGCGTTCTTCACGTTTCATGGTGCTCCCCTTGAATGTAGGGATTTCCGATAAAAATGTACGCATCGTAGCCGGGAACAACTCATTTTTTTGAGGTAAAAATCAATTTTTGACATTGGCCACAGTCCTCAACCACAGAAAAACCAGCATGTATTGTTAAAAAATAGTAATATCTTTAATTTAAAATAAAAATGGTTTTGGTTGAGGGATGTGGCCACATCGAATTTTGTGGAAGTTTGTACAAAATTTGGGCAAAATTGCCGATTTTCACGAATTTACCCATCGTTTCCCTTCAATTTACAATGATCTCGCAATAGTATAATTTAAAATTTAATCTGGTATTGAACCCCCGATTCACAAAGAATAAAAACATGCATAAGAACAGTTGATTTGCTTGAATTTATTTTACTAAAAAATTTGGGCCGATAACCATGCTTCCCGAATTTTCTCCTTTACCTGTTTCATCTCGTATTCCAACTGGACTTTCTTCTCCACTATCTGAGCATGGCGTTTTAGGGCTTCAAATCCCATCATTCTGAAGGTTTGTTTATACAGGTTGAGTTTTAAATCCATCAATAGTGTGTATTGTATTTCCGGTTCTTGATTTACTGTGTCCAGTTCCCAGAACCTTTCTCTAATTACTTCCTCTCTGTCCTGGATTCTTTCTTTCAAATCATAAAATGTCTGAAAATATAAAGGTTAAAGTTGTTTTTCGTAGATTGAAATACATGTCATTCATAATGTTGCACGTTTATAGTATCCGGACAATCTCTCTCTCTCTCTCTCTCTCTCTCTCTCTCTCTCTTTCTCACAACACACACACGTATTATGTAATACGTACATTTGCCTCTTTTTCCATGCCGTAGACATACTCTTTATGTAGTTGAGTCATCCTTTGTAGTTGTTTAACCAATGTATTTAGCTCACCTCTCTCTTCTTTGTCTAATCTGAAGATAAAAAAACCCAAGTAAATTGTAAATCACTGTAATGTATTCTATCTTTATATTTAACAAACCAACTTATAAATTATTATCACTAAGTCTAACATTATGAATACCTGTAAATGTCAGCCACATGTATCCGAGATCAAATATTTCAATGCATGCCAAAATGTTAAATAAATAAAACAGTTCTTTTACTAACATTTCCACTAACTGCTGAAATTTAGGATGTAAAAATGTGCACAATTCACAATTTTTTCTCACATGTATTATATTTCAGAACTTTATCAATAAATAGAGAGATCAAAATGAGAAAAAAGTCGAAATAAATTAATTTTTGAGGTTCTTCTAAAATATGCAATAATGCTTATATTCGATCCGTGTCTAAACCACAATTCGAAAACAAAGCAAACGCGTTGATACTGGCAAATTAAGGTAAACACAAGAACCCACGAGGGAAGCGAGGCCGGGTAAGCACCTCCTGTTCAGCTACAGATGCCACATGTAAAATCGAAATTTAAGACAAAAGGAATATGGCACTATGAAACCTCAAATGTGTATTGAAAATAAAAACAAAATATGGTTATCGAAATGACCCGTAGTCATAGTTACACTTACAATAGTTTTGTTGTCTTCAAGTCAAATTTGACATCTTTCTTGTCAGCTTTGATGACAGATACGTCCGGGTTCTGAGTCAGGAATTCAGAATTTATGGAGAAGATTGTATCGGTAAGAAGGTTGATACTCTGCAGGATGTGTGGATGAACTGAAAATAAAACCATTATAATAAATATAAAACTGACAATTTACGAGGCAAGTCCTATTTGAGTGTTATGTACTACTTTTGAATGCATTATTCTATAGAAATAAAATCAAAAGTAGCACATATTATAAGCTAACATATTTCGGTAGACCGAGTGCGGACTGAGGCATCAGTCTACCGATCACAGTGTCTCACGCTGAAAAATTTTGATCCAAAAACAAGTCAGAACCGACATTGTTTGTCTAGGCGGTTTTTACTCGACAATGCCATACGTTATTGTTAAATAATCTTGACTGGGTGTGAAACACTACTCGAGTTAACCAGTTGATATATACGCTATGTTTCCATTCCTGGTAGCCAAAATCGCCATTGGCTACTAATTTTTGAGGATTTTTTTTAAAAAAGTAACCTATTTTAGCAAAAGAGGTATGGCGGGGTTGGGGTTTGATGAGATTTTGTCCTAAATGGACCGTTTTGGTTTTTGAAAAATAAAAGTCTAAATATTCTTGCACTTAAATAATAAAGCAGCAGTATTCTATGTGGACTTTCAGATTTTGGCTCATACAAAGGTATATTTTATTGGTATTTTTCTTAATAAGCTCATCTTTTTGCTCATTTATGCTAAAATATGAAAAATGAGGGGGTTTTCCCATCTTTGATAATTATTATCAAAGTGTTCTCCTCGGAAGACCATTTTTTACGTTATTGTTTTCAAAGAATTGGTCCTCTTGGGAGCAAATGGTCAATTTTTGAAAATTAGGGAAAATTAAAACTGACCACTGCACATATAAGTGATGTTGCATTTTAACACGGCTGGCACTAACTGCTGTGGTTAGCTCAGTGGGTAATGAGGATGCTTTGCAACCTGTACGGCATGGGTTCGAATCCTATCCGGGATATCTTTTTATTTATTCTTCTTCTTATTTTTTTTATTTTTATCTCTATAAAATACTATTGTAAAAATTTTCCTTTACAAATATTAGTTTTCAAAAATGAGCGTTATCTTCTTTCAAAACACTACTAGCAGATCAAGCCAGGTTACATTTTTAGTGATTAATCTACACACATCACCCGTGAATTCTTGGTGAAGCGTGATGTAAGTTTCTGTTTATTGTATAAAGATGAAGAATGAAGATTATGGATGTAAAGGATATCTTTGGCTCTTCAAGGCAAAACAAGTTGACCTGGTCTAATAATAGAACTCGAAATCCTCAGGTGTTTAAAAATACACCGTTACGTCATTCATTCATTCAAGCAGGGGGCAATGTGAAAAGCGCCCATCAAACCCGCCATACCTCTTTGTGGAAAAATACTTTAAAAAGGACTATATTTTCACAAATTTTGGAAATTTGGCTACTAATTATTTCAAATTTTGGAAACCTAGTATATACGCTAACATAAATAGTTTTAATTTGGTTTTTGAGATATAAAATATGTTTGTACTGAGAGTTATGTTTGTTAATCTAAGGCGTTGCGGTGGTTTCTATCTGGACACCATGCCCGGACTCGTCGCCAAATAATCTTGACTGGGCGTAAAACACCATTCGAACTAGTCAACCATTTGAGATGAAATGGTAACCCTTATTATTAAAAGTTGCGATTTGAGATGTAAAAATATACCGAATTCGCAAGGGGACATGTGCAAAAACTAAGTTATTTCGAAATGTCGAAATACTGTATCTAAAGGCAAACAACATTGACCTGTCCGTTTGACCTTTCATTAGGAATATTCATATACGGTGATCCACCCAGTACATGGGTAGTGTTAAATTTACTGTTAACACATTAACAATGTATGCTTTCCATGATGAAGATGATATAAACCCCAGTTATTTACCTTTATATAAATGAACTGGTCCACCATAGATATTTCAATGATAGGTCAAGTAGACAGGCCAATGTTGTTTGCATTTTCTGAGAATAGAAACCAAGTGTGTACCTTGATTTTACTTGTCAGTCAAATATATCATTGACAAAAGGATTCTGAACAAGTGTCATAGCACTTATATTAATGTCTCAAAAATGAATAAAATAAATAAATAAATAAAAATTGTGTACTTTTATCTGCTTTCTTGTTTACTTCTGTAAGTTTCCTTGTTATTTCAATTGCAGCCACTTTGGTACCAGTGATACTTTCCCTCTGTAACTGGTGGTATAATGCCGTGGTGCCACCAAGGAATACTTTTAAACTGTAAACACAAAATAAAATATTAATTATTAACAAATAAGGAATGAAATAATTGAAGATGTTGATTTCGACCGAGTTGTTCAAAGCATGATTAATTAATCAAATGATTAGTCAATTTTATTTATTTATTTATTTATTTATTTATTAAAATATATAAATATTTATCTATTAAAATGATTTAAATTTTTCTTAAACACGTTTTTTTTTGCTTACAAATTTTTGATAATTTTTGTTGTAAAGAACTGAAAAAAGAATAGATTAGACTTGTCTGACAAATTCTGGTGTGTGCGGTATGGAAAAAGCACTTATAGATTATCTAACTATTTATATGTAAAAATCTTGAAACTGAAAATTACTTACTAAGAAAATTGCCGATCTAGAAATCTGAGATCAGGAATAACTAAAGTCTCCATAGTACTTTTTCAATCTTAATTTTGTTTTATGAACAAAACACAGCCTCTTTTCTCGGTAAGTTTACCGAAATGTGCCTTGTCAGCATCCGTAGCTAAGTGACGTCATAATGACAGACTGACCAATCAAAGCAATGAGAGGGTATTCCCATAATTCCTGGCTTTCATCGACGTCACAGATGTAGTATTTTCGGCGTTATGTCGAGAAGGCAGAAAAATTCGTAGAATCACACATCAGTTTGCATAAATATAAATCTAAGGGACAACAGTTGTAATTTTTTTGTATCTATGATCCCATAGACAGAATGTTTTGACGTCATATTAGCTGACATCATATTGTGCAGAAAATGTTCTTGCTAGGCTAGCTACCGGCGGTTGCCATTGGGAATCAGCTGTGTTCCGCTTTTAGATTAATGCGCTATTTTTTGTTTTAATGCGCTGGTTTTTTGTTTCATGTGTATAATTTAAAGATTACATGAGTGTTATGAATATTGAACTTATTTTTGAATTTAATTATAAGGAATGATTGTAATTTTTTTCTATCTATGGGGTCATAGACAAAATTATTTGGTGCACGCGGTATAAAATTGCGAAGCATTGATAATAAGGTAAAATCTTTTTATTTTATGCCGGTTACATCAGTGTAGTGTAGAATTAACCTAGATTGTCGATGGATTACAGCAACTAAAACCTTCTAGATTTGATTCTTATTTGGGGCAAATCCCAATGTGACAAAATTTGTACTTTACTTGCTAAAGTTCCTTTTATCTAGATACTTAGGTTTTCCCATCATTTCAGACCTGACTGTCTCAATTTTAGAAAAGTAATCGTGCCAGCTATCATAATTCTATCAAAGTTATTTCACTTTCTGACTAATTAAGTATCTCCAATAATATCTTTTATCTAACATTAGACTAGTTTTTCTGTCTGATTTGACGAAATACAAGTTTTATCGAACACGCATGATACAGAATCTTGTATCACCACAGTGTGGTACAACATTGGCGGTAAAGTACACGTGCACTTCTCACGTGACGTCATTGTGAAGTCTCCGATTTGTCAAATGGAAACAATGACGTGTGTCATAACATAGTTCAGTGGTTTTCTGTGGTAAAATGTATTTTTTCACATAAAGTGTTTTTTTTTTATCTGAAATAACCTAATTGGAAATGTTAGATAAAAATATCGTATACACAGTATGTATGCACAACCCTTCGTATCAGGTCTCGTCCTTTTTTCGTAGCTGTATCACTACTCGTCGCGCTTGCGCGACATGTAGTGATACGACTACGAAAAAAGTACTCGACCTGATACTGTAATGAACACAAGTTCATATATTTTACTTGGAACATAAAAGGAAATAATTCCCATATACAAGTGGTCATATGTACCATGGGCTGGGGGGTGGTACTTCATATTTATATAAATATATGTTTTCATTGCTTGTAAATGCATGGAATTTAATTCTACATGTTGTAGAACTTACCTGTTTATTCCATTACGTGGTTGTTATGGAATGATTTGAACCTTAATTATGTTTTTTCTTTCAGTCACGCCAAAAACGATCTTGTGACTGAACATGTGCATGTTATAAAACCGAAGTTTTTGTCATTATATTAGAATGTCAACTAAATCCCAGTTATTGTACACATTATGTAACACTTAGACAGTGTTAGCATCATAGTTCCATGTCAGTTTTAGCAACACTTTCTCCAATAATGCACATTGTAAACCGAAACTTAGAATTTGTGTTTATGGTTTCCTCAATCTTGGAATACTGAGCTATGTAGCCTAAGTTTCGCATATGTTATTTCATGCTTTATGCAACAAATGTTAGTTGCTGAGTTTTATAATCAGTCAGGCTTTATGTTATTTTATATAATTGTTCTTTTAATTATGCTTTTTGAAAGCTTTAACTATTTATTGGGTTTCCATATGTGGACATGATATGGCTATGAAGCAGAGCCGTCTGCTCGCCTCACATTACAAAATACTTCCCCGTTAGGTCTCAATATCATTTTATATAAAGCAACACAGTGGTAACTATCTATGTTTATGTAAAGATGCTTGTTATAATTTATTTATTATGTTATAATTGTCATAACATTGTTATTTATGCATTTGTGTCTTGTATGGCAGTATGGCCATATTGATTTTACATCGCCGTACAATCGCCATACAGTAGAACTTTTGAGGTGAATAACGAATTGCGCTAACACCAATCACACTGAACACTGCCGCCTTGTATACTCTTTCCCCGATTTTACTAAATACATAATACAATTATATATATATATCATAAAATGAAATGTAATATGGCAGCCATGTTGTAAATCTTGAAATACATCAGAAATCTACAAGATTAATAAATTTCCATATTAATATCAGATCTGTAATTCAGCTTATATTTCTTTAAAGACTTCACACGTTCCCTGCGAAAGAAAGCAGCGGGATTAGTATACATGTACAAGACATAAGATCGGCAAATTCCTTACAATACTGAGGGTTGTACATACACACTGTGTATATAATATGTATTGATAACATAAAATTGATTATTTTTCTTTTTTACTTTTAAGTCAATTTAAACTAGTTCAGTGTATATTGTATGTTATTGGCATGATCTCCCCATTTACAACAAAACAAATGTACACCGGGTTTTGTACAAATATAAATAAAAAAATTTGAGATACTACATGTATTGTGAAAATACTAATACGAAATTATTTATTTTTCGAAAACAAGTAAATTAATTAACTATTCTAAAATAACAAATAATTATTGCTAATATACGGAATAGTAATGAGAACATTTGAAATACTAATTCAAAAATTCGAAGATTCGAAATATTATTTGAAAAATGCGGAATAACTATAACTAAGTATTGCGAATATACCAAATAAAATTACGAAATAACTTTTCTAACATATGTCACCTTCGTAGTTTTGATTTAAGCGTCATTCAAAAACTTGGAATTATTGGATTAAAGATCAATCATCCCCTGTCAACATTGTTACTTGACCTTTGTTTTTTGTTTTAAAGATATTCAATCCAAGTGCTGAGTGCTTGCCGAAACGTTAACCATTCATAAATCTAAGGTCTGATCCCGATATAAAATCGAACAGAGGGAGCATTTTAGAAGGTGAACATTGGCGGTGACCCATCCTTTTTTCTTCTGAAACATTTGCCGTTTTAGTTTAGAAATTAAACCGTATATACTATTTAAAATAATTATAATATGTATTTAATAATACCATTGTTAAAGATTTATATGGCATATATAAGTCCAGTCACTTGATTTAAAACTGTTTAAGGGAGGAAAAATCGTTATAAACATATTTTGGATAGCTTTAGCCAAGTGGTACTGTCAATTACTTACGAAGACAAAAACTGTGTATTCTAAAACCGATGGAAAAGTTCGCCACTAGCGTTTTGGATTAAAAACTAAGGTTTAGTTTGCTAAAGCATATCAGAATAGGTCAAACGCAGACAGAGGATGCTTGCTATAAGCGAATAAAATGTGCAAAGTAAAAATGTATGGAAAACCTTAAATTCCGATTGAATCATCCCAGTTTATTTGAACATTTATGCAACAGTTATAATGAACTCGAATACTAGGGCTTACATTGGAGGGAATGGAAAGAAATAGTGGGACAACAATCGAAACATGCAGCGTTACTAGAAGTGAACTGACTATCAACTAGTTTTGATTAACATTTTTTAAAGTTAATATGTAACAAAATATACAAGATCACTGTTCACTTACCAGCTGAATTGATGATCTAAGTACTTGAGATTTGGAATGACCAAAGTCTCCATATTTCTGGTTCGATCTTAACTATTTGAAGATTGTGAATTCTTGTAAAAACGCGTCTGTTTTCTGTAAGCTTTGGTAAATTGTCTTCACAGAATCCGTAACCAGGTGACGTCATAATAATAAATTAACCAATCACAACACCAAAAATGTAATCTCAGAATTCAATGAGAATCCTCGAAGCTAAAAGCGTTGTATAGTATACGGAAAGGTTGATTTTACATGATATCTCTTATACCGATACGTCGCCAGCCATAAGTGAAGAGAAAGAAAATTGGACTTTTGCAATGTTTCCAAGACGCGTGACATTACACATAGATAGTATTAGAAAATGACATGTAGGAAATTTCTGCACAGCGAAAGCTTTACTGTACCCGTCATTTTTACTTTCCGCCAATATGAAATATACTGTGCTATGATATGTGCTTAGAATGATACTTAAACCGAATGTGTAACGATACACTAGGTATGTATTCTTAGCAGTGACAATGCTTATAGATATAGTACATGTATAACTAAACGACAATTACAGCGAGAGCCACTTATTCCGGAACCTATTTTCCCCCAAAGATACAGCTAACGTTGATTCGTTGAAGCATGTCATCCGAGGCTTAAAGCATCTTTTGTAGAGACAATGTCATATCATATTTATATACGATCGTTAATGTGATATTAAAAAGTACCTGTAACGATTTTTTGATTTTTACATATGTTATTCTCCATACTGAAATATAACTTTTTGAGAAAATTTCATAAAAATCGATGCCCAAAAAAGGGAAATATCGGCGCATTTCTAATATATAGCCCTGATCAGATCTGTTAAATCTATGTATTGTAATCTTAAAAGTTTTGTACGTGACGGTGTTAACAATTCTCTCACAGATTGGTTCACGATTGACTCGGGAGTTCGACAGAGTGACAATCTAGCCCCAACGTTATTTGGATTATATATCAACGATCTTATCCCGGAGATTAACTCGACGCAAACAGGTGTCCCGATCGATGGAGAATTAATTTGTTCGCTACTTTACGCAGACGACTTAGTGCTCATCTCGGACACATGTGAAGGGCTACAAAAACAACTGGATGCGTTACACAACTGGTCGAATCATTGGCGTTTAAGTGTTAATATCGATAAATCTAAAGTAATGCACATACGAAAACCGACAAAATCGCGTTCAGACTATCACTTCAACATCGGTAACTGTCAACTGGATTATGCTGATAAATACCGTTATTTAGGACTAACAATTTCCGATACCTTGGATTTTAGCGTAGGGTGGATGAACTATACAAAGCAAGCAGCAGAGCTTTGGGATCACTAACGTCAAAGTATTACATGATTGACGAAATGGACTTCAAAACATATAAAAAACTGTTTGACATGACTGTAAGTCCCATAATGCAGTACGCGTCAGGTGTCTGGGGCCATAGAAAATATGACGCTATGGAACGGCTCCAATATCGTGCTATGAGGACATTTTAGGAGTAGGGAAAAGTACTCCCATTCCCGCAATAGCTGGGGATCTAGGATGGTTTCCAGCACATATAAGCTACACTTTAAATATGACAAAACTATACTGCAGAATAATGGATATGCCAAATAACAGAATCACGAAAAAGGTTTTAGATTGGGACCGTAAACTTTCCATAACATATAAAAACACTTGGACAAACTGTAAAAAAAAGTTTTAAATCAGTGCGGTTTATCGGATATTGTACAGAAACCTTTTATTGGACGATCAAGAAATCAAATATTGAGTAAAACCAAAGAAAGATTGAAACAACAACATATTGAGAAATGGAAATCTGACGTACAGGAAATGTCAAAATTACGAATTTACAAAGACATCAAGTTCGATTATGATACGGAACAATATGTAACAGAGAATATAACGCGAAAACATCGTTCAGCTATCGCGCGCATGCGCACCGGAACATTCCCTCTCGAACTGGAGAAAGGGCGATATAGAAACATACCAATGGACAATAGACTTTGTAAGTTTTGTGACACTAAATCAATCGAGGACGAGAAACATTTTATTTTAAACTGCAGCAATTACAATAAATTACGGACTGATTTCATCGCTAAACTAAATATTGATACTGCTTTACCAGATGAGGACCTTGTGAAGAATATACTATGTCTTTCTTCTTCAAAAATCAAACACGTGGCAAACTTTTTCATAAATAGTTTAATTAAACGTAATAGTTCTCGCTCTACATATGGACATTAAAGGTAGTGCATCATAAGCCTACTTAGGCTGGCCGATATTGTGTATTTGTAATTACTAGAAATAATGTATAAATCGGGTTGCACTTTAAAATAAAAATTATTATTATTATTATTATTATTATTATAGCCCCCACAATACTTTTACTTAATTTACTAACATACTGGACTAGCTGAAAATTCTATTAATATTTCACGATAAATCCATTTGATGAAGTGGAATTTACACCCAAATGACACCTACCAATAATTAAGACACTATTATTACTCCACTTTGATAAAAAGTTTGTTTATGAAACATTCCTTAGATTAAGACCCGTAATTTTAATCAACATGATGTATTGGGTGCATGACGGAATTATACAATTTTGAAAAATAACAATCATACAATTTTACTACAGGTCATTTAATTTTTAATTAATTTTTTCTCCTTTATTTCTCCCATGAATTTCGTGTAAAATAAATTAAAAAAAAAAAAAAAAAAAAAAAAAAAAAATAATAAATAAATAAATAAGAATAAGGCGATTCAGGAAGGTAAAATTTGATAATTACGGATGTTCGATTGAATAATGCAAACTTGTGTGACTTGAGGGCGTGATTAAATTTGAAGGCGGATGGCCAGACGAGTGTTGTTAAAAGTATGAATTTATTTACAGCATTTACTTTCATAAAATTTCTAGTTTTAACTTGTTTCATGGTCATATATTCAATCCAAGATGCATTTATAAATTGTCTTCATGATCGGTAAAAATGACCTTTGAAATGTGAAAATCTGGGCTCTTTTTCGAACTAAAAATTGTTAAAACCACAATAATTAATTAATTAATTAATTAATTAATTTATTTATTTATTTAAGAGCATTAGATGTTGAATGTTTGTTAATTAGTTAGTAAAAAGTTTCAATTGTGTGAACGAATGCCTGTGTTGTATTTGAAGCCGGTGTCACATTTCGACGTTTGGTTTAAATTGCTGTGTTAATAGCAGTCTCAAATTACCTGTGTGTATGAGTACGTTTTCTTTGTTTTGTTGTTTTTGTTTGAATACAATTGAGATAGAAATAAAGTTCAAGTTTTGGTTTATTTAGTTTTTGAAAAACTGAGAGTTCGTGATTTCTTCAATAGTTGCGCGTTTCTCAACTTCTGGCTCCAACATGCGTTCAATGAGAGCCAAGCACTGAGAGTCAGTTTCTTCAGAAACTGGCATTTCTTTTTTTTCAATCGGCATTCAACCATCTGGCGAATGTTTGATTCTTAGAATGGGAAACCTCTATTGACCAAGGCATAGAGGATGACACCCAAACTCCAGACATCTACAGCGAAGGCATTGTATGCTTTTTACTGCAAGATTTCTGGTGGGCAATAGGAGGCGCTTCCAACGAAGGTGTTGCTTAATTGAGCGTTTTCGATTTTGCTGGTGAATTCGAAGTCGGATACTTTTAGTAAAGCATGCATGTGTAGGTGACCACTACGGTAGCTTAGTACTTGCTACGTACTTTGGAGACC
Source organism: Anadara kagoshimensis (assembly GCA_021292105.1). Classification (NCBI taxonomy): domain Eukaryota; kingdom Metazoa; phylum Mollusca; class Bivalvia; order Arcoida; family Arcidae; genus Anadara; species Anadara kagoshimensis. Next base: position 5,999,564 of record CM037858.1, on the reverse strand, counting down.
GTGGGTTCGAACCTTAAACGGGTCTAAACAAAACTTTAAAATAGGTAGTGACTCGACATTTAGAAATGGAAGTCAGGGGATCCTTCGGAAGAGGACCTAAAAACCCGTTCCCTGTCAAGGAAGCATGGCTCGATACAGAACGATCCCTGCACATTGCCCCGAGTGCTCTGCAAAGTATAATTTTCCGCCGCTTCACATTTAGCTGGTGACGTCTCGTTATAAGTGAGATACTCTTGACTGGGACCTTAAATCATATTCAATCAATCAATCAATCAATCAATCAATCAATCAATCAATCAATCAATCAATCAATCAATCAATCATAAGGAGATGACTTAATGTGCATTGCAAGTCTAAGTCTACAATTACACATTCTGTTTTGCTCAACTAGCTGTAACTAGCTGAACATGGCGAATCTGCTTCGTCTCGGAATCCACTAGAATGAATAGAACCAAATCGGCGAGAAGGAGGTCTTAATATGATCCAAATAAAAAAAAAATCGTTTCATGGCCGTCAGGAAGTTGGCCGCTGGCACTACGTAAAATAGATACATGGTCGATTCGGATTTATTTACGAGCCAATTTAGTTGAAATTTATATCGGACATGTGCTCAGAGCATTCACTATAAGTAGCAAGCAACTGTGACCACTCGATTCTATAACCCACTAATGGGGATATTGAAATAAATCTGTGCAATCTTACAATCCTTAATTCTGCTTGATTCTCACAATATCCAAATGGTTCAAGAAACTCAATCGGGCACGTGACTCTCAGCTGACACTTCTTCAACTAATTGTTTTATTAAATGGCATCTTGGTGTGACAGTCATTCTCGCTGAACATGTACACCTCAAATTTTAAAATTGCCAAAAAATTGAAATTCGTTTTTGACTTACATAATTACTTGTTGTTAAAGAAAATTTATTATAAAATCATTATCTGATTTTTTTCTAAACACCAATCTTACAGTTTCGGAGATACGACAAATTTGAAAAATCCCTTTCCTACAACGTAACAAGATAGAAAATGTACGTAAAATGCGAAAATAAAAGTGAAAAATTATAACGTTATAAAACGATTTACGGGTTTAATTATTATCATAATATAAAATAAGCACTAGTTGATTTTCATTGAATGATGTGTTTTTTAAACGGAACTCGTACAGCATTCCTTAAAAAGTTAAAATTATTGATACCTTCCACCTTATTTTGAGCACCAGCTCCATCCCGTGATCGTTATCAAGTCATTCAGACGATTTACGTCAATTACGTTAAGTAGGACACTGTTACGTCAAATGTACGCATTATAAGCGAGAATGACTGTTGAGAGGAGATAATTAACATTTCGGTAATGACGGACGCACGCACATTTCACCAGCCATAAGGTAAAATGGCTATATAGTCAGTTGGATTAACTAGAGCTGTCTCTGAAAGAGGCTAAAACCCCCCGTTCCCAACTTTTGATCTGTGGACAAATTGTATGTATGGCCAAATTGTAATGTGAAAAATTCTGTGTATGGAAATGTTTATAATTCGGCAAAATACATGTGATGAAACTGATAATGGCAGGTGCACATGTTCTTATGATGCTCAGTATCTGCATATTTAAAAAAAAATTGGATCATATATCATTAAGTAACTATATAATCCAGCCAAAAAGGAGGTGCACATGTTCAATGTATATAGAAATATCCTGTAAAGTTTCAGACTTGTTTGTTAAAAGCTGTAAGAGGAGTTGATTACATAAAATGGGTATCCCATATTGTTGAAAAATGATTAAGTTCAACTACCCGTAAAATCTGAAAAAGATAATATATTCCAACCAAAACAGGACGTGCACATGTTCAATGTATATGGAAACATCCTACAAAGTTTCAGACTTCTTGGTTGAAAGCTGTAAGAGGAGTTGATTACACAAAATGGGAACCCCCTCATATCATAGGTCAAAGGTCACAGTGACCTAAATTTGGAACATGACACATCGCCTTCCCACGATGCATCCACATACCAAGTTTGATAATCCTAGGTGCTACGGTACAAAAGTTCTGTTCCGGACACGAAGATGCACAAGGTTTTACTATCATAGAGGTCAAAGGTCAAAGTCAAGGTCACAGTGACATAAATTTGGTACATGACACATCGCCTTCCCATGATGCATCCGCTTACCAAGTTTGATAATCCTAGGTGCTACGGTACAAAAGTTCTATTCTTGACACAAAGATGCACAAGGTTTTACTATCATAGAGGTCAAAGGTCAACGTCAAGGTCACAGTGACCTAAATTTGGTACTTGACACATCGCCTTCCCATGATGCATCCACATACCAAGTTTGATAATCCTAGGTGCTACGGTACAAAAGTTCTGTTCCGGACACGAAGCGGGACAGACGGACAGACAGACAGACAGACGGACAAGGTGATTCCTATATACCCCCCAAACTTCGTTTGCGGGGGGTATAATAAACAATACACCCCTAAAATAATCTTGAAAGAATTTTCTTGTTAAATCATCTGAAAACAGAAATATCTTTTGTGGTAGTTTAGGTTTCAATTAACATGGCCTTTAATTTGGCATTGATATTGAAATCAAATCAAACATATCAATCCATGTCCAAAGCAATACCACCAGTAAAGTGAGGCCGGGTGCCCAGGAAAAGTACGTGCCTCCTTTTTAGCTAGCTACACCCGTCATGCGTGTAATCGAAATTGAGAGTGAAGAGAACATTGAACTATTGAAAGTCAAATATATCCAGGATCATTCTGGACACAGAGGCATCATGCTTATCAACGATACTGTGATGAAGGTCTAGAAACGTTTTGAGAGCCCTGATAAGTCTAGGTTTGTAATATCTCTAACTTATACACAGCAAAACTAAAGTTTATATAGATGCTTTTTATTACTGAAAATTTCTAAGCTAATCCAGAATTAAATAAACATACACGAATTATCATATATATGTATATAAAGCAGTAACAGTGCAATCGACTATTTATATGCGCTAATTAAGTTAAATCAGAAAGATCAATTTTCTTATTTATCGTCAGTTATTAAAATTGTAAGGTGCATTCCATAAGAATTCGGAATTTTAAACGACCTCATTTTAATCAGTGGAAACTTCCGGTAAATGTTTGCTTGGGTAAGATTCCGGCATGACTTTTCTTGCTCTAAATCGATGGTGGTGTGGTGGAAGCTTGGTGCTCACTGTTTCTTGGATAGTTTTCAGGAAACTTATATCTACGTTGGGTTCATATCTTACAGGTTTGCTTGGGCCTGGTTCTGGTTCATTATCACTGCCACTGGCGTCTTCAGTCCTCGGATATGGCTGTGGAACTGCGTCATCGATGTCTTTGTTCTCGGTGTTTTCTGCGAGTTTCTTCGTTGACAAAATACTTGGTCTTGGGATTTGGTCTGAATTTAGATTCAATGGAGGTTTCCTTGAAAAAATAAAAATATTATATAAGTTTTATGTATACTGTACATCTTAATCTATTTTGGTGAAGTATATAAAATAATCCGAAAAGGATTAGTCACGTAATTTAAACCTTTGTGACTTTAATAAATCCCACTTATTGTATAATTGTATGACTCAATTACCTTTTGTTTCACGCATTTTGATTGGTGAGATCTTTTCTGTTATGTTTGCATGAATGGATTGGCTCTCAGTGACGTCATCTTATGATGGACGACACACAGAGGCATTTGAATTCCTACGCCATAGCGATGTTTTTTTTTTAACTTGTTAAGACTACATTGTTGTTTTATTTGTTAATTGGAAAATTTAAGTCTATGATACAGGCGTGAATACCAATGTTTTAGAACACGGGGTCCAAAACGGGTGTTTTAGTTCTTGGACAGCTGATGGTATATTTGTAGGGTTTTTCTCTACATACAGAAATTCATTCATAGATTTATTTAATTTTTTCGTGTATTTTTTCTTGTCAGTATTTTTGTTTTTTAACACATATATTGTGGGTATTGTATGAGAAACCAAATGTCAGTATAACAATATTATTGAAAAGCTGTCTCTAAGTATAAAAGCCAAAGCAATAGACGATATAGCTTACGTTGGTTCGTATGTACCTCCTAAAGGGGTATAGTAATATAACAAAAACATCAATTTAAAACACTTGTAGCTAGTTAATATGTCCTCACCAAAGATCATGGACCTTTGCTCTTTTCTTCTTCTTGTAGACGATGAAACCAACAAGTCCTGAAGCCGTTGCAATACATACCAGTATCGCCATCAATTTTGCTATATTGATCACACAAGTATACTCTGCCAGCAAGTCGATACAATCATACATAAGTGGACATGGTCCTTTCTGGCATTCGTTTATATCGCTGTCACAGTAATACCCTTCATATCCGGCATCACACGAGCACGTATGGTAGTTAAATGTGTTGGAACGACTGATGTCGCTGCATGAAATATTGTAAATTGGATTAATCATACATTGTCCATGAATACAAGGTTGTTGCATCAAGTATATTTTTAGCCACGCTGGTTTACTATAATAATGCGACTGATCATAAACCAACAGCCCATAATCCACTTCACCTTTGGCTTTTGAATTTAAGACCATTGTCAAATAGAATGCCTTAAATATTCTGGTTTTTGTTATATTTTTGTTGACAACGATTTGTTTGGGTAGATCTGGAACTTCGATCAGTGTAAATGAAACATCAGAAGTATTGCTGATAAAAGTGTCGTGATGAAGGGTATCGTTAGGATCTATGTCGAAGGCTACAAAGGTTCCAAGGTGATATTTTGATTTGTTTGTTTCAAGTTTTATTTCTATTTTGTTGTATTCTTTTGTACTGTATGTAGAGTTTGAAGCTGTCAAGAAATACATAGCCGGAGCATCATTCTTATTGGCGACCATTAGATCAACGCTGAAATTAACTTTATTTGGTGTGATAGGAAGGGTGGATGGTAAAATCTCAGAAACGGTCACTAAAATATTGTCCGTCCCAAAGAAGTTTTTGTTTGGTTTATAGAATAGTAAACCATCTGCTGTAATATTTGCGAAGCCATTTGCTGGTTGTTTGGCTATTTTGAAAGCCACAGCGTCGCCATCGTCATCGTGCCATTGGAGTTGGTAGACTGTATAGTTATCCTCCTTTGTTGGTATCAACTGTGTGCTGACGAGAGGTGGAGCATTGTTCACTGATTTCCTGATATACAAGAGTGAAAATTGTCTCGGATCAGTTACTTGGTATCCTTCGTAAACTTGTCGTTTTGTCCTCGCTCCTGATCTTGGAAGACAAACCTAATAATGGTGAAATATATCATGTAATGAATTGTTGTTTCTATGTAAAATAAACTGCTAGAAAACAAGTCATTGAACGTTTATTTACGAAATTAAAACACTAATTATGATAAGGATTTGTGTCATATACCTAATATGCTCGTTATTTAGGATGTGATTGAATCACTTTTCGGAACAGAAAGAAAGAATTATTGTGATAACTATATGTTTTGATGATGTCTAATAAACGAAAATAAATAATTATGATATATATGCATGTCAATTACTCCTGACCAATAGGTGATAAAAACACGTGTCACGAGTATAATAAGTGTAGGTTGGATAAAGTACCTTTATAGTGTAAATCTATTGCCGTAAACAAATCACAGGTTGTCAGTAGTCACCTGCGCACACCATTTGCAATAAGAGGGTTAAGTGTAAAGCTTGTCTTGAACTATTGAGGTTGTCTTGAACCAAATTGCATAATAGCACACTTCTATGTGACCAGTGGAATCATAAGATATGTTTATACCTTTGCTTGGTACATCATTGTGGTATAGTCTATTTTCACAAATGATATACATTCTTCTTCAACATGCTTCCATTTACCACTTTCTACAAATTGTAAAAACACTTATATTAAACACAGCGGTTCCCGCCTTCGAAATAACTTGCTGATTTATTAGGCAACTTATTGCAGAATACCTCAACAATAAACCATAAAATACACACTTAAAAGAATAATTGGCAAATGTTTTATAAAATGAATATTTTTGTTCAATGTTTAAAGAATAAGCATTAATCATCTTTCTCTTAGTTTTAGATATCACTTTTCATTTCAGAAATATCTTATTTATTTTATATAAAAACTATAACTCAATCTATAATTCATTTGTTTACTTACAGACAAACATGTCTCTATTACCGGGAGAAAAGATATGTTAGAGTAAATGTTTCTTTTATTACCTGCGTCCCAGTAAAGTAGAGCTGGAATATGATCATCTGATACAGTATCTGTCTTATTGAATTTCAGTTTCACATCAATCCAGTCTTTAAGCGTTGTCTCTGAGGTAGGTGACAAATAAAATGATAATCCACTGTACTTGACAAGTCTGGAAAAATCATTCATGTATCGTAAAGATTAACCCCAACTTATTGATGTTCGATACTTCACCTAAATGTTTACAGAAATGTTGATGCCGAAAGACAAATGTATAGTTCTCATAATATAGAGTTACCTAAAACGTACCTTCGTCTGAAGACAAAATATCAATAAAGAGGTTAAAAAAATTAACGAAATATTCAAAAGATAGACGAATCAAGTGAATATAGTGATATTGCTACATTTCATGCAATATAGGCTTAGCGCCATCAGTAGTAAGTAAAAGTCCAAATTCATGAGCATCTCATGTTAGTACTTATCAAACAACCAAACACCACAAGTGAAACAACTTTTACACGATTAACAGTTTTATTACTTCACAAAACAGCAAATAATAACAGGAGATTTACCTATTTTGTAATAACCTAGAAGTTGAGGACATTGTTGTATCTGGGTTCGCTATGAACGATTTATACTGTCCACCCGCTGCTGAACCATAGTTCGACAAAATTGCGTTCTCCTGTAACAGTCCGGCAATCATACCACCTTCTGTGCCTAAATTACAGAGTATAAAATATAGTATGCACTAAATCCTGATAACACGTCTTCATATGCATGTACACTGTGTAGGCTTTCATTTTCATGAACAATGTCAAAACCCAAAACCATCGCACGACATAATAAATAATGATGATTTGTACATTATTTTTAATGAAAAGATAAAGTTAATCTAATACTACCAACAGCCACAGCTACCAAGAAATGTTGCAAATAAACCCACCAAAAACAAATACTAAAGAAAAAAAAACAATTAGTCAACTGTCAAATCTCTGACATTGAAGTAGCATATTGATATCATAATTCGTCACTCTGTTCCTTATCATACAATGCGTATCATATTGATATCATAATTCGTCACTCTGTTCCTTATCATACAATGCGTATTTTTCAGCCACTGATCGTTTATTACTAATATTTTTAATTCAAAATCTAAATTAAATAAGTTGTAATCCATGTTTATTGCAACAGCCAATGCAACCCAGAATACGAAACAATACGGGCAAACGATGGGTAAATTCTCTCCTTTGACAGTTCGCTTGGCAAAAAAGAGAGGGTTGATTTCCTAGCGTTATCCCATTTCCACTACTGACAACACAAATAGTTAAGGGAACAGTGTTCTCTATAACGGCATAAGATTGATACGCTAAGATATGAAAGGAATTCATTAAATATTTTTTACAAACCTGAAATATTCACAGTAAGCAGATCGGGGAGTTGATTTTTAGATTCAACTATCATGAAACGACTTCCCACAATTTCCAGTTCTAAAGATGTACTGTTGTCAAAAGACTTTATGATATCGTCTTTTCCTGCAAATATGAATAAATCAGATTACTCATGTGTTATGAAGAGAGATGGAACTGTCTAAATAAGATATATTATCTTTCGTTTAAGATATGCATCAAATGACATTATGTTAAATATTAAGAATTTGACAACATTTTCGATCGATTTTACACGCTTACTGAACTATACTATTTAAAGTTCATGGTATTGTTGGTGTTGTAAATATCTAATATAAGCGTGTCACAATCATTTCATTGATAAACAATGCATAAGTATTAGGTATTAGCCTTTTACGACAATTGAAGTTTTACTACTTGGGACAGAAAATCCTAAGTAGTAAATAAATAGCACCATTACTTCAATTGTCGTACTGGGATGTATTGAAGACTTTATGGTGACCAACTTGAACATCTCCAATGAAACGGAAGTTGGAAAGATATTTGGTTTACTTTGTTGGTTATGGGTCTGGTTTATCAAACTCTTTTTAAAGAACCATTTCTTTATGGATTTCTCAGCAAATATTATAAAACTTACGTTTGATACATATAGGATCTACAGGAATCTCTTTTGAAACATGTGATCTGGTGATAGCAAAAAGAGATATGTACATGCATCGACCTGGCTCAATATTGAAGAAATTATTTCGTTTTGCCTTTTCAATGTCATCTTTATTCCAGTCTTTCAATACAGCTTCGGCCAATGTGCTGTTTGAATTCATACCGTCAAACCACATTTTACCATTAATTATAGCTACTGCAGATGAATGCTTAGAGCCAACCCTGACTCTTGGGAAAATATCGTCCTTTCCTTCCGAGGATCCAATCTGCCACTCTGAAATTGACAGATTACTTATATTCAACAAACAACAAATCTTCCGAAAAGACCTCCATCAAGATTTGATATATTATATATATATTTTTATATATTTTATATACATGTCCAAATGAGTACACAAAATTCTATTTCTGACAATTTAGACCTCCTGATAAAGACCAATTAAATATTATTTCTTTTATTCTTTGTAGAAAATAAAAACCTTTTCTTTATAAAAGATACTTACTATCAGATTTTTTGTCTTTTTACGACAGATTGAATATACTTTGATCATCTATTGAAAGATCTTCACCATTACTTTTCCCATAGTATTCTTGTTCTAATTTGTGGATATATCTTTACAGGCGATAGTTATTCAAACATACGGATACTTTACAAGACTGTTATCAAAGGGAATGTGAATTTGTATTTGGCATTTCAAATTGATGAACTAATTAAGCTCTTTTTATATTTACGAGTTTTCAAAAGAATATCTATACTTACCATAATAATCTATATCGGGTTTGCTGGATCTCCACTGGACTCCAATTTTATCACCAGACTCAACAACACTGATTCGAGGCGGAGCTCCATTCATTGATTTAGAGAATAATGATACTGGTCCTGATGTATTTGTTTCAGGAATTCTGTTATCAACAGTAATACTACATGACGCACTCGAATTAAGTCCAGCTGAGTTACCTGCAGTCAAAGTTATGAAGTATGTTTTCCCAGAAATCAATGTATCATTTAGGACATCTATTTTAGCTTTTGTCTTAAATCCTACAAATACTTCCCCAACAATATTATCTAAGCCATCAGCTGTTCCAACTTTTATCCAATAACCTGAGAGTTGACCAACGTCTTCCTCACTTTCCCAAAATGCACCAAAACTATTCATTGACTTTTGATACATCACTTGTTCATCCATTGAATTCATTGGGTCTACACAGCTAATCGATTTAATATGCGGTGCTGTCATATCTATGGTTATTGCATTCGAATGAGCAGAGATACTTTCTCCAGCAAAATTAATCACATTTAAATGCATGTAGTACGCTGGTGCAATGAGGTTCTCAAACTGTTTACTATTGTTGTAATTGGTAGTTTCATTACGAATTGATTCTGCATCTGATGCAGACGACAAAGACAAATTGTAGAATGAAATTGGTATGATATCGAATTCCTTTTTCACAGGACATGTCGCATTACATAGATTGGAGCAGAAGGGTATACAGGAAAAACAAAACTCTTTTATCAGTTTGAAATCGACAATGTTATCCGTGACGTTTATATTATTTGAAAGTGCTGCCCAAATCTCTTTTATCTGACTTTGACCGTCGTAAAAACCTGATCCATAAACACATGGGTCGTGTTTATTGTGTGGGACTAGCATTGATTTGACTGTTATATATGTCTCAAAGGGATGAAAAGGGTCAATTAGAGGAGGGTAATAGTTATCTCTATTAAACCCAAAAATGAAAATATCAGATAACGGATCAAAAATGATATTCTCTAATTCAGCCATAAGTTCGTTTTTGACCAAAAATGTAACTTTCCAAAAAGTTTGTTCGCCTTCTGACTTTTTCGATAAAGCAAAATCATATCTGTAAAACGCTTCAGTAGCATCAATTGGAAGAACAATATGTTTGGATTTTAATTGGTAACGATCTCTTATCCAGAATATTGCCGAATATCCAATTCTTGTCTTTCTCCCAAAATAAAAACTCCTATCCCACTGCTTTTGCCTGGTTGCAATACCTGTTTCTCTCCCGTGTCGTTGGTAATAGAGGAATTTCCACCCAGCAACGATATTCATTTGACCAATCGATATTCACTGGAATAGAGTTTCTATCAGAGGCAATGGCAAAAGAAGAAACTATGTTTTTTCCCGCCATCGCTTTAAAAGTAAAAGAATATTTGCCTTCTTTAAGCTGTTGTAATTTGGTTTTCACACCGCCCATTTCCACTTTCGTTAAACTGTCATCATGTCCAAGCCTAATGCGCATCATCGAGTTTTTAATTTCAACACAGTTCTCACTGAAATCGCGATGGATAGGAACAAACGATTCTAGGTCAAATTCTATCTGCTTAGGACATTTATGTGCACGTTCGGACCTTGCTATGCCTATTACACCATGAAGCTGATCTACAGAAGATTGTGTAGGTTGCTCTTTATACCAACTGAATCCAGCCTTTACATCTCCCTTGAAAGGTATTGTGGTATCGACGAAAATAGGTTTACTTGTAATTTTGTTGGTCAGGTCTGCCTCATTTGTTGCAGTTAATAAAACAAAATATGGTTTACCGGTTTCTAGTTTTATAAAATAGAATGTTATTGTCGATTCATTTTTGACTATTTTAGTTTCTATCATTTCGAACTGCACGTTTGCATCACAGTCGTGTTTTGATAAAGATCGATTGATAAACTTAATTGAACTCTCCGGGTCATGGATCCCATCCCAAGAAACTGTCAAAGTATTTTCGTCTGTAGTATATATAAAAGGCAATTTTTGATTTTCAACTAATCCGATCTGTAGTGTTCCTACCACAGGAGGCGTGGTATCTATGGTAACTGCATCCCCTTGGATAACCACACAGAATCCAATTTCGTCGTAAGCAAAAATAGAAACGTAGTATGAAAGACCATGGACAAGGGTTAAATTCTCAATCTTAGTAAAAGTATCCAGACCGACCGTTTTGGGAGAGTAAATGTCAAAACTATCTATTTGACTTACAGCGGAACATTCTACCGGCATAGAAGAATTGATCAATTGTTTTGATCCTATACCGACATCATATCTCTGAATACCATAGTCCGAATAAAACCCGCTCCATGATACTTCTAAAGCATTGACTGAAGATTGTACATGATTGTATTCTACAATGCCTGGGGTAATTCCATCTGTATAGCCTACACTTATTCCGTTTGAGGTAGATTCTACATAACTGCCGGCTTCACTGAATGCTCTTACGGTTATAAAATATTTAACTGTTTTTGCTGTGAGATTTAAATTATTGAACGTATAAGAAGTATTCAGACCTACGTTTGTGTAGTAATGAACATTGCTCCGAGTTTGCTCATACCTCCTATCATTTCCAATTGCGACTTCATACCTAACTATATTTTGTGTAGGATCTTGTCGTTTTTCTCTCTTCCCGAACGCATTCCAGCTGCATGTCAATTCTGACAAAGACCTTTGATAATTAAGGTCAGTTTCATAAGGTCCATCTATAACATAACCTGGTGTCGTGATTGTACTCGCTGATATCCCATCTGACCTTGCTATGCGTGTTCTCCCAAGCGCGTCTGTTGTACGAATTATATTGATGTATGCAAATCCATTATTCAGTCGTAGTTCATCATTATAAAATAGATTGCTGTTTCCTGGAATCTTTGTAAAATTTTGTATTTGGGCACCAGTTAGGTCTTCTATAGCCCACTCAGCGGATACTATCGGACATGAATCAGAATATTCCCAGTGTCCATTTAGCATGGAGATTTCGGATTGATAATCTTCATCAACTTTGCCTTTACCGTCATAAACTATTAAGACTGGATTTGGACTGACCACAACTGGATTTGAAGTTGCTGTGCATATAAGGAAGCGGTATTGTACACCAGTACAGTTGCATACACCACTGTTCCAGTGTTCAGTGACAGGTTGTTTAAAAATATAACCTTTTTAGATATATCTGCTCGCTTGTAATTAAGAATGTCCGTAGTACCCGGTTTACTTCCAAGTCCTACCACAATTCTGAAAAAAAAACCAATAAAGAAATACATATTCTGGTTTGAACTCTAGATAATTGATAATGGTGCTAAATACCGTTATCATATGCAATATAACTACGTTGGGTACTTGAAAGAATGATACACAAACATATTAATCCATGTCCGAATCACAATCCAGAAGCAAAATAAAAACTTTGGAACTGACAAGTTAGGTTAGACACATGAACTTTCACCAGGGAAGTGAGGCTGGGTGCTCATGAAGGGTAAGCACCTCCTGTTTAGCTAGCTACACCCGCCACGTGTAATCAAAATTGTGTGAAAGGAACATGAAACTATGAGACGTCAAATATATCCAGTGCAATTCTGGACACAGAGACATCAAACTTATCAACAATACTGTGATGACGGCCATAATATTATACATATATTGCCTTTGATTGAGGGAGATATGAACTGTTCATATCTCCCTCAAACAAAGGCAATAAATTGTTTATTATACCGAAAGATAACCATTGTAATAAGTCAGACAGACAGAAAGAAAAATATTTAAAAAAAGACAGACTGAAAACATCATTCCTTCTCCAAATCATTACTTTTTCTCCTATCGGAACTCATCGGAGGCAAACGCTAGAACGTCGTGACCGATTCTCCATCGATGATGTCATATCATTGTGACGTCATGGTGTGTTCCGAAGATGTGGGATATGATGTTTCAGAGGGATACACGATGTTTTCTCCCCCTTGATCACATGATCCAACGATCCAATCAAATTACAGATAGTATCGTATTTTTCTATTGAGGTATAATAAATATGTATATGGTTTTTGCAAAATGTAAACACTTAATACATCTACAAATTTAATGCGTTTACCAAAACTATTTAATTTCGTTTATACTGGTTGTAATTTTCTTATGTTTATATAGTATATTGTAAAACATTTATTGATGTGGATAACATTAACGAAATTAAATTATTTTTTAATAAAGATTTTTACCTTTCAATTTGTGATTCAGTATCTTCAATGCCATTCACCATGATTTCAATATAGTCTGCTGGAATCTGGCATTTTTTCTCGACAACTTCTGAATCAGTTCCAACTGTTGTTACAATCGAGACTGATGTAATAACTGGAGGTGTTTTATCGATGGTTACTGCAAAGTCCAACATAGAGGTGAGTTCTATATTATTTGTCAGTTTTAAGGTAAAGTAGAAAACAGTAGAATTTTGGTGATTCAATATTACATTGTTCAAGTCTCTAGACCATGATCGGCTACCAAATGGAATTGACGTAAAGTTTAAGACATCAAACGCCATCTGCTTTGTGCTTATAGCCATTTCTGCATCTTTAAATACACTTTCATACTCTTTAATGGTAAACCAGGTGCAGGTTACAAGAGATTTCCTATGGGATATTATAGGTGTGCAGGAAAAATTTTCTACAGTTGGTGGTGATATATCCATTGTTATTGAAGGCGAGTATTCGGTTGTTTCTAACCCTGACTTGTCAAGAGATTTCACATTAACAAAGATGGTTTCACCTTGGGCCAGTTTAAGGTCACCGGGCATAAATGTATTCATGTTGGTTTTTCGTGTGCTGTATATATTTTGGCTCAAAGGCATTGATCCTACCGAGACCCATGAGGAAGCTATATCCGAAAAATCTACTGACTGCCAATGCAAAGGAACAGAGTTCGTATTATTTTGGAAATAAGCCACAAATTTTCCATCTGCGCCGATTTCGCTCTCACCAAATAGCATTTCAATTCTTGGCGGTTGGTTGTCTATTATCACTCCATCTGAAGATGAAACGATGAACTCTTCCCTGCATCCATGTCCTGTTCTAGCCCTTACTGTAACATAGTATTTCTCACCGTTATAGAAATCGAGATGAATTTGTGCGTGACCAAACAAGGCGTTTTCCATAACAAGACCGTAATCAGTGAAAGGTAGAATGTCGGAGTAGTAAGCTTTTGATCCTATAGCCCAATCATATCCAATGATATTACAGGCTTCACTTTGGAATCCGCTGAAAGACATTCCCATCGATGTTGTGTCGTACTGATATTCATTATCTTCCAACATTTCTCTCCCGTCAAATATAACTCCTGGAACGTTAGCTTTTAGGGAATTGATTGGTCTAGATGTCATAATTGTAGACAACAATCCGGCTTTATTCTTCATCTTTAAGGAAACAAAATATTTATTTTTACTTTCTACTGTAGGTTCAAGCTTGATGTTCTCTAATAAAATGGAGTTGATACCATCATACATATTCATTTTCCAGCTGACAACATCGTCGCTACCACTAGACGTTCCTATAGCAATATAATAGGCTTCCAATCCACTCTCTGAATCTCTTGCAACCCAACTTACGGTAATGCTTTCCGGATTATCATGTAAAATATCGCCATCATCATTCAATTCTTCATCTTCTTCCAAATGTCCTATATGTATCTAGTAAAAAGCATTTAAAAAGAAAAAAGATATAAATATATATACAAGGGTAAATTTGAATCATATCTTTCAACATCCAAATTACAATCCCAAAAAGGCGAAAGGCGAGATTTCAAATGATTCCATTACTTTTATGTTTGGGTCGTTGTATTACAATAATAGCAAAATGCAAAGACATTTTATCAAAATTAGATAATAATTATTAATAAAATAAGTTTTATTTTCATGCCTTGTAATTCTCGCAAAACATGATCTCAAAAGATTATCTATTGGGTTATAGAACAAAAGAAGGCATTTTATATCCGAACGCCGGTGTACCTCTCTGATAAAAATATGATTTCTATATTCGATATTCTCGAATCAGTGCATTGGAAGAAAGGAGGAATTTTGAAAACGCAATAAACTTGAAGAATAGTAAAGTCTGGGCTTTATTGATAACGGTTTTTGTCTCCCTGTTTTTTTAATTATCTTGTTTGGCTGTTAATGTTTCGTGTTCTTTGCCAAGTACATTTTTTACAGTTGCAGATTCTCTTCCCCTATTATCAGTGTTTGACTTTTTTTGCCACTTTTCACCGTTGTTATAATGCTTTTGGGTCATTTAATGAATTAATTAGAATTCCGAAATAGCCATCTTATTGTGTTTGTCTTTGCATATCTAATCAAAGTAACCACTTACCTTGGTTATTACAGGGGGTGTCGTATCCACAATAACTCCCATTGATTCGTGTGAAGAAGACAACATGGCTTTATTGATAGCAGTAACATGAGCCGTGTATTTTGCGCCATTCGTTAGAGATATTCCTGTGATTTTGATGCTCTGTGATTGTCTTGTGTTGTTAAGTACTATTGTTTCATAAGATTTTGTTTTCGGCCAAGCTTTCATTTTTTGTCCTCCGACGAATGCTTGTATCAGATAACGATATTCTTTAAGTCCAGATTCTGGATCGTCAAACTTCCATTCCAAATCAATGGCATTGTCATAAGATTGGTATCCAGTGAGCGATTTCGAATCAGTCAAAAATATAACATAAGGCGGTGTATGATCAACTAAAAAGCCATCAGATGGTAATTCTACTCTAAGCCCAGCACCATTTGTAGCATGCAGTTTTACAAAAACGCGGTCTAAATGATCCAGTGATAATGTATGATCAACAAACTCTGTTTTTCTTCCAACCGCGAATGATTTTCTTAGCTCTGTATTGATAAAAACGTCAAGTGTATAATCAGCTATTCCACTTTCGGGATCTGTAAAATTATCCCAAACTGACTCAATAGTTGCCGATTCTGATGAATATTTTAAATCTTGCTTTAATGATGGGCCGTCTTTTACAAAGCCAATTTCAGGTTGTGTGGTGTCAACCAAAACTACAAAAGAATGTAAATTAGAAGTTATCTTTGTCACTTTATAGCAATGTAACTAAAATTTAATAATATAAAGCAATCAATCTCTTTTAGTAATAAAGAATATCTCTTAGCGTACAAAGTATGAGGAAAATTTAACATAATACTTTTCAAACCCTGACAACTATTTTGTTTAAGAGTGACCTTGGCCTTTGCTTCTAAACAATTCAAGAATATATATCCGTGTAGAAAATTTAATGGAATTTTATCGATGCAAACTTAAGTTGTTTTAAAAATTACTGAATCTATTTATAGTAAATGTGACAATGACGTTTGATTAACTCTACTCAAAAATGTTTCGTTCATGAATCTTTTTCAGTATATTAAAAGTGAAGATATTTTACTATAACACACTCGAGTTCCTGAACATAAACCCTTAACCTATTTTTAATACAATGTCATTTGACTGCCAAGAAAGTCAATATGTTTTTTCTTTCAGGAATTGCCATCTCTATCAGTGTATCTAATTTGATGAATTTGATCAAAGTAGCCTCACGCTATTACACACATACCTATATATCTATTCACATCAATAGTGACATTCAGCTTTGACATATAGCCTCTAAAATCAATAGGGTTTTTTTCAAACATATATTAACCTTTGATGTAATCCAAAAATAAATAGGTTATTTACCTTCAAGAATTGATATAAGTGTATTCCTAAACATTAATACCAAACAAAACCAAAGTTAATAGAGATTAACGCAAATCAGACATGATAATTACTTTAAACACAGTAGACATTGAAAAATATGCACAAGCCTGAATATCCAAAACAACATGAACGTTTCCTGCTTTAAATAACATCTAGAAATCACCAAAAATCGACAAAAACCAAACTTAGTATTTTCAAAAGCAACATTGTAAGAGTAACCCTGTATGATGCAGAATCATTGACAACATCCAATGACATCATCACCAAGTTTCCGAGACTCAATGTCTATGTCGAAATCTTTGAATTATTTGACAAAAAACATCTCAAACAACAAACTTTACGAAAGGACAAAACCATGCATCTATCCCCATCAATCGAAAGTAAGAAATGGAAAGGGGTATGGCAAGTTTGTGGTTGGTACCAACAGGCAAAGAAAGAAGACATGAAAAGAAGATCCACTGATAAAGAGGCAAAAGTTGGACATGAAGACATGTATAACATTTATCCAAAACAGACATAAATGCAAGTCTCTGGTGTCTATCTAGGTCTCAATATATCGACAATGTCTTTAACAGAGAGCACTTTGTATTTCCCAAACGAATCGTGAAAATGTTTTAACATAAACAGAAAGCATTCATACCTCCATCAGATGATCCATTAGAGCTTTTGGAGTTTAAAGCATCATTAAATGCTATAACTGTTGAAAAATATGTAGTATTATGGAGCAATTTAGCCTCTGAACAAGCACTTTTTGTGTAATGGGAAATATTCCGGAATGATACAACGTTATCTTTTAATGGCTCGGTTCCTACACCCCATGTAAACCTTTAAAAATAAAATTATGTTTATAAATAATTATTGTTGATTAATGATACAAAATATTGCATAATAATCATTGGACATTAATGTGAAAGCATTACACAAAACAGCATCATACTCATACACCCTTAGCCTGTACCATGTCAATTTGATAATAACTCAAAAACAATACCACCAGCACTAAACTATCATTAAAACGCTTTAATAGTAGAAAAACACAAATATAAAGCAGGAAGCTAAAATTGGTTTCAACCTCACCCGAGAAAAATGTGTTATTGAAAAGTATCATTTAAAATGAGGTCAGTTAGCAATATATGCCATTTCCGTTGTTTTGGTCCCTTGGAACTTAGACCATAATATCCTTATTTCAGTTCCTCAATCATCACATGCATATATCAATACAAAAATAGACCGTTTTTAAGCAATTGGCGTTATAATATGTTTCTGTGGCGTTGAATTCACTCCTTGGAGGGTAGGGCCATCAAATTACCAAGGCAGGACAAATATTTGCTTCAATCATTACATATTTTAAATGCTAAAGCCCATATTATAATGCTTGAGGAAGTTAGCTTTTTAACCTGCACCTGGGGTTCACAAGATTTCCAAGTCGTTACTTTCAAATGCAAGTGACTATATGAAAAGTCAATGATCTTTGAGCAGATTGACACTTTAATGCTTTTTCGGCCAAGACACAAATTGGCCCCACCCATGGAAGCAAATTCAGGTTCTACAAATTTTACAATCTAATAGAAAATACCGAGTACATCACGGCCATATATAGCATTTGCCTCTTCATTGTCCCAAGGTAGAGAGATTAATAGAATCTTTCACCTGTTTGTGACCAATACCGTATGATCTCAGTCGAGGGTGATGTGATGAACATATATCCCAATCGAGGCTCTGCCGAGATTGGGATTTGTTACATCACATCACCCGAGACTGAGATCATACGGTATCGTTCACAAACAGGTGACAGATTCTCTTTCTCGTACAATTTAAATGTTTATTACTGTGATAAATACAAAACAGAACACGTTCCCTCAAGGCGCATGGGGCTTTTTGCCGCGCATGATTCCTTTGGGCGCTGTATGCATTGTACAAATCCGCTCTTTGAAAATAATGCAACTGACAACACTTCAAAATTTTAAGATATCAACGATTTGTATTTAATGCAAATAAAAAAATCAACTCTGACAATAAAATATTTTGAATAAAAAATAAAATAAAACACATATTTTGAAAAATTGATAAAGAAACGCTTTGTTTTGATGACGTCAAGTACAATGATCGCATCCTGATTGTTCAATTGTCGCGTGAGGCAGTACCAGACAAACTGGACAAGACAGAAAAATCTAGCACTGGTGTGCGCGTGAGATTTTTCTGTCCGAGGTACGAGAAAGAATTTTCATGGTTTTTGTTGAACTCCTGTGGTCCCAACGGGATGTTGATCATGATATTTAATTTACAATTTTGTCGGGTGTCTTTTTAAAAGAAAGTGATAATATACTGCGGTCTAAATCATGATAAACCTTTTAGCTAAATACTAAAAATGTTAATAAATATTACGATTATACTAACCTTCTTATACCGGATTCTGGATCAAAGAAATTTTTCCACTGTCCACAGATTTTATCCGTTTGATGTTGGTATTGTATATCTTTGTCAAGTTTGTCTCCATCAAACACGTCTCCAACTAATGGTGGCGATTTATCTATCATAATTGGCTTTTCGCCGTGCCCGGATGCAAATAGGTTAACTTATTACAGAAGGAAAATAAATTGCAATTAAACACACATTTGTGACGGCAGCCAATGAAACATAGAACCATAGACAATACCAATGATAAAACAAGACAAAAAACGGCAAATATAAATCAGTAGATTTGAATTATTATATGAAATAATGTATAAATGAAAATCCTAAATCTACACATCATCTTTATGATATTTTATATTTAATGAAACAAGTTGTATTTTTTAAATTTTTAAATTGCTCGCATTTATTTTTTAATTACATTTATTAATACTATACGTTTAAAAAAACACTGTTTGGGTAGGATCAAGTGAAATATTAAAATATTTAGTGCAACCCCCTTTTTAATTGAAGCGATAAAATACAGCATACAAAGACATTTTTATCACCTTTCTTCAGTGAATTTCAATTAAAAACATTACCTACTATATCCGTTTAATATAAATTTGAAAATTTAGTCAATAATGATTACTTGAAATTTTGTATTTAATTCACACGAATTTTTTAAAAATTGGAATAGTCTCTATTATATTTCGCAAATAAGGAAAAACACTGTTATATGCTGATTAGGCTTAATTCGTGTAAAAACATTGATAAATACATACCGTTGTTTACTGCCCTTACTCTAATCCAAGCAGGAACACCTGGTGTCAAGTCCAAGTTCTCCACCACAAAATATGGATCAATTCTTGTCATATGATCATGCCGATCATAGCCACGGATATCAACGTCATGCTTTGTTTTACCAAGACCAAAATCTACCCGAGCTATTTTAGATAACGGGTCCGATATATTGTAGTAAACGGCCAAAATATCAAAATCCTCATCAAACATTATATCTGTAACCTCATAGAACACAGGAGGCGTCGTGTCTACTATGATTGGCGTTGAATGACATACTGTTGCAACTAAGGCACCTCCATGTACAATGTTGTTTAGAGCCTGAACTGTTACGTAATAAGAACCATCTGGAAGGTGAACATCTTTAGCATATCCAGTATATGTCCAGTATTTTTGACTTGATAAGTGTTTATGGGGATCCGTATAATTTACAATATCACCTTGACATAAACCTGTACCGGCTGCCCATGTATAACCCCAAATTCCACTTTCATCATCATAGAAGCCATCAAAATTAGCTGCAAAACATTACCTTAATAATTAACACAAATTGCTTACAAAATGATTACTTTCATTCGTTCTTTTCAAAGCAACATTAACATTTTTATATTTTAGAAAAACAGTTGTTTTAATTGTAATCATATGAAGGCAAAATATTTGACCATGTATTAATTGAAGTAAAAAGTAAAATGAGGAATTGGAGAAGAGACAAAAATTCAATATTTCGATTAAAGTACATGTTCTTGACTGAGACAAAAAATAACATTCTGCCCAACAATTTATCTAAATTTGCTGGATCTCAAAGTTTTTACTTTGTTTTATGATTATGATTTGAACATGGACCATATGTTTGTGTTTGGTTGTGTAATCAGGTAAAACGTAAATTAATTTGTTTATAAAAAGGGTAAAAAAATAATGCAAACATAATTTATAGATATTAAATGCATTCATAGCAAGTTCTTTTATGGTTTACGATCCGAGTCTTGCAATTGTTTGTTAAGCGGCCAAATACGGTACGTCAATATAAAATAAATATAGAAAAATAAGAATACTTCCGAAACAATAAAATGTGGTCTTATAGAAAAGTTTTAGTTATAGATTTCAAAGAGGAAAAATTTACCTTACTTGCTTGTATTGGTTTCTAAACTTTACAAATATCAATACAAGTTTACATCGACGACAATATATGTAACAGGTTCTTCTTAATGAACCAGTATAAACAGTATTCCTTTTCGTTAGCATAGTGTAAACTTCAAATGGTCTGTACTGTAGGTCGTCATATTTGTAGTTGATTCAATAAAATTAAACACCTTACCTGATATATAATGATTTGCTAGTGTGTATAGAGTTTCCTGGGCCACTTTATGTCCATTGAATACTGTTCTGGCACCAGGGCCATCAATAATCATCCTAAAAAGGATATAAACTCAATAGTTCGTTAGTTAAACAAATTAAACTTAATTTTTGTATGCTTTATAGTGAATGAAAAAATTACATTTTTCATTTTTTAAATTTAATTGTAACAAGTTCGAAACCATTCGCAACCTCATTGCAAGAAATCCGAGATAAATTATCAATGCAATGTAACTAAAATGTTACTTAATTACATATTATACCAGTTTTAATTTTACAGCACTAGACGGCCGTTTCGGAATACAATTCCTCATCAGTAGTGCTTGTTCAAAAATTATGAAATCAAAATTATTTTGAAGATGTTGAAAAGCTACCCAAAGGACCAAAATATATTTTACCAAATTAAGCTAAGGAAATACTTTGCATGAGGGAGTATACCTTAGTTTTTGAGAAATTTAGATAATCTGAAATAAATGGTATTAATTCATTAAAAACTTTGTGTTAAGAGTTTAATATGATACAAATGATACAGATTGCATTCAAATCAAACAATATCAAACACATCTTGATGTACTTTTTTTTGCATATTAATACGCGGTTTTTCCCGAATAAGAATTTGTTTAAAACATATCTTTTCTTTTACAGTGATGATATGGATATTGCTTTGATAATATTTCTATACCTATGGTTAGGTTTCCAAGTCACATCTGTACATCGCTGTGTAACAGCAGCTTTACATTTGTCAGCCTTGATTGTATCAAATAGCGGCTTGCCTATATAACCTGGTTCAGGAGGTGTAAAATCAACCATAGTTCCCTTCGATGATAATACAGATCTGTATTTAAGTGAATTTGTTATTACAACGTTTATAAAATACCTAGTTCCGTGTTCTAAAGGTATATTTTTGTATTCGATGACAGAATTATAGCCTATATCTATTCGTTCGTAATTTTTGTATGATCCACTTATATGAAGATTTGCAAATGGACCCTCGATCATTTCGTGAAGCTCACAGTTTTCTGTATGAAATTCATAATCAAACGATAAGCAGTTACGTCCATATCGAACACATTCTGAGGCACAATTAGCATCATTGGAGGTTTTGACAATCTTCATGGATTTGCTGGTCAATTTACCATCACGGGACGACGAGAAATACTTCAAATCAGAACTTATACCCGACCTTGATGCAGATTCGAATAAATCTAGTTTATTCCACGGTCTTACTTCTTGTCCGTATGACCCTGGACTAAACCCTAGAGCTTTAACGTTTTCAGATGACAATGGCGAATCATCAATAACGACTAAAGAGGCTGAAATAATGTTTGGGTGACTTGAGACAGAGTAAGAAGCTTCTACACGGCCGTCCGGGGCAGTGTT
The DNA here is from genome assembly GCA_021292105.1 of Anadara kagoshimensis. Lineage (NCBI taxonomy): Eukaryota > Metazoa > Mollusca > Bivalvia > Arcoida > Arcidae > Anadara > Anadara kagoshimensis. The sequence goes on along the minus strand of CM037858.1, from coordinate 5,976,882 downwards.
ATCATAAGTTTTAAGCTGACAGCTTGTTACCGACTCTATGCCTTGACTGTTCCTAACTTTCACAGTAAAATAAAGCGGAATACCATTTGGTAATGATGTTGTTGGATAAACTCCATGCATTTCTTTTACTTGTGTCCATTTCTGAATAGACTGGTCACCTTTGCTACGCCCGATACAATAAAACGTTTTTAAATCACTGCTATCATCTTCTGGATTTGCATCCAGCTTAAATGCCGGATTTGAAGGATGTCGACCAGGAACTTGGTAAACAGAACATGGCGCAGACGATGTTTCTGCACATGTATCAACAAATCGTGGAGGCAAATTGTCCTTTCCTAGTTTTGTTTGCTTCATAATTGGCCATTTGATGGAAGGAGCACTCCATTTCCACAGACAACCGTCGTAAAATGTGACAAATAAAGCTTTAGCCCATGCACGCAGTTGGAGCTCTATCGGTATCAACTCTAAATCTATCCTCATCCTACAAGATATTATATTAGATAAAGAAACAATGGGTGTGTGATTGACATGTTAAAATATGTAAAGCCGGTACATTTCCAATATAGGTAGCCAAATTTGTGAAAAGAAAGGGGCAAGTTGAAAACATGGTAGTAAAACGACTTTATCATTCCTAATTCTACACATGCATGAAGATCTTATTTGCAACGTACTGATGTCACAAAAATGTCCATATCATATCACAACTTATTCTCCTTTAATTTTTAATAAAAAGCAACAAAGTGATGAACGCTCTAAATGACTTTGCTGTATCAGAACTAAACCTTTTCCAACCTTCCAAAAAAAAAAAAAACAAAACAAAAAAAAAAAAAACAAAAAAAACAATAAAATATATAAAATAAAAATAATATAATAAACAAAATACATTGCGGTCCATGTCCAAATTAAAAAAATTGAATCAACCTAAAAAAAACTTAATACTTTGTTTTATCTGAGAGCTACAGTATTTTTCTATGCTTGTTTCTATATTGTTATAGGCAAATGATTTATTAAATATATAGTTTGTATGATTATCAGAAAACAAGATGCCCAATTAGGCCTGTGATGCACAACCGCCAGTTAATTTACATATTGGATAAATAACATGTAAATCTTGTTATATGACATTCCACCTCTTTTCTTTAGTTCCAACTAGAACAAAATCGGTCAGAAAATAAATCTACATTGGTCATTTGTATTTTTGCTATTTATATGATATACATATAGATATGCAAGACACAACTTTCAGATCAGTTTTACTTAAGAACTTTCCATGGTATATTTAATTAGAATTGACTTAGTAAATTCAGAGGAGAAAAGTTTCAATAAGTTGGCTAAAACAAACATCGTATTTGCACAATGCGTAAAAATCGGGCCAATAAAAATTTCTCTGGAAAACCCACAACATATGTTAAAAAGCTCGAACTCTACCATCTATAAATGAAATTGGAAGAATTGAAACTAGATCTAAAGTGGTTTAAATTGATGTCAAATGCATACCCTTACAGTTTTCACGGATGATCAAAGTTTCTGGCCACATGACCTGGGACGGGGCATAAATGGCTTTTGGACCACCATTTGTATATTCTTAGTAAAAAGGCTCCAACTGATGTCAAATATTAAAGCATTCAGAACAAATAGATTCACAAAAGAAAGTGTTCAGTGTTGATGTCCCATATCAAAAACAAGTCAGGAACCACCATTTGTACAAACTTGTAAAGGGGCTTGACACGACTTGAACTGCAAATATGAAAGTTTTAGAACCTACAGATTCAGAGGGAAAGGTTTTCAAAGTTGATTTTCCTTATAAGCCTTTGTAGATATATGACCACCTGGGGTGGGACCAAAAAGTGGCCAAGGGATGACCATTTGTACCAACTTAGTAAAGGGACTCCAGCAGATATTTAATGCTAAAAATTAAAGCTTTAAGCCTTACAGATTCAGAGAAGATTTTCATACTAAAAAGCTATAACTACATACATACATTAGACCATAAAGGGACAATAACTCCTAAGATAAGATAAGATTTTAAAAATTTATTTCATATAAAAGTCTTTATATGCAGAAGTATAGCTCCCCGGAATGGGCCCAAAACTGGTCCGTTTGCCACCATTTTGCAAACTTGCTATAGAGGTTCCAGCTGATATTAAATGCTAAATACAAAAGCTTTAGGCCAAACAGTTTCAGAAAAGATTATTTTCAAAGCTGATTTCCCCCAAAAAATCTATATATGCAGAGTATGGCTCCCTGAAATGGAACCAAACTAGTCTGGGGGTACCATTTATACAAACTTGGTAAAGGAACTCCAGCTAATATTAAATGCTAATTATTAAAACTTAAGTTCTTACAGTTTTAAGAAAGAAAATTTTAAAATTAATTTCCTAAAAATCTATATATGCAGAAGTATGACTCCCTGGAATGGAACCAAAACTAGTCCGGAGGGCACAATTTATACAAACTTGGTAAAGGGACTCCAGCTTATATTAAATGCTAAATATTAAAACTTAAGTTCTTACAGTTTTAGAAAAGAAAATTTCAAAATTGATTTCGAATAAAACTTTACGCAGATGTATGCCCCCGCGGTGGGGCCAAAAGTAACCATTTAGGGCAACAATTTGTACAAACTTGGTATAGGGGCTCCAGCTTATATTAAATGCTAAATCTTAAAGCTTTAGTCTTTCAAGTTTCGGAAAAGAAAAGATTTTCAAATTTCATTTCCCATAAAAGTTTATGTAGATGCATGGCCCCGCTGGGGTGGGACAAAAAGTGGGCGGGTCACCATTTGTAAAAATTTGGTAAAGGGACTCTGATATTAAATGCTAAATATAAAAGCTGTATGCCAAAAAGTTTAAGAAAAGGAAGTGTTCAAACTTAAAAACTATAAAAATGTACAAAAAATTGACCATAAAGTATCTTCGAAAAAGTTAATATACAGGCAAAAACGCAAAGGTAAAAAACTCGGCCATGACCTCATTTTGAACGTCATGTCAAAACACTACCAAATTTGAAAATCCGCTGTCATTATCTTAATATTGTATTAATAGTCAAGATATAGCAATTTAAATCGGTTTTCAAAAATTTGCATAATTTAACGCAAAAACGCGTAACCTTTTACAGCCAAATTTCTCAAAATGTACAAAATTATAGGTTAAGACCATGTAGAATCCAAATATCACGCCAGTTTTTGCCTCCAATGAATGGTTCCTGAAAAGATTTTTTTTCAGGTTTTTTCTTTGTTTTAGTGACAGCAGTTATGTCTTTGATATCCGATATCCGATAGCCATGATTTGAACAAATTTCAGTAAGACTCTTTCAATGACATTCCAAAGCATATTTGGTTTCAATTGACCCAAAGTTTTTGCTGTGAACGGATGCACTAACGCACGCATGTATCATGAAAACAATAAAACATTTTCTCATAAACATTAACACTGAACTCTAAATTTTAAATGTGTATAGTTTCTAAACTTGACTTTGAGCGTATCAATTTCTGCAACTGAATCAATCTCTTTTTCAGTAAAGCTTTATATTTAACGGAATTTATTTTACATGCTATTGTATTTATTACCGCTGACACATGTCTTTGAAATTAACTTTATTATTCAGTTTCAGCAACATTTTCAGTTTATTTTTTGCTAACTAATATGTATAAGTAAATGGTAATAACTTGAATATTTCGGACAGACAAACGGAGGGAAGAATTTCCCTTTAACTTTCAAGTCGAGATGAAAACCGTTTTGTTGTGTAAATGAGGTACTACACAATTATACTCACGTTACTTCAACAGGTTTTTTGGCTTGTTTAGATTCTGTGGTTACTGGAAATTTGGTTTTAAGAAGGTAACCGATAAGTTTGATACCCCCACTTGCAATTCCTAAATTAACTGATACACCTCCTGACACTTCGCCAGCAATCCATGGAGCCAAAACAACCTAAATAAAGAAACTTAAAGCAATAAAAGATGGTATTTTTTTTTATATTTTTGACATGAAAAAACTCAAATTTATTTACTGTCGTCTATTTCTAAATATTTTAGATTAGGAAATAAGTTTTAAAATAACTACCTAATACACATGTATGAGATAAACATGCATTACAACTGTATTTTAAAAATCAATGATTTGTTTTAAACATATAAAATGTAGTATATAGTTAAAACCCAAACAAACCGGTCGATGTCATAGAATATTTAAACAAAATATTTTCAAAAACATTGTATATAGATGTTATATCAATGTTTTATTATTCGAATAACTGTTTATATTTAAGGTACGCAACATATGCGTTTAAAATCCTCTCCAAATGTACTAAATTTTATTCATTTTATTTTACTTTTGAGTATCCACTTATTGATCTGACGTCAACATCAATGGACATTCCTATAGCTCCCCCGGCTGAGAATTCTGAAAATAAAAAAAGACAAGACATACATGATCTACCTAAAACATGCCACTCCATGTTTATAAAACATTGAGCATTACAGTTTGAGCTTCTATTAGAGCTTACAGCTTGATTTAGTCCTGTCCATCTTTGCTATAGGAGACAGGTTAATGGTACCAATATATGAGAAAATAATGTCAAAAATAACAAAAACAAAATACCAGTCCATGTTCATTTAATTAAAAAAATACAAATTTAACAACTGTCAAATTTAGCTAGCTACACAACCCATCCGTGAAATAATATTTGAAGATGAAGGGAAATAGCATTATCGGACGTCAAATGTATCCAGGATTATAGTGGTGACGATAATAAAATCTGTGGTTTGCAATATCTCTGTATCAACAAATTAATTGTAAGTAGAGTTGAAAAAGATCCTTAAGTTTGTACAAACTCCACCATAGCATATTAAACGTGCAAAATACACTAAAAGCAGCAAAAGCAACATAATTCGGAATAAAAAATTTTCTTTACATTCTGGCTACGGTATTTAAACTATAAAACTAAAGGCGATCTATTGTATTTAATAAGAAATTGATGTGGATAATCAGCATTCAATCTACAAATGTAATAATACTAACACTAATATAACAGAGCCAGCAAAAATAAACAGATTCGGATCAACAAGAACTATTATTAAAGGCAGCAGCTATGTAGCGGGTATAATATACAATGCAAAAAAATTTGATTTTTATGATCTGACTTTTGAATTATATCACTAAATTTGGTTAGATGTCAAATCGTATTGTATTGATGTACATTTGTATCAAGTTTGCAGTTCATTAGTATTGCTAGTTTTAAATCTGGTTCATGGTTTGTAAAATAATTATGGTGGGAATAAAATTTACAATTATACCGATTGACAATTTTTAATATCAAAAACCCCTGGTAAAATTAATCATTGATATAATTGATTGGCATTCCTAAGAATTGTATATAGGCAATCTTACAAATTAACTTTTGTTAATGGTAATTTATCAACTATTTGGACTGAAATTAAAAACAAAATTTGCCTACGTTTTATCATTCTCGAAATTCACTTACCCAGCCTAATACCAAAAGGTCCCACACCAAACGTGTAATCTAGATGGAAGATTGTTATATCAATGAATTTTTCTGGGTCATCTCCTATATCACAGGAATCTTTAACTTTAATGAATTCTTTCTTAAAGTTCTTCAATCCTTTGGGATGCTTCATGGTTAGCTTTTAAATTATAAACAAATTTAGGATAAAAACAAACTTTACATTCTGCCAATGCAGACGCAGCATTTAGTACATTGTTAGCGCAACTCAAATTTTATATATATATATATATATATATATATATTATATATATATATAATATATAAATAAATGAATGTTACAAAAATATTTATTTAATTTCAAATTTCGATAAAATAAGAAATATTGTTGAAAACAAACTTTATAAGAACAAAGTTATGTAAGGTTTGTGAATTAGCAGACAAGAAATTTGAATTAAAGATAGTTTCTGAGTAATTTAATAATTAAACACTTATTGTACCTTATCTTTGACTCCTTTCTTTAGAAGACTTGATACTTTTGATAATCCCTTTGTCTTGATGTTTTTTCCAGCTGATCTTAATGAAAATTTCTTAACTTTCATCTTTTTAAGTTTATCTATGCCAAATCGTTTTCCCGCTTTCTTGAAAATGCTTGCTATATAATATAATTAATCAATTAAAAAAAAAAAATTGCAAATTATTTTAAAATTGAATAAAATGTAAAGATTAACTGATAGATTTGAAATATATTCAATTTGCATTTATCTATGGATTTTTATAATCATTTACTATGAACCATTAAACATAATGTTAAATGTTTATCATTTGTATCATAATAACCGTTATCCTCCTTCTCTTGCATTTACCTGTTCAATGTATTGAAAGATTACTCATAAAAAACTAAAAAACTCCAATATGTACATACATTTTATAGATCGTTTCATCCGTGTCATTGTGTAGAATTTCAGTTTACTGAAAACGTTAATATCAGGTAAACATAATGCGTCCGATTCGATGCAGACAGTTATAGACAGACTTATTTCTAGTCTTCTCATAAAATCATGAGCAGCCGACAAAACCTTAAGTCGCACATCATACCCTGGAAGAATTTGGATCTTCACTGGTATTACTTGCACTTATCTGTAAAAGTAATGTACAAATATAAATACTGACTATATTCAAACTGAGTATAGATACCAGTACCTAGATTTATTAACACATACTAAAGTATGATGTTGACTACACGATAACAAGTTATCTGTGAATATTTTAAATTGGAATTGACCTTCTTCAGATAAACCTATTTGTTATTACTGGCATTCAATTGGTCTTGAATACAGTGGGGTCATGACCTCTGATTACGTAACGTTTAACTATCCGATTACGTCACAGAATCGTTTGATTGGTCAGCATCCAAGTCTAGTCCCAACGTACAAGTGACTATCCTTATTTGGAGCAAGGCTGTTCCATCAATCCCATATGTTTGTCGGAATCATGAATGCAATAAACTATTGTCGCAATATATATTTTTATGATTGTAAAAGCATATGGTTGTTATTTCTTAATAAAATGAAAATTGTAAAGAAACTATGATTATTAATACCAATACGAATAAAACCTTTTTACATTACATATCACAAAACACGTTAAAAAGATACTTAATATACAATGGGTGTCAAAACGAATTATTAAAAAATATGAGTATAATGAAATTTGTAATTAGAATTAGTTTCACAAATGATGATTTTTATTACCGTTAGGGTTAATCTTATAATGAGTACTGTTGGCCTTGATGTTAACACCCAAATCCTCAGGTACGAACTGTATTGAAAAAACGATAACTTCGCTTTTCAGGCCAAAAGGTATTGCAATGCGACAATTCAGTCCATGACAATCTTCAGTAGGAATGCATAAAGAACTTTCAGAAAGCGTATGTTTAAACTCTGAACATTCTGAAAATAAAGATAAAATATAAAATAACTGCATAGTTACATCAACAAAGGAAAATTATTACGATAAAAAGTCATTATAATCAATAAAATTCGATGCAAATTATAAGTTTACCTTTGACTGCAATGGAATGCAGAGCAGCAGCAAGGCTTGTTTTATCTCCATTTGACGTAATGGTATACATGTCTAAAAATTCTCCTATGTTTTGAACTGACAGAGATGAAACCTCTTGTATGGAAGGGGACTGAGAGGAATTGATGTAGTCCTGAATTGTTTGTTGTATATCCGCTAATCCCGATGTAAAAACAGAACTTTCCTGTAGTGAATCTAACCATTCTGATACAGTTAATGAGCTGACATCAATATCGCTGAACAATTTATTTGCAACATTCCTGAAAAAAGTATAACAAACATGTCTTTTAACTACTAGACTAGTCATAAATATGGCAATATGCATATTCTGCATTTAAGCTGTGAAAACATGTACTGATTTTTCTTTAATAGAATTAATAGAAGGTGTATTTTATTTGCATGTGAAGCGATTATTGCGGACGACATTTTACAATTGAATTTTATCAAATATTAAATGTAACTGTGCTAAAAATATGCAAGTTATCTTTTGGATTTTATTGTTAAAAGTTTATTATACGCATGTTTGCTCAATTAAAAGATTTTCTAAATAATCAAGCCATAAATCAGAGGTATGTATTAGGAGAAGACATAATAAACACTCACTTTGCCTTATGTTCTGTGTGACCTTGAAAATCTTCAATCATTGTTTCTTTAATGTGATTTTCTTCTTCTCGGATTGATGATAATAGGTGAGTAAGATTTCGTTTTCCAAATGCTAAAAGCAACTTCGTTTCATTTGTGAAGAACCCTTCATTGAAGCTAGTAATTTGAAAACATTTGCTCCGTATGTGCCCAGATTATGCATTATATCTGTGATATTTTCCTGTTTATTAGCAAGTTCTCGCAATATTGCAACCCCAACGCCAGATGATGACCTAAGTTGATGTAATATATCACTCAAATTTGTATCAGAACGTAATAAGAATAATGTATTTGACAACTTCAAATCGTCAGGTTTTAGGAGAGAGATGGCTTTAAAAAAACTCTCTGTTCTGCTAAAATTTTTTAAAAGAACTGAAGTATCCATTATTCCTCTCTCTAAATTGTTCAATGTGTTTGTTAAATCAGCAGGTGCTTTTATTGTTCTCAAAACTGCAACAACATGACCGGTGGATTTTCCTATACTTGATGTTATTCCTGTTATGTGGTGTAATAGCCCCGAAAGTTTGTGGTGACTGTAGTTACGATTTCCTAACAATTCTATATGGCTCGAAATCAACGCAACAGTTAAATTTGCAGATGCTTCCAGATGGTCTAGAAATTTGTTTGGTAAAGCGTTAGGGGCGTTTAACAAATTTGACAAACCATGTGTACTTAATGCAAGCGATGATGAAATGCCATTTATACTCCGCATGATATTTGGAAGGTCAAAAGCCTTCAACGTTTTCGTGGACACTGATTTTGAAACTTGACTCAATTGTTGCATATTTGTAAAAGAAACGTCAGAGAAATCTTTGAAATTTGTTAATACATCCGTAACAGATTTTGTCAAACCTGCCTGCTGCAACAGGTTTGTAAGATTACTGGCAATATTACCAATGGTTTTAGCAACGTGTAATATATCACCTGTGCTGTTAAGAATTAGCGTTATTGGACTTATCGCGCTATTCCTCCATTGCAGTATGCTTCGATTTAGACCTGCAGAGTTGGTCAGATCATCTTCAAATTTAGAAAGCGAATCTGTTATCTTCTTAGGTGCACCGAGATCTTGAAGAAAATGTCTAAGATGTAAAGCTGTATTTCCAAGTTCATGGGCAAAACCTGTAAAGCCATCTTGAAAATTATACATTTTGAATGGGTCTGATGGAGATATAGATAAAGACATTGATTTGAAATTTGATAATACACTTAATCCATCCTTTATTCTCTTCGTTGCAGTAAAAACATCATCACTTGATATTCCAATATCCCGTATCACATCTCCAATTTGTCCAGATTTTTTCCCGATCTCCGATGCTATATTCGTTATTTCTTTAAAAACATCTGCAACAGCATCGTCCCTGTGAACGGCATCCATAACTTTGCTACCTACAGTGTTTATATTGTGTGCTACTGAGGATAGTTTCATTGTTTCCTCATGTATGTTATCAAGAACACCCACGGCTTTCCCTGAAACCCCCATATCCTGCAAAAAATTGCTAATGTCACCAACTGTTGACCCCAGGTTTGAAGTGAGAGTTGAAAAACCATTAATCACATCAAGTGCATTTGGCTTATTATTCACCGTATTAGCTACATTGTCTAGAGCGGATTCCAAATGACTGATCATTTGTGTCACATCACTTGTCCCTGACTGAATTTTTGATAGAACATCTAATGCTTCTCCAGTAACACCAATACCTGTTAACAGATGATTGACATCTCTAGCCGTATTTCCCACTCCAGTCAAAACATTATTTACGCTGGTATTTTTTGAAAATATATTACCCATGTCATTAGAAATTGATGACGCTCCAGTAAAAACGGAATGCAAATTTTGCACGGCACGAACAGCTGATTTTGATACTCCAACTCTTGACATGAAGTGTGCAACGTGTCCAAAGGAATCACCTATACCAGATGAAAAAGATGAAAACCCATTAAATGCATCCTTCATTGATTCTGCACTGGAAAGGTCGTCTACTAGATTTCGTCCTATCGACCCTATATCACTCATCAATTTTGAAGCGTCACCTGCTCCTGCCTCAATATCTGATAAAACATCGGTTATATCATTAGACACGCCTACATCTGACAACAGATGTCCTAAGGACCCAGTCGTGTTTCCAATACCAGAAGCAATTGCTGCTAAGCCATCAGTTGACAATGCGTTGTCTGGTAAATCTGAAAATGTTGTATCAATATTGTCTAATAACTTAGCAGCACCATCAGCCCCTGTTTTTATTTTTTCAAGAACATCAATTGTTTCTCCTCTGACTCCTAAATGTTTTAAAATATCCGATACGCCACCAGCACCGGATGATACTATTGAAGAAACTGCCGATATCCCTTTTAAGACATTGCTTGAACCATTTATTTCGCGGATCCCATTTGATAGTTCCTTTCCAATACTTCCGATATGAGTCACTGTGTAAGCTATTACAGATGTGGTTTGGTCTATTTTTTGTAAAACATTAGTTACTTCCTTCGACACCCCAAACGTGCTCAGCATATGCGATAAGTGACCAGTTGTATTTCCAATACATTTTGTTATGTTAGCCAAAGTATGCATGATACTTTGAACATCGTTTCCTTTGGTAAAACCTTGAAGCGAGTTCCCAAGACTTCCAACCGTTCCCATAATTGAGGAAATATCTTTAGCCCCGTCCTCTAGTTTATTTAGAAAGTCTCCCACTTCAGCTGGAACACCAACATCTTTCAAAAAATGAGACAGCTGACCGGCAGTTTTACCAATATTTAACGAAACGCCAGTTAATCCTTTCATGATATTTCCGAAATTGCTAGGATTCTTAAATGATGATTTTATATCGCTTACAGCATCGCCAATGCTGCCAACAACACCAGAGGCATCAGATACAGCTGTCGCCCCTTTTTGGATTTTTTCAAAAATATTTGTTACTCTTGTTGAAACACCCAGTCCATTAAGCATATTTCCAAGATCCCCTGCTACTTTACCGATTCCGGTAGATAAACTTGACAATCCCGTCATAACTCCTGAAAAGTTAACGCCATTTTTAAAATTAGCAGCAATGTCACCAGCCGCATTTCCGACCGCTGAAATAATGTTTGATGCGCCTAACGTTGCTTTTGTAACTTTATCTCTTAAATCTGTGATATTTTTGGATACTCCAACATCATATAATAACTGTGTCAGGTCTTCACCTAGTTTTCCTTCACTAATAACGCTTGATACTAAATGAGAAACGTCGGAAATACCATGCACTCCATCTGAAAATTCGTTTACAATGTTATCAACGGTATCGCCAAGATGATCAACTAATTGGGAGAAGTCGTGAGAGCCGGACTGAATTTTTAAGAGAACATTAGTAACTTCATTCGGAAAACCCATCTCTGTAAGTCCTTCAGACAGGCCACTTAATATCTCACTTCCACCTGATATGATATCTGTAGCTTTATGGAAAATACCCATGGAACCGGATTCATAATTACCATTTTTAATACTTTTAGTAAAATCATGTGCTGCTTTAAACGTGTTCTTTAATAACTTAAAAATTTTCCCAATCCTTCCAGCAACCGGGCTGTCAGGGAATATGTCCGGTAATATGTTAACAACATTAGCCTTTGCCCATTCAAGAGCTCGTTTTGCGAAGTTCTTTATTAAATCTTTGAAACCTTTTGCTAAAGCTCCAGCTTCAAGTACGACATTGATGTGTCGGAAAGTAAATTCTTTACAATCTTGGTGCCATTTCGGTACCAACTCAATATTGTCTATATAAACTGAAGGATCGACATATTTACAATTTGTTTCTGGATCTTGACCATTTGTTCTGTTCATTTGTCTCATTGCAAGATGAATGAATGGATCCCGGCAACCTTGATTTCCAAGACCTGTGCCTAATGGATCACCGGCTTCAATAGCGACACCCTCTTCTGTTATATCTGATATTGGCTCAATATTTGAAATTATGATATCGTAATCCTTAAATGTTTCGTCGGTTGGCAAGGGTTCTAAACGAATTTCATCGTCTTTACCATCACTTCTGTAAACAATCCCGTTTAAAGGTGATATAACCTGAAAAATTATTTGGAAACACAAAAAATATAGACTGTCTTATTACTATTGAAAGGTGGAAAATGTAGTAACATTCATACAACTCGTCTAGGAACAATCATGACAAAGATACATACATATTATATACACAGTGTGTATTACAACCCTCTGTATCAGGCCGAGTCCTTATTTAATAGCCGTATCACTATGAATACAGCTACTAAAATGAACGAGACCTGATACGAAGGGTTGTACATACAGGTCCCTCCAGAAAGTTTTGCGCCCCTTTTATATACCACTTTAAAACAGCAGTTTTGACGGTTATAGTACTTGATGTTTGTTAACTTATATCTGCATAGAATGGATTTCAAATGGCAAAATTGATAAAGGGTTCAATTTCAGTTTTAGTGAATTGCAAGTGACACAAAAATGAAAAGATTGTGTAAAAAATCAAATTTCAAATATGGACTAAATGAATAGAAAAGATTAAAACAGGCTAAAAACTTAGTTTTCTGTGATTGCCAAGCACTTCCGAAGGCAGACATGCACATTTATCGGTTGGAATCTATTTTGTATAGAAAGTACTAAAATATTTAGAAAAAGGGGAAAACTGGATTTCGGTGAGTGTTTTACTAAATATTTATTTTTCATATAACGTCCATTTTCAACTGCAAAAAGATGTTTTAAAATACCATTTGACGTAGAAAAACATTTAATTTATGTTTTGGTGTATATGCTTCATTCCCAGTGACTGAAATTATTTTTTGCTAAATGACAGCAATTTTTTGTGCCTTAAATATTTAAAGGGAGATAACCGTGTCTTTTACAATTTTATTGCATCAAATTACATCAGTGAGATCTAGTGGTATGTCACATGTAAGTTACTATTCAACAAATTATTGATAGAACATGTCAATATTTGTTACAGCGAACAAACTCGTGCCTAGCTTTTAACAGCTTATATGTGGTGCTCTTAACTTTCTTGACGGACCTGTACACACTGTGTATACTAGGTTATTTAAACTTTTAAAAATAACACTTGTGAAAAAAATTATATCTTACAACAGAAAAACACTGAACTATGTTATGACATATGTTCTGTAGTAATGACTCATGATTTACATTTGTCAAATCCGAGATTCCTAAATGACGTCACAATGAGAAATCTGATTAAAAGTAAACTTGTGCTTTACCGCCAATGTTGTAACACTACAGTGTGGTGATAAAAGATACTGTATCACGCGTGTTCGATCAAACTTGTATTTCATCAAATCAGATAGAAAAACTAGTCCATGTTAGATAAATATACAAATCATGATGATGCAGTGTGTTTTTCTAAAGCATTTGTACACAACAGATACTATAAGATAAAATCAATTTAGTTTCCCAAATGATGAGGATAACCTAATCGATATTTTAACATATTCTGTTGTTATATGTATGATATATTTCTAAAAAAAAACAATCACCCCAAAATTTAAAAAACAAACAACATTGAAACTGAAAACTGACGTTCCATTTTTTACAGTATTATTAAAAAAGTCGGCAAAAGTGCAGAAAACTGTCTAAATGGACCCGTATATTAGATTATATTTTTTTAAGAAGTGCTAGATTAGAAATTGCATCTTTATTATCTATGTATCTTTCTATAAAATAGAAATATTAATATGATAACACCATGGATTAATAAATAAAGTGTCTGCTCACCAATTCTGGTTTGATTTGGCTGAAGGGCGTTTGAGGAAATGGTTGCTTGCTCGCGTTTGCTATGCTCTAAGTTCAGAGTTCATAATGATACATCCACATAACCAAATAAGATTTTCTCATAATATATGTGCCCATATTTGGTAGGTAGTTTTGTCACCTTTAATTTAGTTATGTGTTACAGATGGTCTTCAGTCTTATTCAGAAAAAGTATATTCTACATCTGGAATCAACCAAATGTGGATTCTCAAAAATTCTAAAGAATTACTTGAACATCTTGCTTCTAATACTTTATCTCATGTAAAAAGTATAAAAACATTTGATTTTTCTACACTATACACCACAATCCCTCATTCTAAATTGAAAGAACGTCTTAAAGAAATTATTCACTTGTCTTTCTTCTACAAAAACCGGTAAGCCAAGATACAAATATCTGGTGCTGAACAGGGATTCTGGTTATTTTGTCAAGCTTTTTTACGGATTCCAAACAAAAATATACTGAAGATACCATCAACAAAATGTTGGAGTTTTTGATAGATAACATATTTGTTGTGTTTGGTAATATAGTTTCTCAGCAAACAATCGGTATACCAATGGGTACAAACTGTACACCATTGCTTGCTGATTTGTTTCTTTATTCTTACGAAGCAGAATTTATGCAGAACCTTGTTAAATCTGGAGAGAAAACTGTCGCCAAATCATTCAACTCAACATACAGATACATAGATGACGTTCTGTCTCTTAACAATCCTAAATTTGGAGACTATGTAAATGTCATCTATCCTAGTGAGCTTGAAATAAAAGACACGACTAATTCCTCAAGTTCTGCCTCATATTTAGACTTATACCTGAATTATGACGCACAAGAAAGGCTACATTAGAAACTTTATGACAAACGTGATGACTTCAATTTTTCTATTGTCAACTTTCCTTTTTTATGCAGCAATATACCTGCTTCTCCTGCTTATGGTGTATTTGTTTCCCAATTAATACGCTATGGTAGAGCTTGTTCCCACTACGGGGACTTTGTACAACGAAGTAGGCTGCTTGCAAATAAATTTTTGACTCAGGAATATTGCAAGCCTAGGCTTATCAAGGCCCTCAAAAAGTTTTATGGCCGTCATCACAGTATTGTTGATAAGTTTGATGTCTCTGTGTCCAGGATTGCCTTGGATATATTTGACGTCTCATAGTTCCATGTTCCTTTCACACAATTTTGATTACACACGTGACGGGTGTAGCTAGCTAAACAGGAGGTGCTTACCCTTCCGGAGCACCCGGCCTCACTTCCCTGGTGGAAGTTCACGTGTCTAACCTAACTTGTCACTTCTGGATTGTGATTCGGAAATGGATAAGTATGTTTGTTTTTGATTACATTTGTGCGATGTTTATGGATTTTGACAGGAAGATGAAGCTTGTTTAATTGCGGAATGTGTACTAAATACATATTTCGATAATTTATTGTTATTACCATTAAGCTTTTTTCAAGGTACCGAATTACAGTGTAGAGGATTATGAATCCCAAGGTGGTTTTATCCGTAAATCATATTCTCAATCACAGCCAAAAATGTGTCAACTGGTAGGTTGACAAACGAGGCATAATTATTAAATTAATACACTTACCATCTCTTCCTTCATTACTATAACATCTATACCTGGCCGTTTAGGATAACGACCCTTAGTTGTTGTTGGCCAGTTCCCACACCCACATCTGCTATCACAAATGCGTCTTTGTGCATGGAAACTTTTATGAAACTTCGGTCCGAAAACTGTCATTACTGTAGTTTTAACTTTACTTGTCCTGACAATCGAAAATGAAATACAAAGTAGACCATTGAATTTGTAACGTGTACTCTATTGCATCATTTAGATAGTATTAAGCAACAAAAGGTTTTATAAAGATATTTTGATTTCGTCATACATACATACATACCAGCTAGACATAAAACATTGTTTGGTATTGTTACAATAAAAGTTTTACTTTTTTATATTTAATTCTGATATCTGGATAGTGTTGCATTTAAAATAAATGTATGATCCTAAAATGAACCTGAATGTTTTTCTTTATATCTTGATTGATCTAAACTGAAACCTTTATAATTATCAACATAAAAATAAATTTTCTATTGAATTATCTTAAAAAAGTCAAAGGCACAAATAGATTGGTTCTTGGTACTATGTTATTAATAATTAAAATTCTCTGAATGGTTTTTGCTTTGGCTTTGCTCGCAGCCGATTGTGTTAAAAAAATTAAAAATAGATAATCATCCACAATATTAGTATTTAATGCGGACTGATTAGCATCGTATGATGCGGTTAATTGGGTTTGTTGTTTTAAATTTGATTAGGTGCATTTCAGATTTAACAATGGTTAACCACAAGAACATCTATTTAGACTAGAGATGGCAATTTATTGTAAGTAATAATTTGTCACTCAGATAGTACAACAAACATTTTGTTTCAATACTTACATGATGTTTAAGAAATCAAATTTCTTCTTCAATTCTTTAAACTGTTTCATTGCGGTTTGGTATACTGTCATAAACTGTTTTGGCAAAGACTCTATCTTATGGACACTATTGGTGATCTTTGTGATGTCGTCGGATATTTCATTTACAATTTCCTGAGGCTTAAATTTAATATGATAATAAAACTAGACTTATATGAGCTAACTTGTTACAGATAGATGTGTCGACTAAAGAACAGTAAAACAATTTATGTATTCGAAGGCCATAGGTTGTCAAATTTGATATTTGTCATAATTGTCCAAACAAATGCAGATGGCATTCGAAAATCTGATTTATTGTTTTTTAATTTATTATTATTCGTGTTTTTTTGTAAAAAAAAAAAAAGCTTAATCAAGACGTATACAGAATAACACAAACATATTTGTGAATTGCACTGTCGACAAACATCTTAATGTGTAGTGTAAAACTTTTTTCTGAGGTTCTAAATCAAACATCCTTTTTTATAATGTGTGTGTTTATGCCTGTGAACATAATATACAAGCTGTATTTGGTTGATACCATGCACCTATTTTGAATTATTCCATCGGTTAACAATTTTATACATTTATGAGAGGGGATATAGTGATTTAAAGCTTACAACATGCAGAATGAAATAGCTAATGCAACCATGATCATGAAATTCTGAGTGAAAAAAAAAACGATTTATAAATTTTCAACTTGACTTTGGGCCGGCACTGGATCAAATTGATAAAAAATATGTTCGTTGGTAGAAATAAATAGAACTTACAGAATTGTTTGCTCTTTCAATTTTGTAAAGGCAATTCATTTAACTATTCTATAAACGGTCTTAAATAAATATTAATCATGATAAATGTGAATTTGCGATCAAGATAAGAAAACAAGAGGCCCATGGGCCTTATACGCTCACCTGATAACTAATGGCTAGCTGATAGATTTAAAGACAACGTAAATACTAAACCCCAATGACCCCATTTTTTCTTTACATCAAAATGATCATTGTATCAATACCTACAACATTCTAATATACATGCCTATACAAAACGTTTATAGTTTTCAAGATAATTAACCATTTCAGTATTGTTTTACATCTGTGACCTTGACCTTTAAACCCATGACCTTTTCTATACATCAAAATGATTGTTTTATCGATACCTACAACATTCTAATATACATCCTTATACAAAAAGTTAATAGTTTTCGAGATAATTAACCATTTCGGTATTGTTTTCGCATCTGTGACCTTGACCTTTGAACCCATGACCTTTTTCTTTACATCAAAATGATCGTTGTATCAATACCTACAACATTCTAATATACATGCCTATACAAAAAGTTTATAGTTTTCGAGATAATTAACCATTTTGGTATTGTTTCGCATCTGTGACCTTGACCTTTGAACCCATGACCTTTTTCTATACATCAAAATGATAGTTGTATCAATATCAACAACATTCTAATATAAATGCCTATACAAAAAGTTTATAGTTTTCGAGATAATTAACCATTTCGGTATTGTTTCGCATCCGTGACCTTGACCTTTGAACCCATGACCTTTTTCTATACATCAAAATGATCGTTGTAACAATATCTACAACATTCTAATATAAATGCCTATATAAAAAGTTATAGTTTTCGAGATAATTAACCATTTCGGAATTGTTTCGCATCTGTGACCTTGACCTTTGAACCCATGACCTTTTTCTATACATCAAAATGGTCGTTGTATCAATACCTACAACATTCTAATATACATGACTATACAAAAAGTTTATAGTTTTAGAGATAATAAGTATAATCAGAGGTAAAAAAAATTAGGTCACGACCTTCACAATTGACCTTGACCTCATTTTGAAGATACTAACAAGAAGATGTCAAAACTGAAAACCCCATGTCATTATCTGGTCAAGTAGTCAAGTTATAACAATTTGAAGCTATTTTACGATTTTTTCAAAATTAAACGCAAAAACGCGTAACCCATTTTTCGACCGAATTTCACGAAATGAACAAACTACAGGCTTAAGACCCTAGAGAAGCCAAATATCACATCAGATTTTTTCTCCAATCAATACTTTCGGAGAAGAAGATTTTTTAAGATTTTTGCACCCCTAGGTCACCTTGACCTAGTTATGGTAGCCATGGCAATGCCACGAACAAATCTGAATTGCACCGACCAAGACATGCTTCTGACCAAGTCTCGTTGAAATCTGCCCAGTGGTTCATGAGAAGAAGATGAAAATGTGAAAAGTTTACGACGACAACGACGACGACGACGACAGACAACGGACAAATTGTAATCAGAAAAGCTCACTTGAGCCTTTGGCTCAGGTGAGCTAAAAATTAGGTCATCAATTATAAAATTCATATATAAAGCGGGAGTGGTGTCAAGTAGTGTTTTTCGACGGATCTCCAAACTCTCACAGCAGGTGGTCTATATAATCGCATATTAAAAAACAAAAATAATTCTTTCCCATTGAACAATGACGCAACAACCCAGAGTATATACTTATCTATAAACAAAAGAAAACTTATTTTCTTTAAGTTACATTATATTTTTTCTTTCATTAAAGAACATATGGTAAAAAATACTCAACGGAGGTGCATTATGATCTATTCAAGATAATTCCATGTTAAACAAATATAGTAGTAATTAGTGACAACGCAATTATCGCGTCCGTCTCAGCACACCTTCGCGTTATCAGGAAGTGTAGTGGAAAGAGGCTTCTAATATACTAAAGTTTACATAGTTATTTAAACATTAGTAGTGTCTGACATATTATATTTATCATGAAGAAGTAGATTTATTATAAATACAATTCAAAATTTGATAAGAAAAATCTCTTTAAAGAGAATGCGTCTTTTTTGTTTAAAAAGCATAAAATTACGTTCTTTATAAAACTTAATTACATGCGTATACCTACCAGCTGCCGTTCTATTAAATACTCTGGTGTTATTGATTTAGTGAACTGGTGCAACATTGGTACAATGTTTACAAAATTCTTTAAATCACTATGGTCAAACCATTGTGGATGATGTCCTTAAAGTAAACAAAGTTTTTGTAAATACAGGGTATTAAAAAAAACAATAAATAAAAACAAAAATATGTTTCAAATACATGTATACAAACATGTACAAAAAAGTAATCTTGTCAGTCGTATTCAAGTCATTGGAAGAATATAGAATATGTTTCGTTAGATATGTATGTAGAATAATGTTTATAACGTTTGGGTTTGCTCTAATTGACGAAATGGCTGTTCAAAATTGCAAAAATGATTATGATAGATTACTAAGGTCTTAGAGTTAAATGTTTGGTTTTTTAGAACACATATTTACTGTGCATGCGTAACAATCAAAGTATTTTATGCATGGATGTCAAACATAAAAAAATAAATACAAACCTCCGTCTGATGATAAAGCTTCGCTTATAACTTTTATTCCTTTTAACAACTTCGAAATAGCACCACGCATCCTTCAAAAAAGATAGAATCTCACTCTGCTTGCAAATAAATTGTTGACCAAGTTTTATTGCAAACATAGGCTTATCAAGACTCTCAAAAAGTTTCATGGCCGTCATCACAGTATTGTTGATAAGTGTTGATGTATCTGTATCCAGGATTGTCCTGGATATATTTAACGTCTCATAGTTCTATGTTCGTTTCACACAATTTTGATTACACACATGTCGTTGGGTGTTGCTAGCTAGGTAGGAGGGGCTTTTCCTTCTGGAGCACCCATCTCACTCGCCAGGTGGAAGGTCATGTGTCTAACATAACTTGCCAGTTTCAAAATTTTTGCTCTGCTTCTGGATTGTGATTCGGACATAGATTAGTATGTTTTTGATCTGTTTATATGAACAGGTAGTTTGAATTGGATGCATAATTAACAATAACAAAACAAAACATGGTTACTCTGCTCTAGCTTGATCGACCGCTAAAAATCCCTGCCGAGGAAATCCGCCAATTTTTTTCAAAGCTTCGACCAATTTATTTATGCTATCCACAAGATCCTTCTCCATAGCTGGCAATCCACTCATTGCTGCACTGGAAACAGCCTACAATATATTGTAATATGAAACCATAAGAATACAAGCCATCTCTAAAATTCTTTGCAAAAAGTTCAAACTGCATAACAAAATATCAGAGGCTATAAAATGGTAAAACAATATCAATGTGAATGATCAAACTAAATATATGAATGATTATGCAAGAAAATTAAAAAATATCTAATTCAATTATCTTGAAGATAATGAATATAATTTATTTACATGGTAAAATTCAGCAGCGTCATTTTTCATATCTTCCGCATGCGATTTAAACTTTGATACTAAAAGTTTGACTTTGTTCAACCAGGTAAATCCAGATAATTGGTCCAGTAGAGACATGAGGTGTTGTAAACTGTATATCAGTTTATCAACTGAATCAGGTATGACATCAATAACTCGAGTCAAAGGTGTGAATATGCCCTCGCTTGAGCTATGGGAAGTAATCACAGATTTCATTTGGCTTGCAGCATCCCCTAATGGAGAAACAACTTCATCAGCTATGGCATCATAAGCTTCCTGTAAATCCTGAGCAATCCCATACGTGAAGTCCTATAAATAGATAATTAAATTAAAACGCTCACCTGATAAATAATAATTGATTAAAATGATTTATTTCTATTTAGAAACAACTCGGATTCATTGAGATCGAAGGAGGCTAATTTAATCAAAAACAAACATACTTATCCATTTCCGAATCACAATCCAGAAGCAAAGTAAAAACTTTGGAACTGACAAGTTAGGTTAGACACGTGAACTGCGTCGATTGTTTGTTTTAAACTTATATTACAAAACAACAACAACAATAATGTTGTGAATTAGTTTTATAAAATTTTCGATTTAAGCCTTATGTAAATACGACGAATAAAATACGTTAAAATAAAATATCGAAACAGGTACCCTTTAAAACTACTGTGCTACTTTCATGTACTCACAATAATTTGAAACATTTTACTCCTAGAAAATACATAAGATCCCCATAAAAAAAACATTGACAACATTTGGAAGAGCCGTCCAAAACAACATCAAAACAGAATCATTAGGAGGCATAATAATAGATGCACATATCGAAAGAATAGTTGTAACCTTCCTTCATTTTCGATTTGTTGTTTCACTTAAAGTCGTTGTTTTAAACACTTTTGTTCAGTAATAGCTAAACAGTTGGAGTAAAAATATCCAATAGAAATACCTTTCTTAACTTGTAGCCAGAATCTTACTTACTCAATCTTTACTTTGTAGCTCATACTACCACAGGAAATAACAATAGATTTAATAACATTTTGTTCTTGTTTTATTTGAAATCAAAATATGATTAGATTTTTAAAATAAAAGTCTACTGAATAGAAGGTGACAAACTGAATTTGAAAAAGACATATTATAATATTTATATCAATTCAGATAACAGGCCAATAAGCCTTTGTCGCCCATACCTCTTACATTGTATGTTCAAAAATTAAATTACCCTGTAAAGTATCACGTTATGGGCCTCAAAGTCTAGATTATGCAAATCAAATTATTCTTGTCTCCAAAATTTTACTAAAGTGAGTATCTTAGTTCTAGATTTTGCATTCTCACCAAATAGTGCGGATTTTAAAATACTCTAATTGATCTCTCTTTAATATGCACATATGATTCAAGGCATATCATGCTTTTTGTTTTACATAATCCATAGGTCCTCTCTACAGTTCCATAATTTGTATAAATGAAATACAACTCTCCCTACAGATGGCCAAACATGGCCAAACATCAACATACCAATCCATGTCCAATCAAAATCTCGAGGCAAAAACTTTGAAACTGGCAAATTAGTTTAAACAAGTGGATTTTCGACACAAAAGACGTTCAAATTTTATATATATTTCCCCCATTAGGGACATCACTAAGGATGCTAATTCTAAAAAAACATCTACCTATGGTACATTAGCCATTTATGGTTTGAATATAATTTATAAAACAATATACAGTTACTAGATCTATTTATACATTTAATATTATTTGGCGTAAGGGTACTACTTGTTAAGGTCTATCAATTTTTGTAAGATTTTCATCCAAAAGTTTTAATCCAGGTAAGGATATTGCCAAATATCATCACATTTCCTTTCATTTCAAATTAAGATTTCACACATGGCGGATGGGACTACCTGCATGGTAGGTGCTTATCCTTCCGAAACACCCGGCTTCACTTCCTTGTTGCTTTGAGATTTTGATTTTGACGATGATTGGTATGTTTGATTTTGATTTGCCTATTAGTTGGAAGTATTATACGTTTAAGCATGACGCACGACAGGAGGCGTACCATCAAAATAACTCATCTGAACCAGATAAGCTAAAAAATCAACATAGATTACCTTTAGAAGATTCAGATTATATTCCAAACGTCCTCTATAACACAGTTCTATATACAGTATATCAACTCTATAATTAATAATTCCAATATGGGCTTCTGCATATACTTTATCGTGTACATTAAGATGAAGGAATCCACTAAATGGTTCTGGAAAAAAGAATCCCGTTATTACTAAAATTTTATTCAGTAAACAGAATATCTTAACAAATGCATCATGCCGCTGTCTTTCACGTTTCACGTCTTTTTCTTATCCCCATTGCTTGTTAGCCTAATCGATGATATGCTTAGTCCTGGAGTAATTTTAATTCAGTTTTATTTGTTAGATGCAGACTAATTTCTTTATAAGCTAAAAGTTTCGCGCCACTTTATCAGCATAAATAAATATCAGTATGACAGAACATATAATTATTATTAATATGGAAAGTATCTGATTTCCCTTAGATTTATGTCACAGCAACGATATTTACGAGTCGGAACAGTGTAAAATTGCCATGATTGACTACTTTGTCAAACGATTAGCAGGGGGTAATCATATTGACACAGGTTCGATCTAATTTTAACTAAGGCATAAACGTTGCTTATTATTTTTGTCATGTTGAGTGTAAATACAAATATCAACAAATACATTTACTTAGCCTGATATGTAGTCTGTTGAGAAAATCAACTCCGAAACTAGCTCCAATTTTAGACGAACCAACCGTTTTTCCCCAGTGGTATTCAGGAATTGGCTCAACACGTATTTCAAATAAAACCTTGTCGATTGATTCCAAAAATCCTTCTCTTTTAGCCCTCATCACTATAGGGTATGAATAGTTTTTACTAAGAAAAAATAAAAAGTATACAACTGTCTAAATTAATCCCCCTTATAAACTTGAAATTTAATTATCCGCAAAATTTGTTGACTTTGAATCGATTTTTTAAAATCTGATATCATTTGATTAATAGAAGTAAGGTTTTGTGTTTTAACTTCATTCACAGCAAAATAACGTTCAACAAGAAACCAACCAATCAGAAGCCTTGATAAGCCTAGGTATACAAATGAATTATTGACGCAAGAGTTTTGTATACCTATGCTTATCAAGGCTCTCAAAGAGTTTTTCGGGCGTCTTTACAATACTGTTGATAAATATAATGTCTTTGTATCCAAAACTGCTCTTGATATATTTGACGTCCCAAAGTTCCATTTTCCTGTCATTTCCAATTTTTATTACACACGTGGTGAGTGTAGCTTGCTTTAGGTGAGGTGCTTACCCTTTTAGAGCACCCAGCCTTATTTCCATGGTGGAAGTCTACGTGTTTAACCTAATTTGCCAGCTTCAAAGTTTTTACTTCACTTTAAGATTGTGGTTTGGACATGGTATGTTTTGGAATTTTATTGATTTTATAAACTGAGTAGTTACAATACATTTTTCTTATCTTCATTTTGTACTATAGAAAATAAAGATACATTAAATAGTTAAGCGGAAAAGGTTTCACTTATGAGACGTTCAATGAATAAGGGCAAACTTAACGTTACCAGAATAGAATCGTAATCTTAGGATAGAAAGATGAGATAATAATATCATGTCGGAAAAGATAAATTAACACTAACTATTTTAAATCCTAAACAAACATACCAAATCACGTACTAATGATACTCCAAAAGCAAAGTAGAACTTTGGATAACTAGCAAATTAAGTTAAACATGTGAACTTTCATCAGGGATATGAGGCTAGTGTCGTTGGTCTGGAAGGATAAGCAATTGCTGTTCAGCTAGCAACATCCGCAACGGAATACCGATTGAGAATGAAAGTAACATGGAACTACATGATGTTCATTCTATTCAGGTTACATATTATACCACTTTTAATTTTACATACAGAAACAATATGAAATGCAGAAAAGTAATTTTACCTTAAGATAACGTTTTCTTTTTCCTTTGTAATATTGAATTTTTTCGGGTGTTTCATATATTGGTTTAACGCTACTCTCCGTACACTCTCTGTTTTATCATAGTACATGCTGTTGAACAAAGCTGCAGCACTCTACAAAAATGACAATGTTATTTATAAATGTTTCCTTTAATAATATACACATATTCTTACAACCATTGCAAAAGAAATAATTAAATAGAAATAGTTATATTAAAAGCCAAATAACTTTCTGCTTGAATAGAAAATTTTATACTTAAAGGTCAACTCAAACGTTTGGAATCTCCTCTACTTATGTTTTGACTATGCCATGTAAGTCATAAATCTGATAGGCCAGCATGTCTTCAGAAGACCGAATCATAAACAAATAATTAATATTTCAATGTCATGAAAACAATATCTCAAAAGATTTAAACTATCCTAAGTATGTTGGTAACACGTCCGACGTCTACAATAACGTTCAATGAACTGAAGTTTGCCAACCGTGCTCCGTGTTTAAAATTGTTACGTTACACCGCATATACCCATCCGAATAAGAAATAGTGCATACAATGTTTAACTTTAATAATTAATATGTAAACATTGCAAGGTAAATATATCATATATATCGTATGTATATATACGGGATTTGTATCAATCTCGTATTGCCCCAATGAAACATCACGACTAGTCGCAAAGCGGCTCATCGTGATATGGTCATCGGAACAAGACTCACATCCGATACAAATCCCATACACACATAAGATATAAATAATATATACTTCCCTATATAATTTCAATAACCAAACTGTCATGACGCCCCCTTTCATTAATCACTTTTGTTACTAAGCAAGTAAACATTATGCTCCTGAAGAGTGCTGAAAGCATGAAAGCACAAGAGCGAATCGCAAAATAAAACTTTTTTGATCTTTTTATTCAAACAAGAACTTTATATATATATACATGTATATACAGAGTTTGTTTGGTTCAAATACAGAGAATGCCTAACTCTCATGGATTACCCCAAGTATCAACACAAGACAAATCTATACTTAATTCGCAAGTGTATTCATTATCATATATTATTACAAGGAAATAAGATAATTGGTATAGAAAACTGAGTTTTTGTAGATGATCTTACCTTATGGCAAGTGTAATGCCTTGTTGCTCCAATTGCAGCTCTTCGCCATGCTGACTCTCGTGTATTCGGTTCAGTGTAATTCAATATATGGTCTAGTGAACGTTGTAAACCAGCATTTCCAAGTGCGTGTAATAATACAACATTTGATATAAGATGATCGTCGCTAATAGCATCGTCCTCAGTAAATCTGGTTTCTCTTTTATACCGATGATATTCATCATCTACAATAAAAGTTAACATAATGTAGATATTTAGTGTTGACAGTTTAGTATCATGCAGTTACAGTGAAACTGTAATTGATATTTTAGGAAGCAATTCTTTGCATTACTTATTTGATACATATGTTTTATATTATATTTTATTAACCTCGATGAAGGTGTAATTAGACTTCCGTTTTCAAAATTATTAAGTACTGACTTAAATCTCGGATTTTTAATACTTATGTTTAGAATTTTGTTTCATTTTCACATAATATAGTATAATACTCGTCCGAACATTATTAGGCGATTAACTGTAGGGCATACGTTCCCATCACACAGCGGTTTTTTAATATTACCGCGAAATCATATATTCATGTCCAAATGTTATGGTTTAAAGACAAAGTACCATTTATCGATTTGCATATTCGTGGTTTGTGGTTTTCGTTTGTGGTAAGTTTGAACTACTTCGTAGGTCAAGCTATACACAAAACAGCCAAAATTGGAACAGTGCGAAATTGTCAAAATGTTTGATCGATTATAATAGTGACGGACAGTGTAAACAATGTAAATAATGTTTGACTGCTGGCAAATTAACCATTTACCTTGCTTCTGCATCCATGATTCAATCTTTTCCATAAGTCTCTCTGATTCTGTTATATTTGTGGCGGATATCGTTTTTGCAAGGCCACCTAACGTCAGACAGGCTCTCCTTTCTGTAACGCTGATATTCTTTATACCTGTTAAATAAACAAACTTGTATCAATTTGTTTAGGAAAAGCCGCAGTTATAAAACCTTTATACATCATAGCTATTTCTTATCAATGAGAAAATTCTATTGATATTCCTTTCTTTATGTTTAGTGGCTATTCACGCCATGAAACCAAGATCGGCATTGATGCAGTATTTCAGCTTTGATGAACTTTAAATTATTAAATATATGTTTTGACTTAACCGGAAGCCAATTTTACAATTATTAAGATCGTCAATAATATGAAATCGAGTTATTTATGAAAAATGTAAACGATAAAATATACAAACTCACCATGATTTGAATCATTTTCTCCAAAGCAGAGTTTTTCAACGGTATAGATGACATCCTGTAAATTTTAAATGCAAATGTTCAATGGTTATAACATTTCAGCCCATACATAGTTTTTAGAAACAAATGATAATTTAATAGCTAAAATGTCTTCTATTGACATTGTTCAAAGCCAGGAAAAACACAAATGAATAATCCATATAGGCATGTTACTTTCCAACACGTATACATATAAAGTCTGTAATACTACAATGATAATTTAGGATATTCTGTATACATTAAGTTATTTATTTTGCATAAACATTCAAGGCGTCCTAAAAAAAATTAGGGACCAGAACCATAGTCAAGAATGTAAACCAAAACACGGGTAGATGTCTATTTAGGCAACTAATTATTTATTTATGGTCAATTATCCAAAATGAATTCAATAAGAAAGGGCTAGACAGTTTTTGCTTTGCTAATTAAGCAGTAAAATAGGTATTATTAGTAAATAACAAATCTGTTACCTCTGTAAGAAAAACAAAAACCAAATGAATATTAAACAAGTGAAAGACTGGGGTTCCAAAATAGCTCTTTAATTACACCCGTCCGAAATCAATTTTTTTTATAATTTAGGGTGTCAATGTATATTTGCCGTTTCTTGTTTTTGTACCTGTATTATTATCTACCTGTATTGTGTCATGTCCTTGATTGAATTGAGTATAATTGGAAACCTTATGTTTTTATTTTTCTTCTATTTAAATACCTTTATTGGATCCGACAACGTAGCAAAATGGAAGAGAGCTCGTCTAAGTTCTTCGTCGTCATTTTTACCGGAGTAAAACACGTATTGAAGAGTCATTTTTTGGGAATTTGCATCACCTGCCCTGGACACTATGTCGATAAAAAGGTATTTCTCATCCATACATAGGGTTTCGTTTGCTGTACAGTTTCGTTTTAGTACAGACTCAACATATTTTAAATACTGGTCCTCTTTGAGTTGGAAAAGCTTATCTCTGAATTTATTTACACACACTGTTCTGTTTCCGTCAGCTTAAAAAGAGACAAAAACAAAAATGTATACAAAATTGTTTTTCGACGAAATCTTAATTACGTGTTAAAGGATGTTTTCCTTTCATTGTCCGAAAAGGTCAAATTGGACTATTTATACTAACTAATCTTTTATCAGCAAACTGTCGGAAAAGCAAAAGTAAAACAAAATAACTTACTGGATTTACATGTAGTAACCTTTGGATAGAAAATACTTCAAAAGAACATCTCCAGGGATAATCATGTGTACTGTCAGTATTAAAGCTTAAACACAACCGAAATATAAACGGATGACATGAAATTTAATTATGCAAACTTGTCTTACATTTGTCTTCATATCTGTGAATACAGTTCAAAGTTTCTTTCAGATCTCCTTCTACCTCAGATATATCGGTTCTGTTTTCTTTCTGTATATAAACAAAAACAATTAATTACCAAGTTCTCAGTATCAGACTTATTTGTGTTGGATAAAGATTCGTTTTAAACTAAAAACTATATGAGTGGCGTTTTTATAGAAAGTGCAGTGAATTGTGCAGCCGTACAAAAAATCAAATGCTATTTCTTGTTTTCGATTGTCCAAAGTACATGCATTAGCCACATGTTACTCTCTTATATTTGAGATTATAATTATTTCATGTTGGCATATATTTTTCAAAGTAGGTTTGTCTTACGTTTTCTCTGGACATGAAATTGGATTAAGTATAGAATGTTCCGTTGAACAATGGCTAAAAATGTGTCACAGTGGTCTTATATTTACATCAGAAAAATATCAATGTTTTTCAATTACATGTAATTTTTTAAAAAATAAATTTTCTAAGGTTAATCATTACCGTTCAAAAGAGTATATTGTGTAACCTGTTTTTAAATACAAAAATATAAAAGTATAATAAAGAATTTATGTCAATGAGTGAAGTAAAAAACTGGTCTTATAAGCAAACCTTCTTGTAAACGATATCATCGCTTTGCAATATATGGTCATCCCTGTGTTGTGGTAACGGTTCAGTTCTTGCTCTGTGATAAGGATAAGAAAGAATATGTCATAGATTAAACTTTATCTAAACAGTTATTATATTAAATAGACTGTTATGCTTTTAAGAATAATTTCAAATGCATAAATATGTGTACTTTCTAAAGTATTTAAAAAAGTTAAAAAACACTTTAAAAACAATTTTGATTGTTTGCTTCTTAGTCTAACATGACACAAAGGCCATAAAGTGATACCCGGTTATAAATCAAAAACAAACACACCAACCCATGAACAAATCACAATCCAAAAGCAAAGTAAAGACTTTAAAACTGACAAGTTAGGTTAAACGCGTGGACTTTCTACAGGGAAGGGAGGCCGGGTGCTCCGGAAGGGTAAGCACCTACTGTTCAGCTAGCTACTACCGTCACGTGTATAATCAAATAAAGTGTAACTAACATAAAATGTGACGTCAAATGAATCCAGGGTTACTGTAGCGACATCAGTAGTCCAATTGTAATTTAATAAATATGATCAGAATGAAATAAAATTAAACAAAATATGCCATAAGGGGACCTTGTTTCAATGAGCTTAGATGATACTATTTTCAGTATATATAATCAACTGATATACAAATGTACTAAAATTGTATAATTGCAAAATTAGTCATGATGACGTCATTTTTTTAAACTGTTAAGAACACACCAAACGTTTGCAAGTTCAAAGATAACATGTTTCTCGGGGGAAAGAAATTAATATACATTTAGTATCTTAGGCTTGCTATTTTCATCAAATAAAGAAAAATGTCAATTATATAAAGTAGTTTATATTCATAAAAACCTACAGTCCCCACAAGCGTTTAGGAGTTAAACGTGGTATAAAAATTAGTTCACTGGTGTAGCAAAGCTTCATAGATACTTCGTTCACTAGATCCCGTTTTCTTTTGTTTGTTGAATACTCACATTTTCTTTGTCAATTTCATTAACACCTTTGCCTGTGCATGAATCTTCCCTATCTCTGAAATGAGTGATAAATTATTATTTTGTATCACTTAAACCCATTTTATAAATATATTTTTGTTGCACGACGTCAAACGCATATGAAATCTTGGTTGTGTATGGGGTATTTTCAATATATTTGTCTTTGACGTTTTGCCTATTGTCTTGCAATTAGTAATGAAATGGTTCTAAGAATGTGTATGATACACAACTGTTTTTTAATTCAAAGTTTTTTTTTCCGAAAATCACTAGTGAAAAAATGAATCAATAACATACCTCCTTCTGATGTGTGTTGTATAATATACTCTCCTTCAAGAGGTTTCCTAAAAAACAAAAATAAATGAGTTGATACGAATCACCGCATACAAAATATATAAGAAAAAGTTTTGCATTCGTATGACATATATTTTGCTTTTTGATTATATTCTTTGCAGTATAACTTGAAGATCCAATATATTATAGATTTTGTGCAGCAATACAAAATTTACAAAAAAGGAAGTGTGGTAAATAATAATGAAAAGTGCTTTTATCTTTATCAAAATAAAGTGTTAAGGTGAAAAAGTAATTAAAAACAATTTTCGAAAGATAATTAAAATCTTTATATATTTTTTGGTTTGACTGTGAATTTGTAACATGGATTTTAAAAATACATCTACAAAACAGAAATCCACATTGTTGATCTGTGACCAACATTCAACTTTAACCGTTTCATATTAAACACTTTATGTATTACATGTATTTTCTGTCATTCCTGCATTTTATTGTGCTGTTTCATTGTTGTAATAAGTGCCTTACTAATGTTTGATTAAAAGTTTGAAAGAATAGTTTAGTATAGTGAAAGTATTAAATGATGTTATAAAAAGTCCATCACTGAATCTAGTCACTCAATTGACTAATCGCTGGCTACGCGCACAATGTTCCGACAAAGACCCGGCATGCTTGAATTACACACACAAAGAATGAAAATTCCGCCTGGTTTGTGTCATTTAATTACGTGACTGACACTAGTACGTCATTAGTTGTAGTGACGCTGTTTTGGTACCATGATGGCGGTCTGTGTCGGAACATAAAAGTTATGGCCGGCGTTTGTGCTTAGCAATGGCATATCTAATACAAATAAGCATAAACATAATCAATATCCTAAATTTAAAATTACGTTTTACCTTTTTGTTTCAAAATCATCATGTATCCTATTTTCCAGAATGATGTTATCTTCCGCTTCAACTCGATGTACAGTGCCAGAAGAATCATAATGCAGCGTCTATTGCGACAAAAACATTTTTGAATGTACATGTATTTATAGTCACAATGACATTTACACAAACACTAATTCTGATGAGAGATCAAATGTTCGCAACTATCAAATATAAATACAGTTACTAAATATGTTTCGATAGAACAAAATTTCAAATCTGAATGTAGTTCCGTTGGGTTTACAAGGGAGAAACACTGTATCTCATTAATCTGTATGCAGAACCATGGTTATATGACGTATAATCGCAAATTGATATATATGTATATACTGGAAAACGTCACACTGTTTTCTATAGCCAACTGAAACAAAGTTCCACGCAAATGTTATGGGATATCTTATAGAGCGCTAGGAACCTCATTAATCAGCAAAATAAACTTACTTTTTTAATTTTCTTAATACATACATATGTAATCATTATGTTATATTTGGAAAGCTTTGAAAGAAAAGACAATACTTTATAACTATAATGCAGTCATTAACACGAAACAATGAAATAAATGAACAAGGCATATAAACATTTATTTGGACAACTGATTGTACTGCATCTCTGATTAATAATAACAATTATGAAGCCTAATTACCTTTTTGTGAATTCTCTCGACTCTATCTAGACTTCTATGGAATCGATCAAGGCGTATACCATCTGGCATTCTTTTACCTGTGTAATCATGACTCAGACGACCTGGTGAAAATATTGCATTTGAAAGATAAATACTGAATTAAAATACTTTTTCCTCTAGGTAATCATGAATTTCATTGAGTTATGTTAATATAGGTTGTATAATAATGTAAGCATTTAACTGAATCAAATTGAATAATTGCTTAATCATTAAGGCATCTTTGTGTGTGTATGTATTTCTACCTTACAAATGCGTACCACTTTAAAAATAAAAATATAAAATTTCAAGTATAATATGATTATCAGCCACACAAATACCGATCCATGTTGCAAATCTAAGACGCACTTTCCCATATTCTGATAAACTGTTACCTAAATGATCTGTTTCCGTGCTTTCATACTTCCAATCTGGTTCTTTACTGATCTGTACAAAGTGTGTTAAACATGAAAATAAGTTTGGCGTTATAATTGTCGAAGAAAAATACATAATGCATCTAATTGATCAAAATCTAGTAAACACTTTAGAAAAAAGGGTTTGGGAGAATAATAATAATTTATTATATAGCAATATATGCCTCGCTAAACGATAAATCCCGAGGTTTGTTCCAGTTCGAGTTTTTTCATATTGCACGCTTTGTCACATGACGCTGTCATTTATGACGTCATACGATTGTTGTCGACGTCATCACTGTGCTGTTGCCACATTGCACTGGTTCCTATATCTATTTACAAGAACTAGTGTAACATTTATGTATTGTACGAAAAAATGGCATTTTAGATGAAATACTTGACGGAAGTTTTTTGCTATATAATAAAAGGGTTATTAAACTGATATTGTGAAATATTGTCCCTCGGGGCAATATTTCACGATATCAGTTTAATAATCCTATAATATTAACAATTTTCCTTTTGAGTAGGATTGTGACTGTAAATGTAATTTTAGAAACAAAGACAATTGAGCTAAATTGAGTATATTATTATAATTATTGTTATATCGATATACCTCCGGTCAAATGTATGAAAATCCAAATCCATCTTTGCGCGAAAATGAAAAATGCCGTTAACTAGCTCTTGAAGTACATTTTGCATTTGTTATGTAAAAAAGAAAGCGGAACTTTAAGAAGTTGTGCAAATTTGTATTAGTGGATCCCGAAGGGGTATGTAATTCTAAAACACAGGCAAATCTCTTCGAGCTTGTTTTCTACAATAGGATCACTTTGTATCAAGCATCCTTGTTACATCAATTTTTACCTTTACTCTGGCAGAGAAAGTACTGGATAATACTTTCTTCAGTAAAACAGTCTCTTCCTGATCATCCGGATGGAAATGTACTAATGTCACAACGCCATCATCAGACATACGGAACAGAAATCTGTAATAATATGACTTCATTTATATAAAACAATAAAGTTTGATTAACCGGAATCCCGAAACTATTTTACACTTGTAGCGGATGAAAACAGGGGCGCTCAAACTTCCGCACTTTGCTTTTGGATTGTGATTTGGACATGCATGGATGAGTATGTTTGTTTTCAACTTTTAAATCGGGGTTTGTTTCAAAATGAATTATCTCGCTTGCTTCCGTCATTATAAATGATAACTTTAATTAGTTTTTTCCTCTGAAAATAATTATTCTTTTCAAGAAAAAAAAAGCATTGGGATATTTTGTTTTTGCCAATGCTGTTGATAATCTATATTGGAAAATTTTCAAGTTGAGATCTGACAATACAATTAGATATTGTATTCGTTCTTTGTAATCCTGGTATCAGATTTCGTTCAGGAATTAACTTTACACTTTCTCTATCTGAAATTGAACTTCTACATTTAAATTACTTAAAACGTGAAAGTTAATTTTAATAAGATTGCTTAAATGTTGCTGGTAAAGTTTTAATTAGACTTTTAAAAATGCATTGTTTTTATGAAAACCACTCATAATTCAAACTGAATTTGATAAGCAAATGTTTCAAAATAAATAATGATTACCTTTTGTTCAAGTCCCATTTCAATGGATTGTCAACAACTGAAAAAAAATTAAAAATCAGGGAATTACATGACGTGCTAATAAAGCCATACTGTTGTTGTATACACAAAAACATAAACAGGTGTATTCTTTGTGTTATCGGAACTTTATTAATATCCGATAAGATAAGATACTCATTATTTAAAAACACATTATGTAACATTTAGTCATTATGGATAAACAAAAAGATCAAGTTGCTAGAGAAGTCAACAAAAGAACATTTATATCAACATACGTACAAAACCCGCCAGGAGAAAACTGCACAATGCTGTCCATATGTAGAGCTGATAGTTTCTCTCCATTGCTTTCATTTACCAGGTGGACGTGGAACTGTTAATTCAAATAACAATTCTAAATTAAAAATCTGTATTTTGAAATATATGCACTAGGTACATAAGACATCAACTAAACGAAATAAAGAACAAGAACACAATGAATAATTAACAAATGTTAACATCCTTTCATCGTAAAAACATTACACCGGAAAACAAGTATTACATAGTTTGGAGACCCTTTATATAAAGCTTATTACTGTTGCCAGTGTCAACTATACAAACACAAAACAACTTTGACTTGTTTTGTCAATGGTGTTATAATATTTATAAATAATCGACAATCTAATTAGATCTATCAAACCAATTATTTTTCAACAATTGCTAAAGACAAAAATATCCCCTTCATACAATTTACACGCAAACAGAGCTGTCCACCCAAAACAATTCTTACGTAGGAAAGTCGAAGACTTTTCAGAGTATTGTCAACGTTTGGTAACTAACGACGTATCGATGTCAACAAAATCGTCCTTTAACCAAAACACTACTGTACAGTAACGTTACACTTGAATTGGAAGAAATAGACCAATATAAAAGAGCATGATCTCAATTTTACAAATGCATTTCTGGTTATTTGTAATTGTTTTTGAATGCCAAATTTCAGACAAGTATTTGAAAACAACTTCAATGAAAAGAAAAAAAACAAATAAACAAACATACAGCGAGTAGGAATGTCGAACCTAGTCCCGTCAGGAAGTCAGATTTACATATATAATTAGGCACTGGATTTGATTGGTCAGTGGGCAGAACTTTCACTTTCTGATTCATATTGTAATACACGCTAAAATGCCACTTTCAAACGATATTTTGGCTACTAAAGCATATAGATGTAATAAATAAAAAGAATTTTTAGTGGTTAAATAAAATTCATTACACGTCGTCCGTTTATAAAATAATGAGAAGATCTTAGGATCGGCTACTCACATGTTGACCTAGTAGCCGGTATGTAAACAAATATTCTACATTAGCGATCTAAATATAGAATTTTTTGTTTTCTTTCACATCAATTGAAAATTACGACTGAGTTGAGCATCATTATCAGGATTTCAGTTTTAAAACATACACGTTACTTTTATCCGGGACAATCGGGGATATCTGTGTGAAAATTCAGGACAGAATTTTCACCACTTTATGGGACTAAAATTAACGTGTATCAGCATTAGCCTTTAATAACGCCATGTTAAAGTAAATAGAATAATGAAACTTCATAATTAATATAAATCTAAAAATTATAACTATTCTAGTCTAGATTACAGTTCAATCTGAATGCAAATTTTATATAGCGACGCCCGTGTCTACAACATGCAATCACTTTTAAATGTCGTCCTCGGGAACAAAAAGAATGAATGAACAAAGACTTGAGATGAGGCCACATGTCTTAATATTGTCCCACAGGTGTAAAATTGGTGAAAGATGAAAATAATTACCTTACTATATTCCTTATTCATAGGAAGGCTGTATGGCGATAATAAAATCATGATCTCTTTAATATTGTTCTAAATAAAAGCAAATTTGAATGATAAAGACCATGTAAGCAGTAAAACATGTGACAGCCATATTTTTTACTTTAACCCGATAAATAGTCGTTACTCACTCTTCTTTCAATAACATGTATTAAGGGGACATAATCAGACAGGAAGTAAACAAACAGCACATGGATCTGTCAGATTGTAGTCTTGCCCAACTTTTTGGTGACTGTTTGGATGATTAAAATGTTTCATAAATAAAATGAAGAAAGAAAGGAAGCATCTGAAAGTAGGTTTTTGCTGTGTAACATTCCAGACGAAAAAAAGCACCACCAAAAACCTTCAGCTCTAAGAATCAATGAATTGGGGGGTTGGGTTATTTTTATATTTTTTAAGCGGTGATCTTTACCGCAAAATGACCTTGTCCGCGTTTGTGTGGCCCTGCTTCAGACGTATTGCTTTTTTTCACCTTTCAGTTGGGCTCACAGCGGGAGTAAATTACCTAAACATCTAAAATTAGTAACATAAAATTATCCAGCCACCTAATAACACTTAAATTAAAAATAATTTTATGGTAGCAGAGGATTATGTTGGACATATCAGTTATCCAAATAATAATCAATTAAATATCAATTAATCATATTAAGAAATGTTGCCCCCTTTTGTATACCATTCTTGTCAACAAACTTCTGAAAGAGACAGTTGCCTGGACAACTTCTGTAATTAATTGGGAGATGCAAATTATTAGCTTCGGGGATATAGGTTATGTGAGAATGGTTCATACCAATTCAGGCTTTTGAAGCTCACTTGGTCAATTTATATTTATTCAACAATAATTTTAACTAATTTAAATTATCACCAAAGATTTTAATTTTTATTTTCATTTTATGTTTTTTTCAAATTAATTGTGAATTCATTGAATTAAATTCATGATTTAAACATTGGAGAGGAAAGAAATTAATATGTCAAATGCAAATCAAGGGAAGAAGCTGGTCATGGTGAAGGTTTTTTTATGTAATGATGACACTATGTTGATGATGATGTGGCATGATGATCTGATGAAGATGATGATAATAGTGGTGACATTCAATTCTGCTGTTGCCGACGACAATGGCGATGATGATGATGTCACCATGATGATGATGTGACATTAGGAGCTATGTTGATGATGGTGGTGGTGGCGAAATGAGTTCTGTTGATGCCGATGGTGATGATAATGACACAAAACAACATAACGCTGCTGTTATCATAATCCTCCATCATCATCATCATCATCATCATCATCATCATCATCATCATCATCATCATCATCATCATCATCATCATCATCAGAACTATTCATGTCATATTATCATCAACAGATAATCATAATCATCATGATCATCGTGATGATGGTGGTGATGATGATAATGATGATCTGATTGAGATGATGATGATGGTGGTGGTGGTGATGACATTCAGTTCTACTGCTGCTGATAATGATGATAATAATTCACGATGATGATGATGATGATGATGATGATGATGATGATGATGATGATGATGATAAAGACAATGTCTTCATGTTGATGATGATTTGACATGAGGAGTACTGATGATGATGATGTCACCATGATGATTATGTGACATGAGGAGCAATGATGATGATGATGATGATGATGATGATAATGTAACCACATTAAAGATGTGACATGGGGATTTCTGATGATGATGATGGTAATAGTGGTGGCATGGGTTTTACTGCTGCTGCTAATAATGATGGTTATGATCATGGCAATGATGATGATGATGATGATGATGATGATGATGATGATGATGATGATGATGAATTGCCACTGGGAGTTCTGTTAAAGATGCTGGTTATGATGTCTGACTGAAATTAGACCCAAAACAACAACATAACTCTGCTGTTGCTACTACAAAATCATTTCATATTTTCAGATAACAAGGTTAATGTATCATCATCATCATCATCATCATCATCATCATCATCATCATCATCATCATCATCACTTTTCATGTCATATCATCATCAACATGGTGAAACCATCTTCATCATCATCATAATCATCAGTAGCAGAACTTATGTCACCAACACTGTTATCATCATCATAGGCATCATCATGATTCATTGTCTTCATCAGAACTTCTCATGTCACATCATCAGCAACATAATGAAATCATCTTCATCATCATCATCTCCATCAGTAGCTGCAGCAGCATAACTACTCATGTCACATTCCCATCATCATCATCATCATCATCATCATCATCATCATCATAGGCAACAGCAGAACCACCACCATCATCATCATCACTACTTTCCTGCGTTCAGCACTATCAGTGCTTTGATTTGTTGTAGTATTTGTGATGAACTGAGCATTTTACATAGTCGTCAACTTTAAATACAATTGACGGATCGCCGGCCACACCCACAATGTTTCGACAAAGGCCGCCATCACGGTACCAAAGCAGCGTCACGGCAACTAATGACGTACTAGTATCAGTGACGTCATTAAAAGGCACATTTTAGATCGAGTTTTCGTTCTTTTTGTGTGCAATTCAAGCATACCAGCCTTTGTCGGAACATTGTGGGCGTGGCCGGCGATCCGTTAATTGATTGGAACGTTAGCGCGCCGCCGTTGTCTCATGGTACCGCGACACAGAACGAATGGATGTTTTCAGAAGACCAAACCGACGAACCCATACTTGCTGACAGGATGACATAATCTGAACTTACAAAAATGTGTAATTATTGATAATTTTATTTGAAACACATTGTTTAAGGCCAAGTGGTACAAATGGATGCTGACGTTACGCACGGCGTGTACAAATCTATGCACTTTGATGGTATTATTCCAAGTCCTAACTTAAAGGGACTGTAATAATTTTGATAAATATCTTGCAGGGAATAAATACATAATATCTATCAATTAAAAATATTAATAAAAATATACAAGAAAATTATCATAAATACGATACACGGATAAATTCAACAGATCTAGATACCAGTGATTCACTGAAGATTTGCCTTTTCATACCGTTAATTGATAAGGACGTTTTTTCACAAAATTTAATTGATGGTATCTTTTTTAATATTGTTTCGATTTTCAATTTTTTTTCAGATTTTAAAAATAAAAGATTTTCATATTTTTCATACACTATGACTTTTAAAATTTATTTGCAATGACGTCATGAAAATGTATACCGAAATACGGGGTGTATCTGCAGAATTGCGTACGGAATTTCTGAGTGACGTATTTTCGACCTCAGTGATTTTTGAACAGTAACTCACTTTGGCCAAGTAAAATGATTTGAATTATAATGATTTCTTCACTCTAGTCAAGATTTTGTCTTAATAGTTCAATATCTTTTTTATGTTTCAAATGTAGCCATTGATAATATTTCCTTGACTCAAAATGGCCCTCGTTCTTGCACTTTCGAAGTATCATTGACTCTTATTTCGAATGATAAGGCCTTGTTCTTCTGCTATTCCAAGTAATAATGTTTCTGAATATTATTATTTCTATCATAATTATTATTCCATAGTGACTGGTAATATAAAATAATCTAATTGATGAACTAATTTGTATACAAATAATAAAATTACTATATTTACTATAACAGCGAGAAGCACAAACACAACACTCCTAGTT
This sequence comes from Anadara kagoshimensis, assembly GCA_021292105.1. Lineage (NCBI taxonomy): Eukaryota > Metazoa > Mollusca > Bivalvia > Arcoida > Arcidae > Anadara > Anadara kagoshimensis. The sequence continues at coordinate 5,937,484 of CM037858.1, read as the reverse complement.
TACAACACGATAACGTTAAATGTTGCAACTTTGCCGATCCTTCAGTGTCAAAAATCATGACGTTATTGTTAATTTTAGTCATATTTTCGCATCAAATTTCGTCTTTGAAGTTTGATACCGAAAAATCAAGCAAGATGACATATGTATTTCTTTACATTTTCAGAAAATTTAAATTCAGAACTACATCATGTTATTTTTTTTTAAAAAAACTAGTAGGACAATCTATTATTTTTCTACACTTTCCCCAATTTTTTAGAGCCTGAAAAAATGCAATTTCTCATTAATCCTATGTTAAAATCCCGACATTTTTGACACTTTATAGCTAATAAGTAAAAAGGTGACCCCTATATATTTTTTTTTACATTTTCAGATGCGCCTCAAAAAGTTTTACAGATATGGTAAAAAACAGAAACTTGTAGGATAGTGCCCATTTGTACCACTTGACCTTAATATAATAGTTGGTTGTTCAAATTTACAGAGATATATCACATTCGTGCATGTTTTCTCACCCTTTATTCATAATACAGTTTCTCAAAAGAAATTTATTAAACAACATCTTGATCTGAGTACAACATGTTTACATCATTTACGTCTTAGTATAAATACGAAAATTAAGTTCTTGTGAACAACACTTGATAAATGATACCTAAATATTTTACTTAAGTCTTTTCTACACAAAATGAGCTAGGAGTAGCTATCTAAATGAGAGGAGGTTACTCTTCCGGAACATCTAGCCTCACTTCCCTGGTCAGTAGCATAATCACAAATGAATGAACGTATACGTCTGATGCCAACCCACCAAACTAGGTAGGAGTAGTCGCGTCCTTACGAAGTTGTAAAGGGGGCATCCCCCTACCTGGCTTTTTTTTATCAATTTTAAGGTGTATTCTTCTGCATTCTTAATCAACATTTACATGAGTAAAAAGGAATAAAATTAGTTTGATTTCTGGTGTTTTTTTTGTCCTTCGAACGAATCCTTAAAACATATGTCCGTCTCTCAGTGGATGTGGCAACAAAGGACCTTAATAGCACATTGCCGGAGCGCACTGCATAAAATCTCATTCAATCAAACAATCTTGCTATCTGATGTAATGTGTAAGTAACAACTCTACTGAACAAAGATATAGATATTTCTTCTGGTTCTATGGATTATAATTAACTTTTAGCTCATTCGGAATAGTGTCACGCTTACGGTGACAAGATGCTAATCAGCATCAAATCTGGTCTTCACCTGGATGGGTGACCGTGATTTCCACAACTCTATCAACTAGTCCACTTTCTATAATTGGCCTCGGATTAATGCTTAACTCACAAGCAAAAACTGAAGTTGTTTACCCAAGCTCGAAGGATACCATTTAAAGATATGGGTTAATGCTTGTCATTTCTTTTATCTTCAGTAGTAATTTAAGCAGGATCTGGGTTTTTGGGCTCACGTGCATTCCAGGAAAATGTTTAGGGCTCATCTTAGTTGGACGAACACATTACTACTAGTTTCAGAGCGAAAAAATCATTGTTTTATTTTCACAACTTATTTCGTATTTTATTTTCATTTGTACACAATGACAGACTGAATTAAATTGTAACTTTTTTTATCAAAAAATAATGTGCAAGCACAGGATTATTGGCTATTATGCACGCTACGCCACTGAGTGACCAGTGCAAGTTCACGTTTTTTTCAAACTAAATTTCGCAGTTTTTTTCTTAGTTTTAACCCGCTTGTCACCAAATAAATTTTCAACCCAACTTTGGCAGTGCCAAAGCGAAATGATCTGACGTCAACAATAGGTCATGACATCAGACGCGTTTGTATTCATGTGACATCATTAGTTACATTGTAGATTATATTCTCAATAGTCAACATGTTGCATGTTTGTTTACTTTACATAAGGATTAAAAGTATCTCTTAGTCTTTCAACCAAGAGTTGTCATTTGCTAATAATCTTAGCTACTGTAGATCAGGTCATTTTCTCCCATTGGCGTATTGAAAATATTGGACATATTGCGACTCGTTCATAGAATCAATGAAATAGTATAAATTTGCCAATACTGATTATAGCTAGATCTACAGTTTCTAATATTATCTTTGTATGTGTCTTGCCAAAACTAGTTGATATTATTAGTTTTTTGAAGCAGAACATATGCCGAATATTCTATGCAAATCATACTTTAAACAATCGCGTATTTTTGTCTTTAATGACTCCGCTACGCGGAATAATATATATTTACGACGGGTTTAACTGTAATATGTATGTATAATATATATATATATAACACTAAACAATATATATATTGTTTAGTTTCGAAATACATGTTTTACTACGTGCGATATGGATACATGTATGATTTAGTGTATATATTACTGTATCTTTTTTTGAATATGTTTATATTCTTTTTTTTATGTTTCGATCTAAATTTGAAACATATACATGTATATATAAGTTTGTTTCTTAAATTGAAAATACTGTATACATACAGGAGGTAAAATGTATTTTGCTTCGTTTTAGTCATTAATAAGCCCATCTTTTCAAAACAAATTTTGCTTATCTACAAAAGGCTAGTCAGTCGCGCCTACCTGTAAATTTTTATACAATGCACTCACTACTACACAAACACACACCACACATTGTGTCAACCCCATGGATTTTTCTCATGTTTTGTATAACCGGTAAAAAATGGTTTAAAAGTTTTAAGATTGTAGTTTGTATTAGATCACAAGTATGCCTTATCTGTGTTATGGATGAAAAATTTAATCAGACAGGCCTCGACAATAATGATTTTTTACAATTAAATATTGTAAACCTTTTAAATATGTATTCCCAAGTCCACTCAGTTCGCAATGAGATATCCTTTTGGATTGTAATTTATATCATTAGAAATAATTTGATCCAACCTAATCATGGAATCACATAACAATTTCACAATACTCACTGCAAACTGTAGAGGTCTAAAGGATTATGAAAAGCGTAGGGATGTGTTGAACTTCCTAAGGTCAAAATCCTATAGCATATACTGTTTACAAGAAACTCATTTGGTAGACAATTTACATTTGGTAATAAGATCAGAATGGGGTGGAGATATTATTCTAAATTCAGTTACATCAAACTCAAGAGGGGTAGGCATTTTGTTTAATAATAACTTTGAGTATAATATACACCAAATTAAAAAGGATAATGATAGAAGTTATATTGCTGTTGTCTTGACTATTGATAAGATGAGAGTAACACTGATTAATATATGTGCTCCAAATGAAGATATCCCTCAATTTTTTTCAAATATAGCAAAAATCCTCCAAGATTTTGAAAATGAATATTGTATCATAAATGGTGATTTTAATTTAGTTCAAAACCAAGAACTGGACACCTTTGGTTACCTCCATTACAATAACCCAAAAGCAAGAAATGTTGTTATAAATATGAAAGAAGAATTTAATCTCATAGACCCTTTTAGAGAACTATATCCAGAGGAAAGAAAATATACTTGGCGAAAAAAACACCCATTAAAACAAGGTAGACTTGATTTTTTCCTTATATCAGAAAATTTTATGCCTGGAATCCTTTGTCTATGAGACAAAAACCTGAAAATATAAATGATGTTAAAGATGTAAGCATCTGGTACAATAAGGATATCTGTATAAATAATAGTCCAGTATTCTTCAAGTCATGGTTTGACAGTGGCATATATTTCATAAAAGACTAACTTAATGAAGATGGAAACTTAAATTTTATTTAATGATTTTTAAAGAAGGTATGTTGCTGTCAGGTCAAACTTTGTGAATTATCTTGGTGTAAAGTCCACCATTGAATCATATATTAAAAAAATTGAATATACAAAACCAACCAGTCAATTTATTACAAGTTGATATGCCATATTTTTTCAGAATAATTTTTAAAAGTAAAAAAGGGAGTAAGGACTTTTACAATGTGTTCATTAATAACAATACAACTGTCATAGGTCAAGAAAAATGAAAATTAATTCTAGACCTAGATATTGTCTGGAAATCACTATATATTACCCCTTTCAAAAGTTGTAAAAATACCAAATTACAGTGGTTTCAATACAGGATGAACCAAAGAATAATTTCTACGAATGATTTTTTAATCAAAATTAAATTCAAAGATAATAATCTCTGTACTTTCTGTAACAATACAGCTGAAAAAATAGAGCTTCTGTTTTGGTATTGTGAGATAATTAATAACTTTTGGATGGAAGTAGAGGGTTTTATATATATATAAAATAAACCGCTACATCAATATTTATAGAGAAAGCGCCATCTTTAGACTTATTAACCAAAAAGAGAAATATAAACCTCAATTTTTTTACTTCTTACTACTAGATATTACATATATACGTGCAGAATTGATAAAAATCTACCAAATTTAAATACATGGAAAATGATTCTTAAATATCAGCTGGATATTGAAAAGATCGTCGCAATAAAAAATAATCTTTATGCTAAATTTCTGGAATTTTGGGACCCATGAATAAAAATCTTTGATGAATGATTCAATGTCTCCATCTGGTAGGACTGTGGTGTTAGTACTGTAAAAGTGCCATCATCATTTATGGTGTACATAATGTTTTTATGATGTTTAGAACTATACTTGTATGAAAAATGTATATACATATCTGAATTTCATAGGGGTTGACACGTCGCCTTACACACACACACACACACACACACCATAAACAAAAACCCAGACAATACTGAAAAGGAACATGCAAGTACAACATGAAATACATATATTAGCTAAAAGTTTGTATAAAAATTATAATTATGAACATTTACTTAGTTACTTGATGAAGGGGAGATAACTTAAAAAACGCTAATTTGTCATCATATACAAAGTATACTTGTTAAAGAAGGGATTAATCTAGCTGTTCACCTGACATTATTGATGTCTTTCTACTGAAATTTTTGAAAATCTCAAATTTTAATAACCTTTTTTCTTAAATGATTGCATTGCTATATTTTTTAAATACTCTGGTAAACTTATCTTAAAAGCTTAAGTGATACTCATTTAATAGTTACCGGAATAAGACACCCCCATAATCGGAAATGCGCCTTATTACAAAACCGAGATTAATCCCTAAATTTTGTACAATTATATATATGTATATGTCTTTTAAAATTGTCCTTTTGTTACCCGGCAAGTGAATCCAGTGGTCCCAACCCTGGCACTTGACCATCCCTATTTAATGTCTGGGACAATAAAAAACATACATTACAAAAAAAGAGTTGTCATTTGCATTAAAAGGACATACGTGTCCATATGGCAGACAGTTAGAGTACACATATATCCGGGTTAACGAACATGGACATGTATGTTTTTTATATATTAATTTAGAAGTTAGTTATCATAACCAGAACTGCACACACACCTTTATCAATGTAGTTACATTTTGCAATTCTTTATATTTGTACAATTTGCAAGTCCAGCGATTAACAGTTAAACATATTGATACATGCAATGTGAATTCCCCCACAGAAAAAAAAACTTCTTCAGGTTCTCTCATTCTGGCTGAGCAAAAAAAGTCACTTTTGCCTGTTGTTCTGTATAATGGGCAAAATATGTTTCTTATTGCAATAATATTAACATGAACAATGAATAAAAATTTAGAAATAATATAATAAATACATTGGCAAAAGCATGTCTGATAGTGGCGAAAAAATATAAAAGTGGCGAAAGTCCTGGCGATTTATTTTTGAGACCCAGAGGAAAAACTGCAATTCCAAGATAATCAGAATCTGCCGAGTAAACATAATGATGGCCACATTCTCCCTCAAAATAATAACAACAACAAACATATTTACAGAAAACTGTTGATAGAACATTATGATCGGTTTGTCATGCAAAGGTTTAACATTCGAAACAGTTCAATTGTTATATTTTCATTAATTTTTTAAATCTGGAATTCATTTTTGTGGGTTAATTGGTGTTCAATTCTGGGATTGAATTTCGGAGCCTTTGACCACGAAATTGAACGTGCAAGAGTGACACGAATGTTTACGGCGCAATACGTAAACTACGTGACGTAGTTGTGTATTACGTACAGATATTGTCTTTGATACAGTGCACATCCACTGGACGGACGCAAAACATGCCCAATGATCCTGAACAAATAGCATCATGCACTGGAGGAACTTTCTAATCCGGTTTACACACGGAAACTTCCCATAGACTTTGTAAAAAACGAATTGGTCACCAAACACAAAGGCATTCGAGTGAATCGATACCCCGAGCAGTAAACCACCTTGAAACATGGAGAAACAGCCATTTTGTTTACCAGGTTATAGTTCCGGAATGTCTATTGCCGATATTAATATTCAAACGCAGCAATACGGTCGTTTGGCATTTATAGTCCTAGAAGATATAGGAAATATGCAAGGCTAGTGAAAATATATACCTGTAATATCTTCAAGAAGGATATTATTGACATGTATACGTACTTTTTTGTTGCGCGGACAGGTATCTATAAGGCAAGTGAATAACTAATAAGCACATTCATTAGTTTTACATAGCTAGCACAGAGTTGTTGTTATTGGTATTATAGGGTTAAAGACGCTGATTGCACAATGGTCTATACTTCTGATATACTATATGTTCAGCTATATTCATGGTGATAAAAAGTACACTATTCATCATGATATTTATTAATTTTAACTCTGACCTTCTTAAGGATGTCAAGAATGTATCATATATCATCAAGTGCTAGTTAGTAGATGGGGGATAGTGTTATGTTGTCATTTTTATCACTTAAAGGCTTATTCTCGAAATTAAACCATCCGCTGATACATGAATTGACATGAAAAAAATTTCCTATTTTGATATTCAAATTAAAAGGGACTCGAGTTCCACATAGCCAGGCGTTAATCTTTTACTCTAACGACTAGTATGTATTTGGAAATGTAACACATGGAAAAAGTATTTGATAAACAAATTAAACAACCATTTCATGTTTTGATAAATTCAAATCCATAAAAAGTTTGGAAAGATCCACAATAGTTTATTATAATACTGTACAACCCATCGTAAAATCTGAAAACGGTCTTAGTGTAAAATTATGTATGGTAACAATAAACTAATGTTCTGCTGCACACGTGTTTTATTCCAGTCAATTTTACCTCTTATGTCAGTCAAGCATGTTTGTTCAATGGAAGGCATGCTTGAGGTGTTATCGCTATGAAATGATGACAGAAATTAAAGATTCTGACTTAGAAAACATTCTCTTATAAATCGAGACCGATGCCAATCAACACTTGCCAATAATAGCACAAAAGTCGATGAAACAGTCTACGATACTAACAAATTTGTTTCGAGTGTGAAATGTTAAATAATAAAATTATCATTTATCAATTTTTTTAATATTGGCCCAGTTATTTGGCCTCGGTATGTCATTTGGCCCCTGGCCTTCGGCCAATATGACACTCCTTGGCCAAATAACTGATCCAATATGAAAAAACCTGATCAATAATATAATATTTACACGTGTTATCGATACAATACGTAAAAAACTGCCTCGCCAATAAATTCACAAAACTGGGTTAATATGAGATAAACTTTGCCAATATAAAAATATTAGCCAATATGGGCGCGTGCAAATATTCTGACATCATTTCATGAAAAAAACAAAATGGCTGACCACATAGCGCTTCTGACAATCCAATAAAGAGGTAAGTGCAAATTACATGTAAAACTTTTTTCAGATCACAAAATATGCTTATTTTATGTGGAAAAGTTGTCTTTGTTCAATAAAATATATTATCAATAAACGTGTCTCACAAAATATACAAAAAGCTACACATTTCACCCGCTCGTCTCTAATGTCTTGTAAGACACGATATGTTTACAAACAATCGGACGACAACAACGTGATGCAGCGAATGTCAGACAGGTGAAGGCATGCTTGAGGTTTTATCGCATGACCTAACTCGCTATGAAATGATGACAGAAGATTCTGACTTAGAAAACGTTCTCTGATACCAATTAAAACTTGCCTATAAATAGTTTTGTTCGACGATACTGATAAATTTATTGAGAGTATGAAATGTTAACTAATAAAATAAGCATGAATCAGGTATTTTTATATTGAACGTTGTTTGACCTCGGTGTGCCATATTGTACCAATATGACACACCTTGGCCAAGTAACTGGACAAATATGAAAATACCTAATTAATAATATAATATTATAAGAAAGTTTTAAATCTTCTTTTATTTACTTCCCTTTCAAATATTTTGCCAACGCGTGACACTTCACATTATAATATAAAGCCCTAACGACGAAAACATACAATAGGCATGCCCAGTTTTTGTATAATATCTAACTATTTAGTTTGACAAACTGAGTTATATCAAGACTGTTTACTACAAACACTATTCGCTTAATTCGTTATTGCTATAGAACTGAAACCTTTTTGCTAACATTACTGTTCTCTTTTTAATCGTTTGTGGCCATAAAATATACCTAGCCTATGTAACGGCTGGGATACACAGTTTTGATATCTGCATTGGGAAGTTTTTTCCTCTAAATTATAACATAATATTATTATATTAAATGTCAGCACAGCCCTCTTCATCGAAAAACTTTTAAGACTTTACTTTTATAAAGATGTATTCTCTATATATATGCCAAATGTACGTAAAGTTTCGGTATCTGTAAAGCCTGTCATTATTAATTTAAAGATTATGCATTAAACATTGATTTCCAATTTCAATTATTTCTTGATTCAAACTTTTGTGTAGGAACTTGAGAACCAGTGCCTGGTATCAACGTTAAACATTAATTTCTTGCAAACAACACTTGATATATATTATACTTGTACACATACCTTTATCGTTGTAGTTACATTTTGCATTCCCAAATAATCCGAATCTGCCGAGTAAACATAATGATGGTCATATCCTCCCTCAAAAAAATAACAACAGCAAAATGTTGTACAGAAAATTACATAATATAAAATGCCACGATACATTTTATATATCACACATTGTAAAGTCGAGGTTTATTTGTGGTCCTTATCGCCTGATTTACCTGTACAGACTAAAATCTTAAGATGTTTAATATAAGAAAATTAAATGTGATTGACGTGGACTATTTTGTTATGCGGATGTGTATGGTTAAAGAGAGTGCAAAGAACCAATCAACAGTTGCTTGCTGATTGAACAAGGATGAAATAAATATGAAAAGAATACTTTATTCATATCTTGTCTTTCAAATGAATTTTCTTATAATCAAAATATGAATTATATTTATCGTATTTTAAAAACTTTAACAATATTACTTGTTGTTTTCCGTTTCCTAATACAGCGTGGTGGTGGGAGGAGGAGGAGGAGGAGGCAGCAGCGGTTGTGAAGGAGGAAAGAAACGATGTGACTGGATGAATTGGGAGTCTTGGAGCACCTGCAGTAGAAGTTGTGGCGGAGGTTATCATTCTCGTACCAGGGTAATATGCTGTGATACAGACTGGACAGTTGACACATGTTTGCAAAAGTGTGGAAAGTCTAGGCCTAACCATCGCGACCGTGAAGAATGTAATACAAATTGTTATCATGGCCGCTATTCTTCCTCTTTTTGCCATTGTAATAATGGATACTATGACAGCTGCTGTTCATCAGGTAAGACTCTTTAGATGTTGATTTTGTCTTTGTAATAAATAGACTTCCGATACTTTTTATATACAATGTAAAATCAATCTTTGTTTAATGAAATGATAAAATAGCGTTGCACTTTTCCTCAAATATTACTCTATTTGTTTAAATTGTTATCATCCTTGATGTACCTTATGCAATAATGTAGGCGTCATTTCCCTATAACTAGACCAAACATGGCCTTAGACCATGCGATTCAATATACATTTAATATTCTTGCATGGAATTTAGTGTTTGTAATACTAATACATATATCTACATCGTATAAGTATATTTGCACGTAGATGGCAACTATTAGCAAACCACCGTATTTTCAAAATCTCCAATAAAATACTTTATATTCTTTTTGTTTTTTAAACTTTTATCAAAAGACACCAAAATTTGATTTCATATTTCCCGTGCCAATGCTAAAATTGCCAAATAAAAAAAAGTAATAGTCATTTGAATCTACAAATGTTGCCATCTCTTTGTCGTTACAAGAGGAAAGATCCGTTTAAAGAGTAAACTATGCGTGAAGTCAATTAATGTAAATAATTTTCAACTGTATTTATTTGAGCCAGAAACAGTTGAATCGGATAAACAAACGAGTAGAGACCCTAGTGAACCGAAATCTGAATGTAAGACAATACATAACTAAATATATGCGAAGAATGATATTAATCAAATATACGAAAATTAATTATCACTTGTTAAATTAATTAAAATAAATTATCCTGAAACAGCTACCGACTGCACATCATGCAAATTTTCAATTAAAAATCGATCGAAACGTGGCGACGGCTTTTGGACTCAAATATTTTGCACTTAGTTAACCTATTAACAAATGTTTAAAATCTTGTGCTTGATACATTTTATTGTGATTTTGATAATTTGCAGTCAAAGAGAGCCCTCATTTTTCCCAATCATATCATTATACGCCCATGTTGTCCGTCCGTCTGTCTGTCCGAATATTGAAGTCATATGTTTGGTTAAAAGGTCAAATAAGGACATGTAGAAAATGCAATTCAATTTCATTCAATCTCTTATGAATTTGTAATGGATTTACAAGAAACAATGTTTAATATAAATTTATCGGCTTTTTATGTCGCGTTTCAATTTTTCACAATATTGGAGGTATGCTTCTATCTAGTTTCTTGTATCTTGTATTTAATTTTCTTATGGGTTCAACTTGTTCTACAGTTTTAGACTGATTGATTTGAAATTGTGTTATCGGTAACATATGAAGATGTGCATATCGTAAAATGAAGGTCTATATGAATTTTTACCTCCGCTTATTAATATTTACAATTGCAATATCATTGCTTCAATAAAGTATTTGGCATCGACTATACTTTGCCACTTCATAGAGACAATGCTCCACGCGCTGATGTGATGACGTCAAATGTCAAATGCTCTCGATGACTGACAGGAGACGATCCCTTTTTATGAGAAGGTCGACCCACATTGTATTTCAAAATTGTTTTCAATTAACATGGAAAATGTGAGACGGCAATAAAATTATTTTTATAAATATTGTAAATATAAGAAATAAGGTAATTTTCCAATGTCTTTATGAACTTGCAAAGTATAATGGGCTATCTCAAATTTTTGCATAAAAGGCAAATTCGAGACAGCCAAATATACTTTGCAAGTTTCATAAAGAAATTGGAAAAGTACCTTATTTCTCAATTCATGCTTGTCGGGCGTATATTGCCGAACTCAGCGGTGCTATTATTATTATTATCATCATTATTATTATCTTTTTAAAAATACTTTCTTGTCGTCTGCGCTCAAATCTAAATTGGTCCTGTAGAAAAATTTGCACTATTAATCAAACATCAATCCTTTTTTTCGACGAACTTGGTGCAACCTTATTTATTTATTTATTTATTTTGAGATCTGAAACAGAAAAAACACGATGAAAATTAAATAAACGTTAGTAAAACTTAATGATGTTTATTTTTTTAATATTATATAATTTCGTTATTTAGTGATTAACTATTTATAATTTTTTCAACAGTTCTTTTTAACATAATTATCTTTTAATGGTCATTTTACCTATGCAAAATTTTAAATTTGGGAATTTTTGTCTTTTAAATACTGGAAAAACTAAGAATTTTGCAAACTATGGAAAGTATCAACAATAAAAGGGGTTTACATATTTTTGTCCCAGTTTGTTTACCAATTTGTTTCGGAGTTATAACTGTAAGAATAGCAATAGAACATATTTTTCCAGAGCTTTTCTCAACTCAAACACAAACTAAGCAATCTATGTTCAAATCACAATCCAAAAGCAAAGTAAAAACTTTGAAACTGACATATTGGGTTAAACACAAGAAATTGTGTGCTCTGGCTGGAAAAGAACCTCTTAATTAGCTAGGTACACCCACCAGGTGTAAAAATAAAGTGTTTTTGCTATTTTTATGGAAATAGAAAATTTATTGATTACAAAAAAAAAAAAAACAAAAAAAAAAAAAAAAAAAAAACAAATGCATGATGGAAAGTTTTAGCATAAAAGGAAATGTACATATTATTGTTTTCAAATGACAAATATACACACTTGCAAGAGATACCTATTCACTAAATATGCCTCGTTTACCTTATATAATATATATATATTATTTACAGAATGTCTTAAGATAGATAATTGTGCAACAGTTACATGTACTAATGGATATGATAGCAGATGCCAGAAGTGTAATGATCAAGGAGGTAACAGGGAACATTCATTATACTGGCCAAAGTCATATGGCAAGATTGTTCGGGTAATATAAAATAAATTATAAGACTTTATTTACATAAGTGGAGTACATAAAGGCTCGAGACCTCTTTAGCATGTTCAGGGTATTTACATGTATTTACATCATGCCATTTAATGAATTATGGTTTCACTTAAGGCTACCCAATGTTACCAATATAATGCTTTCATTTAACACACACACACACACACACACACACACACACACACGTATGTATGCAAATAACCTTTTAAACATTTTCTAAAGGGTTTTCCTATTTTTTAACCAGTGACGCGCATTTCAAGTGAGCATAATAATAAAAACATGAACAAGATGATTATTTTATAAACTTTAGAAACATTTGCTGAGGATTGGTACAGAAACGTACCAAATAACAATTTTTTCTTTCCTAGCTAGTCTCTTATACTGATTTACATTAATGTAGTTTGAACCAAAATGGTTGACTATAGAGTGTTAACAATGCAACGTCGAGGAATAACGTAAGAACTAATCACAAAAGCGCACTTGAGAACTGATATATATTGATTTGTATCATTTTTATTTTATGTATGAGTAGAAGAATGCAAGTTTTAATTTTATTTTTGTATTCCTCTTTACATAGTTTCTAGTTTTCTAGAACACTGGTATAATATGTAACTGAGATGATTTTAAAATTTAGTGTATAACGTTAAGCAGGGCGTTAGTGTAATACAACATAACGTAAAATAATCAAAAGTTTATGTTTTGGCTCAAGTTGTTTTAACTATATTTTATCGAATATCCAACCAACCGGCTTATAAATTCACTACCTCCCTATATTTCAATCCAAACATTTAAAAAATATGAAAGTATAATTTAATTTAAATATTATAGAGACCTGTTCCTGGAAAAGAAATTGGTGTTGGCCCGGTGAATGTGCTGACACAATGGCGTCGTCTTGCATATGTAGCTCCAACTTTCGACTTCGAAGCGGACCTAACAAGCTATGCGATCGTGAGTTATATCAGCTATTACATTCGATCTGCTACGCGAATTATTCAGTGTGCAAAATGTCCAATTCTTTTATACTTCCATAACAAAAAGAAAATTTAACTTCATTTCTTATAATTCAATTTCTAATTTTGAAAAAACCAAATAAGTGTATGTGATACTTTTACAACTTTATGAATAATTATTTGGACAACATTGGGATGTCGGTCAGAAAAGTAGTTACGGCAATGAAAGTTGGAGAGGAGCCAATTCTGTCATGGAAAAATAACACAAAAGATCTGACCAATCAAAATGCTCAAAACGAACGAAAATTGAATTATACAGTAATAAATGTATGACCACATAAAAAGGAAATACTATTTGCATCTAGCATTTCTTATATTATATTTTTAGAATAGAAAGAGTGTAGATAATCTACAATATATACATTATATCATTCTGTTATTAAAATATTTGCAACTTCCTGCGTATCAGGAACCACCACTAGGGAGTTGTAGGGTACACATTTATACATATTTTAGAGAAGTCATTTTGTTCCAATAACACTAGAAAAAGACATTTTATATCATTTAAAAATCATAAATTATCTCGTTGTATAAATGCGTTAGGATGGACATCCAGACACGATGTCTATAAAAGACTGGACGTTCACCAGAAACAGTTTAATTATGTTATATAAAACCCTCTTATTTTCAGAACAGAATGTTATCGATGGGAAAGATAAATAAAATATTTACACGTTGTTATTTGAAAAGTACAGTAAATGAATGGTTTATATTAAATGTAGATCTGTATGTTTTTTGTTTTATTTGTAGTGGATAAAAAACCAGACTTGGTAACTTGTCGTATAGGCACCGAAAGTGCATCTGGGACTGCAAGTAACTCTTCTAGTGGACGGGATGGATGCAAAACAGAAAACCCTACATTCATCAAATTTCAGCCTGCTAAACTATCTTACACATTTGAGTTTCAATTTAGTGTTGATGTTCCTAAGCCTTATCCACACCACATAAAAACGTCAGTATTTGGAATAACCGGCGCCGAAATCATGATAACCAAGACTTTAGTTAACCGTAAGTTTCATACAACTATGTTTACAAATGTGTTGAACAATTTTGCTAGACCGAACTTGCACCTATTTATGCATACTTTGTAATTAAAATTTCAAAATATGATTTAAGGCAATCTGACTTTGATTTATTGTAGAATTGAAGCAACACTTTACTCGGTATCAACTTTCAACCACAAACGGATGCGATCGATTATTCAGTGAAAATTTACCTGCACCAGGAGATCCTGTGACATGTTCTAGGAACATTGATGTTCACTATTTAAGTAGGCTAAAAGATGGTGAAAGGTAACAATACAAAAAGTATTATAAATTTCCATTGGAGTGAAAAGAATGCTAATATATTTGTATCTGTACATTAAAAATATATCAACATCAATACATTGATACATATGAGATTAAATCAACGAATAAATATGAATCAATGATTCATGAATAATTTAAGATTGAGATAACTCATGTCTAAAAACAATATTTCGAGTTGTGAATCAAAACATTTTCATTTAAACCCTCTAGAAATATTACACACACACACACACACACACACACACACACACACACACACACACTGTATATGTATAATTAATCTGGAGTCATTATACTTTTTCTGTTATGTAACCAACACTTGTTAAAGTTCTTTCAAAGTTAATTTACATTTGAAAAGTATTATCTTAAAACCTTTATTCACACATGTAATGTAATTCATTTTGTTGTTTAGGATATGCATACAATTTGTTGCTAAAGCTGGAGGTTATTTACAGACAAAAGACTTCGATCAGGTCATCTCGGGTTATCATCACTATATTCCTACACAGTCAACAAATGAAGTATGTTTTAAATATGACAATGCCCAACCAATACATTGCATGGACAGCAAAAGTAGAACATCATGTTCCTTTGATCCTATACAAATAGAACAAAGAGCAACAAGAGAGGGAACTATCGAAGTTTCGTTTAAAGGGTGGCATGATCCGTACCCTGCTGGAGGACGTAGTGATCAGGCCTCTGGAATTAAACAATATGCAATATCCTTACACGAAGTTCAGGAAAACGGTACTTCTCTTAGTATGAAAGAAGCCTCTATATTAAGTTACAATAAATCAAATTCCTTAAGTAACATCACAATATCATTACCAAGACAACCAGCATTGTATGCCATAACAGTAGAAGTGCTTGATGTTGCAGAGAATCTCCAGAAAGCAAGAAGATTTGTTCTATTTGATAACTCTTCAACAATTCTGAAAAACCATGACAAGTTCTTGTGTGTATATTCTGCTAGTAAACATACTAACTATACATGGCAAACTCACATTGGTAATGTCTGCATATCATGGCGTGGGCGATACTATAATTCATATTATAAACAAACTAACTTACTGAAACCCATTATTCCAGATTTTAACCACTTTTATCAAGGGATATATGAACAACTTACTGGCGTGCTACCGGTGTCTGGTACTCCAAATGTCGATGGTATCATAGATTTCAGATATGACTGGAAACTCAACAATGGAACTGTATCAACTGAACCTGTTCCGAATTTTCCCACTGAATCTTTTTGTAAAAACTTTGGAATTCAAGATGGACAGGAATTAACATTCTTCTTAAAATCCGTTGATATAATAGGTAATAATTTGTCTGAGCCCATAACAGTAAAAGTCGACTCGACTATACCAGACATTGAAAATATTTGGCTGGTGAAGGACGATCACAAACAACTGTTTGTACATAACTCAACTGATCTGTTCAAAATGAACATAACATTTGATATACATGACATTCATAGTGGAATATTGACCATTGAATGGCGACTTGGAACAAGCAATGGTGCAGATGACCTTGGGAAGGAATTTATCAAACCAAACAGTATAAAGGAAAAGGTATTATATTTCTGATTATTTACTGGTTTTATAATTGGATTGCAATAAATCAAACTAACATACAAGTATATGATATTTAGCAGCTAAAAGTTTTTATGTTTCTTCTGTTCCTTTCGTTTTAGAAGACTTCTAAAATTCGCTTGATGTTTCATTCGAAAAATGCAGTCGCTATTTTCGACTTTCATTTCTTCAAGCATGATTTATGTTAACGGTTGATCTAACTGTTGTTAATGTTCTTTTAAAATTAGACTTTTTAAAATTACTTGCACTTCATTGTTCTTTAATGTATTTTGAAACAATTTTTTAAAAAATACGCCACGCCAAAAACACTATGTAGCAAAGCTAAATCATGTTTAGAATTCATTGAGTGAAATGCATGCTGATATTTGTTTACGATTTTCTATTTATTTTCTATTTTTGACATAATTATTGTTTAGTAGTAGTATATATTTGAAAATATCTACTGTTAAATTAGAAAATATCTACTGTTAAATTAGAAAATATCTACTGTTAAGATAGAAAATATTCTTCTTTCAGATTTGTCCATCAAATTCCTCTTGTTATTGTCCAAAAATTGGAAATTGTGAGATTTTTCGATATGTGAAAAGTTTCTCAAAATTGATCAGTTCTAAAGCACAGCATAATAGGGAATACTATATTACAATAATAGCAACAAATCACGCAAAGCTAGTGAATGTTGAAAGAATAGACATTCTGGTAGATGATTCAGCTCCAGAGGAAGGAGTTGTCATTGAAGGTACATTAGGAAGCCCAGACGTAGATTACACCAGTGAGCATGAAGTGACAATCAGCTGGCATGGTTTTATTGATCATGAGAGTGGAATAAGTGCTTACAGAATTGGAATATACGAAAGATGTCTGACTTTCTCGGAACTAGATTTTGATGAAGAATCCAATATAACTCATATTTTTCAAAGTACAGTTAATTCTTTGAAAGTGTACAATATTAATGCTGGAAAATATTTCACTTCAGTCGTTGCATACAATGGTGCAATGGAATCATCTAAAGTAGTTTGTTCGGATGGTTTCACGCGCGACTTAACACCTCCTATAATTCATGATGTTGTATTGGAAAACGCGAAAACATCCGAATTCATTGCATGTTATAACAACACTCCTTGGTTAATATGTTAAATTTGACCCGTGTGCAACTTATGAATACAAACACATGTCAAAAGTATTGTTCCAAAACAATGAACGATTTTAACTTTTCTGCTTTACCGGTTGGACAGGCTCCGTCTAAAGACGAAGCAATAGCAGACGATTTTTGTCAGAGAAAAGAATATCTACGTACAAACTCGTTCATATATATACCGTCCAGTAAGATAGCAATAACTTGGAATATAACAGATAAAGAGAGTCAAATAAGAGATATATTTGTTGGATATGCATCTGATAAAACCCAAATAAACAATCCCGATCTAAAACCGTATCATGCGACGATTACACGCGCTAGATATACACAAGTACATAGTGTCATTGATTCTGGAATTCCTTTTTACGTTATGTTGAAAACAACCAACAAAGCAGGTTTGGAGACAGTATTTCCTTTGGGACCAATTGTAATAGATGAAACACCGCCTATACAAAAAGACAAAATTCTCGTGATCATTTATAATGAAAAGATATTTGCAGCTTGGCAGAACAACGCATTCACAGATCTGGAGCAGCAAGAAAATATTTCAACTGTACTTTTCAGAATTGGTAAGTGTTTACAGCTTTTTTTTTATTTTCGTTCAATAATCTCCTTCTTTTAAATACAATTTCGAATGTGTGCATCTAGAAGACGGAATGACAGTGAAATAAAAGATCTCCAACATCCCCTAATGCATACCGTTTGATGCTATTTTAAAATTATTAGGATATTGAAATTACTGGTCTTTATATACATACATATTATTTATATCTTGTGTATGTACGGGATTTATATCAGAGTCGAGTTTTGTTCCCATAGCGATATCAGGACGAGCAGTTTTGCGGCGAGTCGTGTTTTGTTATATTTGTACTTCAAATAATACAAGTTAATGATCGGGAAGTTATCGCGAAATGTGTAAAACTTTTATGTGCTTTGCATTATAAATGTTTTTTTAAAGTTAAAGATTTGTTTGGTTATTCACAATCATCTAGTTAAATAATGGTAATTTGCAAGACAATTGTAATTTTAGATATAAAAAGAGAAGTGAAACAAGAGGATTTTATATTATAAGAATTGCATGATGAAATGTTTCAAGTTTCAAAAAACAAACTATGTGTTCTATGGTTTATAATTAAATTTCAGGAAGCGATACTGGCTATATTACACCATTTCTACAAACTCCAGTTAAGAGGAACTGTCCGGGAAACACAGAAATATGCATCGATTACCCTCTTATTCATATTCAGCGAAAGAACAACGAAGCAGGGCTTAACTTCTTCTTTGAATTGCACGTTTACAACATCGCAGGGTTGTTTATCACAACTAAATCTGAGATGTTCGAAGTACCGTCATTGTTTCCGCCTGGACATGGAATAGTTTTTGATAAGGACCCAGATGATATGGAAATTGAAGGCGATATTGATTTTCAGCTTAATCTTAAGTCAGCTTGTGTTGAATGGAACGGTTTTTGGCACCATCAAAACGTTACAATTGAAGTAGGAATTGGAAAATCTCCAGCCGTAGATGACGTTATGTCTTTTACTCTGCAAGATATCGGAAACAACTATAATCATGCTTGCTTTTCAAACTTAAATTTGAACACTTATCAGAAATACAATTTTGCTGTAAGAGCTAATTGTTCAGGTGGTTCAACTACTTCGTTTTCTGATGGATTCATTTTAATAGATGCTACGTCATTTCACAAAAATATAACAGTTGGTTTCGGACAAAATGTTGTCAATTATTCAATAATGGAACGATATGTTAACTTAAACATTACTTCTAATACAACGACAGTTTGGACTATACCAAGTTTGTTGGACATTGGAAAGGAATATATTGTAGATATTAAAGGCAACGTTAGCGGTCTCCATGTTTCATCAGATGATTTAGTATGGGTCCAATCGCGGGACAAACTCTCTATACAATCGAAAACATTTGTACCTTTAACAGTCAATCCGAAAATAAACTTCTTTACATCTTCAGATCATGTTCTCGTAGAAGAAATAAGAATTTCGCAAATATTTGAGAATATTGTATACCATACCATTAAAGGTTCAATGTCCGTTTCTTGGAGTTTGCAAACACAGTTTAATTATTATTTAACAGGATTCCAAGTCGCTTTACTTATGTCAAATTGCTCATACGGAAATATTACAAAACACTGCATTTTAGTTGAAAAACCATATCAAAATGTTGGGAAAATCAAAGCTATGGTTATTTCTGATTATACGTTTTTGGAAGGGAAAATATATTACGCGGCTTTAAAAGCCTGTTTTCAACATATCTGCTTGTCACCGAAGTTGTCAAATGCTCTTATATTCGATTCGAAAGCTCCAATTAGTAAAGATATTTCAGCATATTTGTCACAAACAGATTCGAAGTCTCATAAAATAGATGTAACATTTGACAGTTTTAAATGCGATTTACTGACAATGCAACACGCAATCGGTTATACGTGGACTATTAACTCAAATTTTGTTTCCAATGTTCTTGGCTGGAAGGCTTTTGCACCTCAACCTAATGAAACGATAGTAGAGGTAAATTATAATTTTCTTGAAAACAAATATTATCATTAATTAATTTTGCTGGCTAAAATACTTTGATTCATTATGTAAGGCCTCCAATTTCATTCCATGGAGTTGTGGTAAACAGATCGGTTAAGTTATAATATATTGATAATCGAATTTCAATTTTAAATATTGAATTGTTTATAGGATCATTTTCTTTGGATAAATTTGTCAGACACTCACTTCACGTTTGGAAATGTTGAACTTGCAACACGTTTTTATGAAATATCGAAGATTGAGAAATTCTTTCTATTTTTTATGTCAGGCATTTTAAATATGTACTGTTTCTTTCTTTCAGATTAATGACCACATCACCTCGCCAATTTATACGCATAGTAATTTATCCGTGTGTGTAACAGGATATTGTTCTTCTGGTTCAAAACATGAAATATGTTCATTGTTGAATCAAAAAACCCATGCGAATGAGTTTGATAAAGATGCTCTATACGAGATGAATGCAGACTCAACGGATCTAACAGAGATAAAACAAATTGTAAACAGCGCAAACATTGGTTATAAACTGAACCTCGTACACGATAATGAAATGGATTTTTGCAGACCAAATATTAAAGTTGCAGGGGTCACACTTAATCCAAGTGAAAGGCATATAGATTGGTATCTTACATCCGGGTCTGGGTATATACCCAGAAACTGTGAAAATGACATTAATTGTCTTCAACACAGATCGACTACCGGTGGAGTTGTTATGTTTAAGCGAACATATCTCTCGGAAAACAACGTATACTATGTTTGTGCACATGCAAATAGTTCAACAATAAGACGGGAATTGTTTGAAGAACATTTAGATGAATTAAGGATTTGTGGAAATGGTTTTGTTGTTGACAACACACCTCCTACAGGAGGTTTTGTGACACTACATGGTACAAATAGACATTACCTGACAAGTTTACGGGAAATGACAGTATCATGGGATGGTTTTAACGACAGGGACAATATCATTAGAAGACGATACTCATTTCAATTAAAGGCTTTTGAAGTAGCAATTGGTAAGGAAAGGCATTGAGTTTAATTATTAGAAGACCAGTACTGGATCCTTTAATTGATATTTTCCATTGTGGTGTATTTCATAAATTAATATATAGAGTAGTCAGTTGTGGGACATCAGTAAACTAACAAACCAACATTTAACAAAACTAATTTAGTAATGCATTCCATTGCTGTCTGGTTTTAAGATTTTATTCAGTATAAACACCACGAAATTGTTTAATTGATCACAAGTGATTAATAAATTGTAAATAACCATAATTTAATTCTATTTCAGGGACTGTTCCCAAAGGTGAAGATGTCTTGCATTTTACCGATGTTGGCCTCGCGAGTTCTTTTACGGCACAGAATTTGAGTTTATCTAATGGACAAACATACTTTGCAACTGTTAAAGGTTTGTATAGTTATATTTAAACATGACAATAACTTATTTAATATTATAACAGCGTATCAATTTCCACAGATATAATACAGAAAAGAAGTATTATTGCAGTGTAAATATGCATACTTGTTAACAGCAATACATCTTAGTAAATGATTAAAAATATCCTTTATTCTGAATCGTCGCCTATTGGTTATATGGAATCGTCCAAAATAAGACAATATATATACTACAAAGCGTTTTTTCTCCGGTAACCTAACCACAACATGAAATAAAACGACCATGACAATTTTGTCTACTGATTCAACCTTTCATTACTCATGCTATAATGTCGCATGACGTCAAATTTTCCTCGGCATAACATATGATTGGAAAACAAAAATGAAACACACTACAAATGATATTTATATCAGACATGTATTAACTTTAATCATCTTTTGCTATGGATGTAATGTCGATTAAAGTTTCCTACATTAAGCATCTATAACATGTTTTTGAAAAATAATTCTGTTACAGCTATAGACTTCGTAAATCTGGAACTTCGGGCGGTATCAGGAGGAATAACAGTTGACACTACTAAGCCTACAGACGGAAATGTACATATTGAAACCATTACTAGCGCCTTAAACACAAACAGTTTACGGGTACACTGGGACGAATTTAAAGACTCAGAAAGCGGAATTGCATCCTTTCAGATGGGAATAGGATCTTATAGAGATACAACTGATATCATTGAATTGACAACTGTAGATGGAAATTTTATTGATATAACAGATTTATCAAACTTCCAAGATGGACATGAATATTTTGTAACAATAGTGGTAGGTTGCATTTTAATTATGCAAATGTATAGGTACCGTGAATCTATATGAAATATTCGATGCATAAAGTCATCTGAATTATGTAAGATAAATCCAAATAATTCAGAATACATTTCATTTACTTAATTAAGTTTTACACAGATGTATTTGTGTCAGATGATATCTACAAAATAGACCTTCTAAATCAAACCTATCTTGTCCATTCAATTTTAAGGCAAAATTTCATATAATTACACATACGCCAAGAAATTGTATAACAAAACTAATAACATACAGATAGTTGTAATAAAACATTATTTTCTTATATTTAGGCCTATAATAATGCTGGACTTCTTACAAGAATTGTTTCACAGCCTTTAAAACTAGATTTCACTCCACCGAAAGAAGGCGTTGTAAATGATGGAGCTGATATCAACAAGGTAGTTTTTTCTATTAAATTAAGGCGAATTTTAAATACACCTCTTAGAAAATTTCAAAACCACTGGGCTTTTCCAAAGAATATAACAATAAACTAATTTTTCTAGAGCAGTTTTAATTTGTTAGAATAAATGGTAATGAAGTTATACTTAGAAAAACAAAAAATACTAAAGTAGGCAATATATTCAAGATTGAGTAAAATCAAATTAGGGGAAATTTTGAAATGTTAGATAAAAAACTCTACATATCTTCATAATTTCATCAGTAATTTCATGATAACGAAAACAAATCGCTCAAGAACATTCACACACTTTGTCATTTTAAGCATATTGACCATACTGGTAAAATATTTTTTCGTATTAAAGGATGATGTTGATTATCAATCAGACATACGAACAATTTCAGCCTTTTGGACTGGATTTGATGACCCACACTCTGGAATTGCGTCCTATTCTATTGGAGTTGGAACATTCCCCGGCCAGTTTGACGTTGAACCTCTTACTCGAAATGCACTTAAGACAGGTATATCCAATTTGATGCACCAAACAGCTTTCTTAAAGGAGTTAATCTTTTGTTAGAATACCTCTTTATTATGTATGTTTATATCATTAAACGCATTTTATATCTTGCATAAAAAGTTTAATTTAAGTTTTGATAAATATGCGTATCTTTAGAAAACGTCGCATAACCACTGATTAATGGCCAGGGTAATTTATTATGCATCTGCTGTATATTAGAATATCATTGCTACATTAATCATATCACTTTCACATATTAATCAATATGTTTAAATCTTCATTCTTATATTTCTGTAAATTTCACGTTTTTGACTGTTTAGCTATTGGTGCTTATTACAATATATTAATTGTTCTATATATCGTTTTGTGATCATCGTCAATGCAATTTTATTCATTTGCAACTTCCTATATTTTATTCATTTAAGCTCATTTTTGGAAGGGGTTATATGCTGCTGGAACTCGATATTACGTGACTGTTCAAGCTTGTAATGGTGTTGGACTTTGTACTAGGAAGACATCTGATGGTGTCGTATTAGATAATTCTCCCCCTGTACCAGGTGTGGTTCATATAGGACTAGGCGGTAGACATCAACCATTTATAGGACACAGGTAATTTTAAACAATTTTTAAACCTAGTATTGTATTGCCAGATTAGAAAAATTAGATTCACTGTCTGTTTTATCGTTTAAGACAATATCAATGTTGTTTAAATTTGAATTTTTAAACGTTATATTGTTGTGTAGTGGTAATATCAGTAAATAAGAAGTGTTATCATTTTCGTGAATAGCATTTATTCGTATAACTTTTGTTTAAATCATTAAAATTCACGTTTCCTGTCGAAGCCAGTTTGTACTAGTATATATAGACATACGAAAATGATGTCATCTCTTATTTAAAATCAGATAATTTTTGAAATATAAAAACCAGGTTTAGAGTTTTAAAGTGAACATATCCAATCTATTTCTATTTCTTTTCAATGTCAATATGAGGTTATATGAAGGCAAAGGGGCATAAAGACTTTTGAAATACATATCATCATTTCATTGAGCTTTAATAATCTCCAAAGTAATTCTTTAAAAATGCGAGCAAAATTATTCGTCTTGCAATATAAATTATAAATTTGGATTTATTTGCATTCAAAGTTCGTTAAGTGATTTCAAATTATAATATTGAGGAAATAAAAAACAAACATACTTATCCATTCAATACCATCAATAAAAAGTTGAATAATTATAACGTCATTTAAAACTTCATCTTCCATGATACAGAACTTTTCATATTTTGATACATGTACTCAAGCTGGGAGTTTTCCGGGGTATAAAAAGTCTTTACGCTACTCTGCTGTACACCGCTGTACACATTTAGATCATCATTTAACAAAATGCGATTATCATTGGTTTTGTTTAAAACGGAAAAATGCGGCTTAATGTTTATTTCAATATTTTTAACTGTGTGTGATTATTTAGACTTGGATTTGACTATATGTGTCTATAAAAATATTTGCGTTTTCTACATGTAATTATAGTAATTATAGGGATTCAATATATCATGTGTATACAGATTAGGCTTTCATTTTAGATCTACTGTTTCCGCCCAATGGATTGGATTCCAAGATCCACATTCAGACCTTGATCATTTTGAATGGTGTCTTGGAACAAAACCATATTCTTGTGATAAGCTTGCGTTTGAAAATGTGCTCTTATCAAACTCTGTGACCAAGAGTGGCGTGAATTTAACAACGGACCAGCAATGGTTCGTTACTGTAGCAGCTTACAATAGGGTTGGATTATCAGTGATTCAGACATCGTACCCTTTCAAAGTTGATGATTCACCACCTGAAATAATAGAAGAAGCCAAATTTATAACAGATGGAATGGTCTTATCGCATAAAAATGGAACACAATGGGAAAACTCTTTGATAAGATTAGCCTGGCAATTTCAGGATAAAGAAAGTTCGATTATTAGTCATGAAATACAACTTCAAAACCACAACGATGGTCATTCTGTTTTGGAAAGGGCGTTGACAGGGAGCGAAAACAAATTAACTATTCGATTGCGAAATGAAACTCTTCTCCGAAATGGTGATACTTATATAGCTTTGGTTACAGCATGTAACGCTGCAGGGATTTGTAAAAGTTCAAAGACTGCAAAGTTACTTATAGATTCCACACCGCCTATTTTAGGAGGTTTCCAAAATCCTATGACGTGGCGTAATGTTTTGTCATTAAACGAGTCATTTACCGAACTACAGCTTGCATGGTATGGATTTACAGATTTAGAATCTCGGATAAACAAATACTTTATTGCTGTAAGCAGAAATTACAGTGGGGATGAACTATCGTCAGGACCAAAAGAGGTTCTTGCTAACAACTTAGACATTAATGAAAAATATAATGATACAATTAGACTCTCGGAACGTATGGAAAGTGGTGACACAATTGTTATTTCGATTTGGGCATCAAACAATGTAGGACTTCGGAGTTCAATTGGAAGGGCAACAGTTACTTTAATAGGAACAGACATAACTCAGAACAAAGGGTTTCTGGAAATACAAAGACATTCATGTTCTTCACACTTTTGTAACGATGATTGTACATGTGCAGTGATAGGAATGAGATGTGAACAAGAAAACATAGAAACTCCTTGTTTTGACGTATCTAATGAGACTGACACGACCAACCTCAACGTTTCCGTTTTTATTGGTGACATAAATACCTTTGAAGTCATACAAGCAACAACTTCTTCTTCATGTCTCTCAGCATTTTGGATAGTAGATGGTAAATACCTACACGATATCATTCGATTTGAATGGAGTATAGGGACTGAAGAAGGCCAAGTTGGAGATGTGTTTGACTTACGCGAGGAATATCCATGGCATGATATCGGAAAAGACACTTCAATGACATTTTGCCTTTCAAATGGCAAACAATTTATCCATACCGTCGGTTATATAGTATATGTAAGGGTTTGGCTTTCGCGATCGAACTTCATTGTCGCAGGATCAAAACCTGTTTACATAGATCTAACACCTGCCAACGTTAGAAGAGGAAGTCATATCAAAGAGTCTGTAGACGGCTGTCAAAATGACATTGACTTCTTGAAAAAGGCCCAAGAAGTACATATATGTTGGGGGAATGTGTTTTCGGAAGCACAAGGAAAAATACTGTTTTACGATGTAATTGGTGGTACAACTGCTTATGGTATGCATAAATTTATTTCAATCAGTAACAATTTGCTTCTTTCAACTAAAATTTAACAAAATAAAATTATTGTTACTGATGACAATTCAGTATCTAAGTGCCATATATGAGTGATTTCCAATCAAGTTTTATTGTTTATTACTTGCACCTTATTAAATGTAAAAATACCAGAAGTAAATAGCACTCGACATATACTCTATGTAACAGGTAGTTGTTCAGTTTTGCACATTTGTAAACATAGTTCGCTGTTTTCTGTTGATATGCATTTTAACCTAACACTCCTTTTTAATTTTTATCTAAATCTTGTCAATAGTTTTTATCTATTTACTTTGACAGCTGACCGAGTTTTAACGTCATTGCTATAACTGTTAGACAGATGTTTATTTTGACGCTTAGCAAAAACGTTGTTGCTTAGCACTTAAAATAGAGAGTTTATGTAAGGACAGGAATGTACCTTGATTTAAATATATATGTTAGTAATAAAGTTTCTGGAAATTTATTTTTGATAAACCAGAACCGCAGTAATTATGGCAATAAAATATATGGTTGGATTAGATATATTTTTCAAAACAAGTAAGAGATACATCTTTACAGCTTTATTTTTTTCTTGCATTAATTTTGATCGGAGATAAATTTGTATCATATTGTAAATGTTTGTTTTAGGTGCCGACTTATTCCCACCCGTTAAACTCAGGGACAAAACGTTCGTCAGTATAAATGGCAGTATAATGACACCAGGGAATCGATATTACTTTACAGTAATGGCGACAAACCATGTAGGCTTTGTGACAACTGTGATATCTGATGGCATTATGCTTGATGATACAAAGCCGGTTGCGGGTGTTGTGTTTAACACTAAAAAGCATCAAAACGTTTATTTCCAGTCCGTTATTGATACCTTTGGCATTTCTCTGCATGGTTTCGATGACCACATGTCTTTTGTTAAGTTCTATGTCATTTCACTCATTGATGTTCAACGTAATACAAGCATAGTTAAAGATAAACAAATTGGCATCCATAATTCAATAGTATTAAAGAATTTATCCTTACAACATAACGTTGGATATAAAGCATCTGCTTATGCTGTTGATGCATCAGGTCATAGGTCTGACATTTCGTATTCCTCAGTACTTCATATTGATACAACACCCCCGAAAAGTTGTGATTGTTTAGAATTTGAAAAGATGTCAAACTTACAAATGGACCATCTTTCTGGAAATAGAATCTCCGTAAACGTTTATTTGGAGGAAAATATCTTTTATAGATTATCATTAGAATATGAGGCTTCTGATACCTCAGAAGAGACAGTTTTACTTTCTATCGGGGAGGATGTTAGAATTTTACATTTAGCAAAAAATCATAACGATACCGCAGGGACTGAGTATGATTTCCTCTCTATAATCAATGGTTATAACAATTTAACAATTGAAGCTGAAAAATCTTTAAAAATTAAGATGAACAAATTTAAACTTTATAAGTGCAAAACTTTAAGTGACTCTGTATCGTCTTCCCCAATAAAGCTTCGTCAAATCTCGCCTTCGATCTTCTCTGTATGTAACATGGTCTTAGATGAAGAAAGCGGAATAAAGAATATCTTTGTTGGAGCTGGAACAACAAAAGGAGGGTTTCAGGTTCTTCCATTATCGTCATTTTCTACCAAACACCACTCTACGTTTAAGGCTAACTTACAGCATGGAAGTACAATATATGTTACTTCGTCTGTAGAAAACCACGCAGGACTGAAGTCTGTGTTTTATTCTAATCCTGTTATAGTTGATTACACACCACCTGACATTTCTGATTTATTAGTGAAACTCACCATTCGGCAGAAACTGGAAAACAATTCAACAAGCAGTCTTAACAACGAAACTGAAACCAGGGTTAATTCAACAGATCCTATATATGAAATAATACTAAAAGTATAAACACTTTACCAACTACCAGTTATAAGGAAATTACAATGGAATCTCATATGAGTATTCAGTATGAAGCAACAGATCATGAGAGCAGGGTAAAATCATGTTATTGTGCAGTAGGTAAGAAAAATAAAAAGGTATTGAAACATAACGTGTTTGATGAAGCAAAGCCATTAATTTTAAATTTTTTAATACTAGTATACTCCGAATAAAAAGTATAATTCGGGTTTTCTAAATGTATCTTGTGTTCCTGTCTCGCAATCTTAATCTACCAACTGGGAAATTAATAATGAAAAGGAACATGAAAGTAGTGAGGCGTCAAATATATCAAAGATAATTTAGGAAGCATCAACAATATTGTGAAAACAGCTATTCAACGTTTTAAAGCTTTGAAATGACTACACTTGCACCATCCTTCGGTCAAGTTTATTTGTAAGCATCTAGACAGAGAACTTCCTACTTCAGCCGGTATCTCGAATAAAGAAAAGCATTAAGAACATTATAAGAACGTAATGTTGCAAATATCAACTCAAAATTAATAAATTCTAGATAATTATATACGAATATATTTTAGGTACAAAGATAGGATCTGATGATATTCGAAAGTGGCAGCTTACATCTACTAAAAACCGTTGCTCATTTACCAATATTAAAGCCATGCATGGATCCTATCTATATCCAAGTGTCAAATGCGTAAACAGAGTTGAATTGCTTTCTATTAGAACACATGGCGGGGTAATACAGTCTTTTGAACCACCATCAACATCAGATGCCAATATTCAAATCTTGCTGCAGAATGAATACAACAATCCTTATCACACTTCTAGGAGCAAGATACAATCAAATAATTCCAGGATAATCATACACTGGGGTGGAATGGACGATATAAGTGGTATAAATCATTTTGAAACGAAGCTAGTAAAAGACGATGTTGACAAAACTACATGGATTCATACTGGGTTGAAGAACTACCATTGCTTTGACTTGGAACTAGAACAAGGAACAGAATACACTGCCATAGTGAAATCCTTGAACAATGGCAATATTACAAGTATGCCAGTTAATGCCTCAGTGGTTATTGAAAATATGTATGAACCATCAATCTCGGGTAAGGCAGTATCTTTTTTTCAGCAAGAACATAATTATATGACTCGAATGTCTGCCCTTTATAGATATTGTTAAAACTCATATTTCTTATGAAACATTAGATCATTATCTATTTGAAAGACTTAAGGTTCTTCAAATGTTACAAAGTCGGATCGATATGAATATTTTGGTGATCAGCCTTCAGTCTTCTTTATGACATACTTCTACTTCTTTTTAAAAGACCTGTTAGAAACATTAAACAGTATAAGAAAAAAACAATTTTGTGATATTGGCGGCAGTATATGAATCGCAAAAATCAATATATATTGTTACTATTACCGTATGGATAGTTTTGCAAGCAACAATGCACTTGATACAAAAACTTTAGAAAATTGTACTTCCGAATATTTCTACATATAGCGTATAAAGAAATTTATTTTTATACATTGTCACATTTTATTATTGTTTACAATAACCTGGTATTTACCCAACTTGGCTTCCGTCTTTGGTGGAAGTTAATGTGTTTAATTTAATTTCCGTTTTCATAGATTAGTATGTTTGATTTTGTAATATTGAATTGATATTGCGCGAAATATATCTTAGGTACCATAGTATCATGTCCTTTAACTCAAATTTGATGGGTGTAGCTAGCTAAACAGGCGGTGACGGCCTCACCCCCCTGGTGAAAGTTCACGTGTTTTGGCTAAATTGGTCAGTTTTAAAGTTTTTGCTTTGCTTCTGGATTTAAGTTTGGACACGCATTAGTATGTTTTAGTTTGATCATGAATTATTTCCTTTTACTTATTTAGGAATGCCTTCCATCCTTGTTATAGATCGTCACACATATTTACTTGATTGGTCAACTGTATTTCATTACGGCATGATGGAGTCATTGGTATATGAAGTGACCGTTGGATACAAGAAAGGTACCAAGGACATACTTAAATCTACTTGGACATTTGAGACGCAACTACGGTTTAATTTTGAAGATCATGCATATTCGTTTTATGTAACAATAACTGCTATAACGCCTACCGGAAAATTTCAAACTTATCGTGAAAATGTTAAACTAACATAAACAGTGGTTTGCCAAATACATACAGGTATTTAACTCATTCCTGTCAAAAGAAAAACTTCTAAATGAAGTCGAAATTTCATATTGTTTTATGTGTGCACTAAAGCAACTTTACAACGGCTTTGACTAATTGATATATTGCGTAGTGTTTTGGTACATAATATTTACTGGAAAATATATATTGATTGTCTTATCCATTTGTGATTTGTACGTCTGTGTTCGATAAATAATTATTTTGTTAAATCCATAATTTAAGTATGCTTGAAAATTGTGAGTTTGACATTTGTTTGGTTATGAAAGCTACGTCAATGGAGATTGTAACAACTACTTATGTCCCATGATGCAACAACAAAGAGACAAATTTAAGGACCATATTTAAACAAAATGCTTCAATATACCCTAAACTAAACCCTATCAACCCTATTCTTATATAAATCCATTTGAATGGCTTTAATTTATAATATAAAAAAGTGTCTTAAAAATTCAAATGCCTATGAATTAGTTTTTTCTGCAAACCAACGCTAATTTGTTTTCAAAAGCTGTGACATTTAAGGCGCCATGTTACTACACCAATAACTAAAGCATTTTAGAAGTAATGTCCTTGCTTAGATATAATATACATCTTCTTTTATTCCTTAATAATACTTTATTTTAAAATAATTCATTAATTATCACAAATACTTATATAATACACGGGACAATGTATTCTATTTACCTACTATTTTGCCCAATGAACAAAAGTGCCTAATACTGTTAACTCATACTGAAACAAAGACAAAAATGAGGCCGATTGTTTAATATTGTTAGCAAAACAGTTACACCATGATGAGGCATTTTAACACAATTCCCAAATAAAATAAGTACATTACGTTTCATTCATAGCTTGTTTTAACTAATATTGTTTGCTTAGATGTAATATTTGTTTATGTCTGTATATATAATCTTTTCAAATAAAACCTTGATATAATCATTTTGCTTTTATTTTGTATGTAAATTTAATAGTAATTATGAAAATTATAGGAGTTGTGATCCGAATCGTAACGACTTAAGTGCATTTGTAACTCAATGTTTAAAATATATTGGCTCAAAGAATTTTTTTCAACACGATGAATAGGTAATCTCAAACATTTCGTAAAAACATTATTCAATATATTACATAATGGAGATATTTGAACTTTATAAACGTTATACAGATCGGTATGTTTTGTTTGATTTTACTACTGGTTCGGTATCTCAGCTGCTGGAATGTCCCCGAATATACCATTAGCCCAGTAGCCTGTTATTTTGTGATTTTGATTGAAGGAAGTCTCAAAAATACAAATAAGAAAATATTGTTTGCCTGTACGAGATACCTATGTAGTGATTAAACTAAATTCTAACACGACCTGCGTTTTTCACCACATGATAGAACAAACAATACACCGTTACGTTTTAACGAAGTATTCCTTTACTCACCTTTTCTTGTGACGTGATGCTTTTTTTATTTATCAAATCATTTATTTCAATTGAGGTAATCTTAACGGCCAAATAGTTAATGAACCATTTTTTAAATAAATGGTAAAATGGTTCTGAGAAAATATAAGACTTCGCAGCGTTTATGTCAATGCTTTTGATTAAAGTTATGGTAAAATGGAAATAATCAATATTTAGCTGTGGTATATAGTGGAATAATACAAGGGTAGTCTTTCACATATATTTCAAGTATATTTCTCGGTAGCTTAGACACCTCATTATATATATTCTTCTGCATATGCACTTTTACCCGTGTATTATTCTACGATATACCACAATATATTTCTTACATATTCTATGAAGACATATATTTGTATTACACATCTTATCTGTGTGTTATACATATATCAATCGTTTTGCGAATACAAAAGAACAACCAATGGTATCCATCCTTCATGTTTTATAACGTTATTACAGTCTGAAATAAACGATGCTGTTGTTGCTGACAGTTGAATTGATGCTGTACAAAATCTTTCTATTTTTATTTGAATGTCCGTGTTGTTAAAATTCCCTAATCCCTTGTCCATCCCGTCATACCGGTAAATATGCAACTGTTATCTTTATAATAACTAAATTAAAACCAAACATACCAATCCATGTTCAAACCAAAATCCCAAAGCAAAAACTTTGAAGCTGGCAAATTAGGTTTAACACGAGATCTTCCAACAGGAATGTGCAATCTAAACCTTTTTTTTAAATTTGCAGCACTACATGGTCGTTTCCAAAGAATTTCTGATCAGTAGTGTTCAGGGAAAAATGTGGAATATTAAAACATTTACGATGTTGAGATGAGAAACATAAACACACCATAATGTTATTTGCACATGGTCCGGTATGTGTGTGTTTGTTTCTATTGATGTATTAGGTAAGAAAAGACAAACTCGATGGGTAGCATGGTGGAATGATGAAAACATCGTTATAAGGTTTAGTCAGAATAGAACTATCTATTCCATTTAATGTTTTAACAATGATTTAGCCTCATTACCTGGTGGAAATTCACGCATTTAACTTAATTTGCCAGTTTTCAATTTGCGACTGTGATTTGAAAATGGACGGTGTGTGCGTGTGTGTGTAGTAAAACTGTAATTACACCATAAGAATAATTAAGTCTAAAGAAGGGTGTTTTATTGCCAATTGTCTTTATATGTGGGGGTTAATTCTTTTCTTGTCTTTATAACTTCCATTTTATGTTGTTCCTTTATGATGCTGTACAATTTTTTCATTCATTAACCCTTCTCTTTTCATAGGTAAAGAAAAGCACATTTACAATTTAATTATTATGATTTTTTTTAAAAAAATAAACAAAATGGTATTTCAAAAAAGTCAATACAAATAAGAATGGTGACCTTTTTCATGAATAATAGTATGCATAATAAAATTAATTATACAAATGTAAAGAAATTAAGTATCGTTGAACCGTTTATATTTGTAAACCTGTTTCAAATTCTAACTTTCAAACACTGCGAAAAAAATATTTGAGATTTACAGAAACACTCTTCTGTCTGACTATTTGAATGTTTTTACGAATATAACCGGACCTCTAGTACAACATGAATCCATTGTTTACTTTTTAACCCTCTGGAGAATTATGGGAACTTTAAAATTGATAAAAGTGAATGTTTTAAAAAAGTTAATGTTGTATTTTTCAAGGGTTGTGTGTATACAAAATAAACATGTTGACCCTTTTTAACCTTAGCATATTTATAGCTTTATGTGAAATGTATATCAATAATAAAGTCTCCTCCTTTGATGGTAATGTTTGATTTAGAAATCAAAGAAATCTCTGTCCAGATTACAGTTACCTTAGGGTGTTTTGTTTTTGTAATAAATAAGTGTGGTTTATCGTATATCAATCAGTCTTCGTGGTGGTTAGGAATATCGATCAGGAAGATTAAAACGTTTAAATAAAATATGTATATTATTATCCAATAAAATAATTTTTTTCTAATTGAATCGCTCTGTACTGATCGAACTGATAAACACTCCAAAACTTGAATGTATCTGAACAGATATAAACCTAGTTTTGAGTGTCGTTTTCAATTACACGGCCACCCAGTCACCTGTATGTATCTGATAGAGATGTGTAGCTCCTATGCATCATAAGAATAATGAATAATGAATATATACTCTTTAAACGTTTGAATATTTTATTTTTTTACTTACGTTCTTTATTCGGTTACTAACGTATTCACTAAATTCATTTCAATTTAATATAATCCTAGTGCATTTTATCTGAAAATTAAAAGTTAAACACGAGACCTTCCACTAAGAAAATGAAACCTACAATGGCTGTGCTTAGCTAATTTTGATACAAACACGCGTCGTGTTCAAAGTAATAGTACAGTTATACATTTCTAATATTCATTTATTATATATTGGTATATACTTCAAAGACAATATTTTGCCATTGTAGGGCTCGAACGCACACACTAACTCGCATAGCATTAGAATGACCCGCGACCTAGCCAATTGCGCCACCGAGACAAGTTCAAAAATGAATTGCTCAAATAACTTATCTGTCAGACGATGTGCGGCCGACATTATATTTATGAATATATTCTTCAAGTTATTTTTTCTCTGATTCCTTATTTAAAATGTTATGACTTTCTGTTAATAGTTTCATTAAACACATCACATGAATAAACTGAAACAAGCTATAATCGTCCATCATTGAAGGTCAAGGTCGTTGCTCAGAGAAGTTCCACTTGGGTATTATATAAGAACTAAGCAACCAACTTTAAAACAGTTTACAAGTAGTAAAGTTATATATTCACGTTATTTTAATGTCCAATGGAACTTTATCAATCAGGTAAAAATTATTACCGTGTTAATGTAAAAAATTTTGTTTTTTAACTTTAAAAGACGGATTTGTTTAGTTTCTCAATAACCGAATCATTTATTTTTAATCAGTGGTGTTTAGGCTTTTCAGATCATATTTAGAAGCTTAGCAAGGGGTACAAAGTCATTTCCAAATACAATTTATGTCGATAAAATTAGTAAAGTATTCTTTAAAGAATAAATGAACTAAAGTTGTAATTGTGGCAAACACAATGGCAAAAGTCTCAAAACTCTTCTACATTGTTTTTGGAATAGAGAAAGAAAGTACAAGAGCCATTTATATGAAAGGTTTTTGAAAAGGCAGTGACTTGTGTACAAGGTTTATGAAAGCTAATACTTGTATAAATAACAAACCCGTTTCCATGGCAACGGAAAACAATTTGAAAATTTGAAATTCAAAGTGATAATCTACTGAAGGTGAGTGACAAGGGGACATATTAGATCTTGTAGATATCGTTACATTTTGGTAGGGATAGATTACTCTTGATACTGCTAGATATAATTATCTTGCACCCAAGATAGAAAAAAAACATAAAAAGAAAGGTGCAAGATACCTCAGTATTTTACCCCTTGTGCAAACCCGTTGTTTTCTCTGCAAAATTTTATCAACAAAATCAGAGGTGTATTGATCAGTTGAAATTGAAAAATTGTACTTTCTGACGCAAGAAAAGGGGTTCCGGTATAGTTTTGTTTTCAAGAAGATATCCCAAAATTGTATATTTTTGCTTGCAAAAGCTTTGCAACGATTTTCTTTGTATAACATGTTGACTTCTGGTGCTGGAACAAGCTATTGACACTGAAAGCTATGATTATGAAGATAATTAAAAACTTCTGACTTGTGGTCTCGAATTTCCCATGATGCAACAGAGGGAACCAAAATCAAGGGGCAGATTTCAATAAAAAGATAAAATTTCCGATAAACTTGCCCCTATTTGCCCCATCATCACAAAAATCCTCTCGATAGATTTTTTAATTGATGTATCCTGAAAGCAAATATGGTGTTCTCCAATAATATTGCAAAAAAAACCGTATGTAAACCGAACTGCAAATCCACGCGGAACGTTTACAACCTCGAATTTCATGTCTTCAATATTTCCGGGTTTTAGACGCCGCTATTCTAGGTCCGTTAGTTTAACATATTACTACACCAATAGCTAAATCATTGCAGAAGTAATGCACTTGCTAAAATATTATATACAGCACCTTTACAATATCGGCTGTGTAATTATTCATTTTGTATCAAAAACACCGTGTATTAAACACAGAACCGTGTATTTTGTTACGTACTATTTGGATTCCCTGCACTACAAAACCTAAAACTATATAGTGACACCTAGAATCAATCACACTTGAAGAGCCAGACCCTCGTACTAATATATTTGGTCCAGAACTCGGCAAGTCTCGTTCTGAATGAAATATAAAATAACGAGGGGTGGTCTTTTCATATCTTGAGTCACAAGTTGTGATAGGTTCTATAAAATTTCATGAATATCGAACGAACGGTTATCAAGTAAAATGTTTTAAGGTTTAAATACTTTTACCTGTTTCCATTCAACAGTAGCAAATAATGACATATAAAGCCTTAAAAAGTCCGAAGCTTCCTA
The DNA here is from genome assembly GCA_021292105.1 of Anadara kagoshimensis. NCBI lineage: Eukaryota > Metazoa > Mollusca > Bivalvia > Arcoida > Arcidae > Anadara > Anadara kagoshimensis. Next base: position 5,901,079 of record CM037858.1, on the reverse strand, counting down.
TAATACTTTCTGTAAAATTTAATGCTCTTTTAATTTTCCAGTTGTTTTTCCATTTCTATGGCAACAGTCGCCATTTTTGTAATTTGATCCCCCAAGTGATAATCTAAGGAAGGTGAGTGACAATCTTTTAAAGTTTCAGTAAGCTTCGATGAAACTATGTTTTATGTTTTATGGCAACGGCGGTCATGTTGGATTTTGTCGATTTTTTTATTTTTCCTTGAAATCAATGATTCTTGATGCTTTGAATAATCCTATTAAATTTAAGATCGGACTGACGGTTATCGATAAAATGGGTTTTAAAGTTTTGATACTTATACCTGTTATGGCTACGACAGCCATGTTGGAAAATAAAAAATGCGCATTGCATATCTGCATGGTTGATGTATTTTTGATATAGTTTTATTGAGATTTAGTGAGGCATCTTTGAGAGAAAGGGTGAACAAATGGAAAAGGGACAATAAATCAACCACACATAGTGTTGTGGGAAATACTTAATTATAAAACATTTTCGAATGGGTAACTGCCAAGTTACCGATCTATAAATTGTAAAGCTTGGGTTATTAATGTATCTTTCTGTCAAAAACTCTATCATATATTTATTTAATACAATTCTAAACAAAATACAATTAAGGAGGTTGTGAATTAAATAGTGACAATCCAGAGCATCTGCTTTACTGTATGGAAATCGCGAAGTTTTCTAATTAAACTCTCGAAGCCCTAACGTGAAATGTTTTACTCGCGAAATAAAGGGTAGCAGTGTGCATGTGTTTCTATTCGTCTAACAACAAATTTCGGGATTTGACTCAATATCCCAAATATCGACTTCACAACCAAGAAAATAAATTGTCGCACAAACGGTTGGTCTGTCTAGAATCTGAACTGATCATGATTCCATAAAGATAAGTATTAAGGTATAAAAATAAATACTATCACAAAGCAAAATCTAAAAAATGATGGATTTATTATAGCTACCAAGATAAGCATAAAAATAGAAAAAGGCTTACTTTTTAATTCTATAACTATTTATGGACAATTTAAAATTGATCAAACTAAACTCCATATTCAATTGGTCAAGGGTTTTATTTATAAAACATAAAAATGTAAACCTCTTTTAATCTTAGTAGATAAATAAATAATTTTAAAGCTTTATGTTGATGAAATGCAAATATATCGACCAGGAAGAAAATGTTGAAACTAAAATGTATATTAATATTAAAATCTATTTAATACCTCTGTCCAGGTTTAAGTAAACTTGAGGGGTTGTTTTGTGTATTCAACATACATACTGTATTGCATAAGTATCAATCAAGCTTCGTGGTGATGAAAATTATCGACCAGGAAGACGAAATACGTTTTTAATTAAATAAATAGTTCGTTCCTGCTTGAATCTCTCTGTACAGATCGTGATAACATAATCAAAAACAAACATATTAATCCATGTCTAAATCACAATCTCAGGGCAAAGAAAAAACCTTGAAAACTTCAAAGTACAAATGTAAAGATTTTAAATCTTCAAAACACATTCATGTTAGAATGCAAAAGATATTTAACTATGAAACGGAAAATGTATCCAAGATAAGTTTGGAGACAGTGGCACCTTAGTTATAAATATTGTGCTTTTTGACGTTTTTATTAAGCCAAGTTTTCCAGATTAAAAAGGTATTTGTTAGAAGTTTGAATCTGTATAAAGTTCCTTTAATGAGAACAATCTGTGTCATATCGTATATTAACTGTGAAAACAAAATCACCATGCAATTGAAGACATTGTATATAGCATGTCATAATCCAAAACAAACAAACCAAAACATGGTCAAACCACAATAACAAAACGAAGTAAAAACTTTCAAGTTGACAAATGTGACAAACACGTGAACTCCCACCAGGGAAGTGAGACTAGGTGCTTAGAAAGGAACTCAATTGCAATACTTGGATCTGTCCGAGCGACATTAAAACATAGGCGGTGAGTGGTGCTTAAGATTACTCGGCCACCAAAACGACTATATGTAATTAATACCGTTATGCGATATTTATACAGCATAAGAATAATTAACCTTTTACACATTTGTCATTCCTGAAGACCTCACATTCTTTCATTGAGTGGATTTTTAAAGTTAAATAAAAACAAGAGGCCCATGGGCCTAAACGCTCACCTGAGGCTAAGTACATATCTCATGCAGAGGTTCAATGGTCAATAACATTTATTAAAGAGAACTCCTAATTTTCAGCAGTAAGGCAGAATTAAATGCAACGATTTTTGCAAATTAATCATACCTTGTCCCGAGATTGCTACATATAATATATGTATAATATATTAATATATATAATATATAGTCTAGCTACAACACATTATTTATAAACAGCTAAAAAAGTAAAAACAAAAGTATGAAACTATGACCTTCATCTATATATCAAAATGATTGTTAGGCCATTACCTACAATATTCGAATATACATGCCTATACAAAGAGTTAATAGTTTTCGAGATAATTAACCATTTCAGTATCCTTTCCCATCTGTAACCTTGACCTTTGAACCCATTACCTTAATCTATATATCAAAATGATCGTTAAATCAACACCTACAATATTGTAATATACATGTTTATACAAAAAGTTTATAGTTTTTGAGATAATTAACCATTTCGGTATTCTTTTGCATCTGTGACCTTGACCTTTGAACCCATGACATTAATCTATATATCAAAATGACCGTTAAATCAAAACCTACCATATTCTAATATACATGTCTATACAAAAAGTTAATAGTTTTCGAGATAATTAACCATTTCAGTATCCTTTCACATCTGTGACCTTGACCTTTGAACCCATGACATTAATCTATATATCAAAATGATTGTTAAATCAAAACCTACAATATTCTAATATACATGTCTATACAAAAAGTTTGTAGTTTTTGAGATAATTAACTATTTCAGTATTTTTCGCATTTGTGACCTTGACCCTTGAACCCATGACATTAATATATATATAAAAATGATCATTAAATCAAAACCTACAATATTCTAATATACATTCTATACAAAAAATTTATAGTTTTCGAGATAATTAACCATTGCGGTATTCTTTCCCATCTGTGACCTTGACCTTTGAATGTATGTCATTAATCTATATATCAAAATGACCACTAAATCAAAACCTACAATATTCTAATATATATGTATATACAAAAAGTTTATAGTTTTTGAGATAGTTAACCATTTCGGTATTCTTTTGCATCTGTGACCTTGACCTTTGAACCCATGACATTAATCTATATATCAAAATGACCGTTAAATCAAAACCTACCATATTCTAATATACATCTCTATACAAAAAGTTAATAGTTTTCGAGATAATTAACCATTTTGATAATGATTTTCATCTGTGACATTGATCTTTGAACCCATGACCTTAGTCTACATATCAAAATGATCGTTAAATCAATTCCTACAATATTCTAATATACATGTCTATACAAAAAGTTAATAGTTTTCTAGATAATTAACGATTTCGGTATTCTTTCGCATTTGTGACCTTGACCTTTGAACCCATGACCTTTATCTATATATCAAAATGATGGTTAAATCAATTCCTTCAATATTGTAATATACATGTCTATACAAAAAGTTTATAGTTTTCGAGATAATTAACCATTTCGGTATTGTTTTGCATCTGTGACCTTGACCTTTGAACCCATGACCTTTATTAATATATCAAAATGACCATTGTGCCATTACCTACAATATTCTAATATGTATGTTTATATAAAAAGTTAATAGTTTTGCAAATAATAAACCATAACGGTAATATTTGTGCATCCTTGACCTTGACCTTTGAACTCATGACCTTAATCTATGTATCAAAATGATCGTCATGTCAATACCTAAAATTAACTGAAAATCCCATGTCATTATAACCTGTATTTTTTATCAAAGGTCAAAAACAGGGACATGACCTTGACCTTAGACCTTGATATCTTTTGGAAGAAAATAGCAAGACAAGATCAACAGTGAAAAACTCCATGCAATTATCTTCAGCCGTTATTGAGTTATAACAATAAATGTCTCATTTTCAAATTTACATAATTTTACGCAAAAAACGCGTAACCTATTTTTCGTTCAATTTTCATGAAAACACAATTTTAATGTTCCCAGGTATGCTGAATCTAAATATCTAATCAAAATTTGCCTGCACCTTTTGCTGTCAGAAAAGAAGATTTTTTTTGTCTTTTTGCTATTTTTAGTAACGGCGGCCATCTTGTTGGGTGTGGAAAAACCCCGAACACAATTTTGGAAGCTTATTACCGAGGCATAAAGTTTCATCAAATTTGGGCCAGTAGTTTTGGAGGAGAAGTGTAAAGTTTACACACGACGCACGACGGACGACGGACGGTGATAGATTGCAATATCTCATCTGAGCCTTTGGCTCAGGTGAGCTAAAAAACTTAAGGCCTTATGTGCTCCCAGCACGAAGAGGACTAAGTAAGTAAGTAAGTAAAAAACCAAATTGTTGCGTTTTTTGCACAACACATTAAGGTTTTCAACGAAATACTAATTACTAGATACATTAAAAAATTCCGTACGTATAGAATATTTAATAAAACAAACGCTCCAGTTCTGATTGAACCTAATATAACAATATATCATTGTTATCAATAACCTATATTCCAATCCATGTCCAAACCACAATTATTTTAGCTTGAAAACTGACAAATTCAACACACGCGCTGAAGCCAGGGAAGTGAGGTTGGGTGTTCCGGGTAAGCACCTCCTGTTTAGCTGTCTACACCCGCCAGGTGTTGCAATCTTGAACATTTCCTTTACTGATTTTAAGATCGTGAATCTATCTATTTACACATTAGCCTCCAATGTCGAGACAAGTTTTACTTGCGAAAATAAAGTGTCATTTTTGTTAATCGCGAATATTTCTTTTGCCCATTTGGAGACCGTGAATTCATGAATTTACGAATACACCCTTCATGTCGCGAAATGTTGTACTTTCGAAAAATTAGTGTCTGGGACAGTGCTATAACACAATTTAAAAAAAACCGACAGATTTACTATACCTACCAAGATAAGTAACTGAAATGAAGACTTTAAAGTCGATATAATTCAAGTTAATGTTCGATTTATCAAGAAATTTGTTTATCAAATAAACATGTTTACCTCTTTTAACGTCAGTAGGTATACAAAAACATTTTAAGTTTTACATGTGTATCTTGGTAAATGCAAATATATCAACCAGGAAGGAATTTTGAAATTGAATCTCTTAATCTCTATGTTGAAGTGTTCTTACTTAAGATAGCTTGGAGGGTTTATTTATCTACGCCCGTAATATGGTGTAGAAGTAGCAATAAGTGTCCGTGGCAGAAAGGAATATTGACCTTAAAGACTAATACGTCAAATTAAAAATATTATTTTTCTTTTAATAAATCTTTTTGAGCTAAGAAATAGTTCTTGTCTAATTGAATCTCTCTGGATTTGGTGACATTTTTAAATCAATACCAAACTATCTAATCCATGTCTAAATCTCAATCTCAAAGCAAAGTTAAAACTTAGGTAAAACGCGTGAACATCAACCAGGGAAGAGAAGCCAGGTGCTACGGAAAGGAAAGCACTTTCTATTCATCTAGCTACATCCGTCACGTGTACAACCAAAATTGAGACTGAAAGCAACATGGAACTATGGTACGTTCAATGTATCGAGTGTAGTACTGGATGAATAAAAGCTACCTAGAACCTGTACTTAGTTTGTCCCAAATGCGCGAATATGCAAATCTAGTTACGGAATATACTAGTCCATGTTTAAGAAACAATCTACCGGTTTTGGGTAGAAAAAGCTATAACAATATATATCTTTAATCTAACATATAAATCACAAGAGCCCTTCTAACTTCAACCAAGTGTCATCATATTTAAAGTTGAGAAGAATAAAACTTAAGCATCAGATAAAAAAGCGATTAATTATGACATTAGTGGCGTTTGAATTCCACATAAGTTACTAGCTAATAAACACTTCAAGATAAAATTATCGATTCGAGATTGTATAACGCAAACCGTTAATAAAAAGCACCAAAGGCTCAGATAAGCTAGATAAAGGACACCTAAATTATTTTTGAAAATCATAAACGAAAATTGTACAACAGCTAATAGTAAAACTTGTTTTAAGAGGCCACTAGTGGGACAGAACATAAGTGGCTGCTTAAGACAGGTGGCCTTTAAAACCAGGTCTAATCGTTTAAGCCAATCTTCGTACAATGAACTATTCATCCATGCTCTTTTATTGTATTTATAAGTGACAGGCAAATTTTCTGGCTTTATCTTTTTAAAACAACGGGGTTGGCGTGCTTTTCCGATTACTAACGGTTTCATTTTTTCTCCCGTCATCGATGCACAAAGTGCGATCGTAATGCGTTCTTTATAACGTTTCCCCCAGCACAATCACTACCCTTTACTCGAAATGTTTTATTCGTCGTATCCCGAAAAAAGACCCGTTTCGCCCATGTTAAAGATATCACATGGGTCATAGCCATCACAAATGTCATTTAATTTTCTATTCCATTCGTCAACTGTTACTTTATTAACTTTCCCTCTTTCACCGCTCATGATGTCAAATGCAATATTGCGACGTTCCTTGAACGATTCCAGCCACCCGTTTGAAGCTTTAAAATCTGATCTATTTGAATCCTTAGCAAATCGTATAGCATTTTATTTGATTAGTAGACCGGTATTGTTGTTCCGTTTTGTCGACGCATCTTTGAACTACTCCCAACATAAAATCATTTATTTCTTCATTACCGGTCACATGCCTTCTACGCTTTCTGTCTTGACTGACATTACCTTCGGAATCCTCAATAAATTCAGATTTTCTCTTGACTATATTTAAAATTTGAGTTCTTCCAACATTAAATTCTTTCGCTAATTTGCAGAATGAAAAGCCTGATTCACTATCTGTTTTTTTTTTTTTTTGTTTCAGTGTTAAAACATTCCGTTTCTCCATCTTGGTCAACATAATAAATGTGATATGTTCATAAAATTAGACAAAGAAAAAGTGAATACTTCTCATATAACTCTATTGTTTCTACTTATTAATCGACTCGACAAATGCGATACGACTGAGTAATCAGCTTATTGTCACTAAGGGAACCAATTCATGTGACAATTATCACGTGATACCATAAAGACAAAATGGCCGTCTAATCCAGGCTCTTCCTTGCTACATTAAAGGTAACAACCATAACTAAAAAGGCTGACTCGGTACAATATCTAGGATGTTTAGTATCGTATTAGAACTGTCATGTGCTACTTTGTGTTTTTATGAAATAATATAATTCCAAAGATTGCACATGACACAACTCATAAATACTCTCAATTTCAGATGTTATCAACGAGGAACTGCATTGTCCAACAGTCTAACAAGGGTTAATATTTAACAAAACTAGACGAATTAATTATCCACAAAAAAAAAGAATATTATATGCGCTTATATTTTAATTTAGAGATGTATACCTTATTTAATTTTTGCAAAATGTTAAAATGCAAAATGATAGACAAATTGCACATTTTTAGCATAATTCAAGATACTTTTAATTGATGCAGGGCGTTTCAATTGACTCATATAAATAATATACTATTATAAATATTTACTCCAAAAAAGGTAGCTGTATACCATTTAACATCTTAATGTCTCTTGTGAATATGTATTTTGGAATTGTTAGTTGCTTAACATGTAATAGGGAAGTTTCCAAATAAGGTTATAAATGATTTTTGATAGACAAAAACTAAAATCTTAAGAAACTTGTTTGATTGGATCTGTTTATCTGATCCAATGTCATATCCATGGCTTTGCAGGTTAAATAATTATGTGAAGATGAAAATAAAATGATTTTATATTTTCTGAAGCTGTTCTAAATACGTTCATATAGAAGTTAAAGATGAGAAGTGCATTCTGAATTTTGTCTATCTCTTCACAGTATTTTAATTGTAAAAGAACATCAGTTACTTTATTTTAAAGACATGGAAGCACAAAATCTCTAAAATAATTAAATTAAAAGTATTTCTGTTACTTGAAAGGATCATTTCCATAACAACTCAGTAACAGCAAGTGCATTGTATTAAATACATAATAAATTAACATGGATGTAGTAGACGTCAAATAGTTCTATGTGTCTGTCAGTCTCAACTTCGGTTAAACACCTTGCGGGTGTAGCTAGCTACAATGCATGTGCTTACCCTTCGGAACCATTGGACCTCGCTTCCCTGGTGGAAAGTTCACGTAAGTCAAAAGATTATGCACTAAAATTCGAGTGAAAGAGGCCAAAAAGTGAAGGTTGGTTTTGAAGTATTAAACACAAAATTGTTAATTTCATCTTCCATTGCATAACATCTAAGCGATAAAATTATTGCTGAAAATGCGTTTTTATCAAATCTACCGTTTTTCGATTTTTGTAATTTGTGCGTAAAATCTGACAAACTACCTATTTTCATAAAGCCGTGGTAGTCCTGTGGAAAATATGTTCATACAAATTCTGAAACATGAAACCTTAATGCCGTAGCAAATAAATATGTTTCACCTATCCCAAAAATGGCAAACATTCACTTTTTCGATCCGTACTTGCTCATAAATATAATTGCTTATTTCATCTTCCGCTTGTTCCGAGCATATTTGTTTATAAAACCATAATATGCAGTGTTTGGTGAATTTATATGATTTTTTACACTTTACACATAACAATTATTGTGAAGTGAGTTTTCGTGAAATATCTTATACTTTACTTCTTCTAATTTTGCTATTGTATATTGCCGTAATGTCACATAAAAACTATAAGAGATACCAGAGTTTATAGATGAAGCGAATAAATTTATTTCCCCTACCTCTTGAAGGAAAAAAAGCGATCCCATTGGTGACCAATTACGCTGTATGCACAAACGTAACATTTATATCGTTTGTAAATCCTCATTGTTGCAGCATTTCATCTTTCATTGTACATAAATACCCTATAGTTTAATAATATTACATTCCTGATGCGTTGACAGTCCTTATTGTCATCCCGAGAAATTTCATTGTCAGCCTCGGTTGACAAAGAATTTCGAGGGGTGACAATATGGACTGTCACCCTATCAAAAATGTTACATTTATTTTATTGGTACTATTGTTAGTTTTTATTATATTGTGCAACAAAAAATTCCATCATCCTTTCTTCACTTACTTAATCTACTTAATGACACTGTCCGACTGAAAGTCAGCTACCGTCTGTAAACAACTCTTGATCTACGTATCAAGACGCTTGTAACTTCACCATAGTTAACATTACTTTAAAAAAAGCGTTGTACTGATCAAGAAGTCGAATGCGTTCCAACCGCAGCGCCTGTGACATTTTTCGTTATGTCAACGGCTCAGATAATGTTACCCTCTAAAATCCGAGGTTGACATTAATTTTACCCAAACTCTTATTACCCAATAAAATTACGAAAAATTCACAAAAAGTATAATAACTAATAAACAAAGCAATTTAATGTTACAGTTATACTCCGGTAAGTAGAGAATATAAAATTTCAAGAGGCCATTAGATGTTCTTTGGAAATTCAAAAAGCGCAGTCTAACAGTGACACCGACATTATCAACATTATTACTTATATAAATGATGTGCCTTCTAAGGTCAAACCAATGCAACATATTGACATCATCTCTGCAAGGCCTTGGAAAAAACAACGGTCCTGGAATAAATATGATAGCAATAGCCCTCCCCTTTCCATGTAGATTTCAAAGGGAATATTTTCCTCTATAAGAAATATCCAAAATATCAGAATTTTCTGACAGAAAAATTCAGGAATATAAAAAATTGAAAGCTCTGTGAAAGATTGAATAGCTTAACAGAACGTTTACCTGGGAACATTAAAACCCCCAAAATGCCAAAACTTATCACAATAAATGTCCTTTAGTTGACCCAACACTTAATCTTTCTTTATATATCTTTATTACGTCATGTTTTTACAGTGATTAAATAACCTACTTTTTTTTTATCTAAAAAGTAAACTAAAAGCATGATAAAATCGTATTTACTTTATTCGGCGCTTGCTGTAACATTACAAGATGTTATCAAAAAGGAAGTATCATTTATCTTAATCTCTACATAGTCAGACATTATAAGGTGTCATAAACAAAGAGGGAGGACAAAAATAAACCTCTCGTATCAATTCAAATCCATGCCTTAAAAAGTTTGCATGTATATAATTATTTTACGATAAAACACTGGAATTTGTTATGTAGCGTGTGAGGGGGTACTTATACCCTTACGGCATGTACAAATATCTCACCTAGGGACTTTGTACCATTAATTGTACAAAAATAAGGTAAACCACTTAAGATCAAACACAGTATGTGGTATCCGAGTCAGTTAAATAAAGTTACTCAGTTGAGCTGTGACTGTGTCTTAGTACATCCTATTCCATGTGAGACTAGATGTCCAGGAGGAGTACACAATATAATATTGTGATGCTAAATTCACTATGTATGGGATCTAGCAGAATATATGAGACAAGAATTATATATATTAAGGAATGGACCTCTGAATTGGGACTGATGGAATCAGTATGTACAACTACGTGTACCTCTCTTGAGCCACTTGCTCACCACACTCACTGGGATAGCATAAAGCTATTAATATCCACTCGAATATAATTCACTAAGGGGAAGTATAATTCTCTATCAGATATACACGGCTACAGAGGGTGTAGAATGAATATTAGGGACTATTCCTGATAATTAAAGAATCACTAAAAGACAGAAGTAAAAATAAATAACGTTTATGTAATAGATGATAATAATATTAATAATTTATATTAACAATTTAACAAATATGCATCATGAATACTTGTAAAATAGATCCCTTAACATATAACTCCCAGGGGTATAATAAGTACACTTGTACTTAAAAATGTGTAATGGGTAAGCAGTAACTACCTAACAGGCTATATTTGAATGTGCCGCCTATAAAACGTACGTACAAACGACGTAAACGACGTAGTTTGAGAATAACTATTACTGTATTTGTTATGGGTCAATAACTGGGATGTAAACACATTGGGTAATACACACCTTAGAAATCCAAATTCAATAGACCAGGGAGTCATCTGACAATAAAGATGGAACCACGACTGAACCAAAAGGACGCTGGGTGTGGTATTTATACCAGGGGAACCAATGGAACCCACCCATAGATACGGGAACCAACCCGACCTAGTAACCTGAAATAGGTTCCCAAAACGCAACGTGATTGGATAACGTAAGGCCGTGACCTTAAAAACTGTTACATGACCTCGACCGGAAAATGGCGGCAAATGACGGCAACTGTGAACCGTGTGGTCACAAAAGTACTAAATATACATGGAAATAATAACATTAACTGTAGAAGAACGTATTAAATACTCTTACAACAACATGATAACTATGAAAAATGCATTTAAACATACTTGTAACAATTATCTTAATGTAAACAAAGTAAAACGTAAGCAAACCCCCCGGAACACGAGGACGTGCATAGCAAATAACTAAAACAAATGTAGCTAGAGGCTCTCAGGCTACAACACCCCCTTCCCATATAAGTTAGTCCTCGAACTTAAAGGAACTTTCACTTATATTCAAGATTATGAAACATAGCAAAAATATATGATATATTCTAAGAATACATTGGAACTCTTAAAAATTGAGCAGAATTTATGACAACAATAATTTCACACATCTTGAAGATTCAAAAATAAATAAACATTGCATTCATCATATGTTAATAACGTGCATAGGATATAAGTATCAATATTTATCAAACATGCAAAATAATATAGAGTTCATTTCAATAGTTTATCAATAAATAATGACTTTATTGTCTTTATGAATGTGAAAATGTCACTTTCGGTACTAATGTCACTTACATATATTTATGTAATGAATAAAATTCATTTAAAAATAATGTTTATGTCTCTTTCAGGCACTTGATTCTCCAATGGTAACGTTGTTTGGATGGAATCCTCTCTGTCTAGGTAATAATCCATTAATTCCAAGATATGATCCATTTATGGCTAATAATGGTATAAATACACTAAATACACTTGTTTTAAATCCATGTATAACACTTGGTATAAATCCATATTGAACACTTGGTATAAATCCATATGGATCATAAATCCATATAGAACACTTGGTATCAATCCATATAGAATACTTGGTATAAATCCATATAGAACACTTGGTATAAATTCATATGGAACATAAATCCATGTAAAACACTTGGTATAAATCCATGTAGGACACTTGGTACAAATCTATATGGTATAAATCCATGTAGAACACTTGGTATAAATCCATATGGTATAAATCCATGTAGAACACTTGGTATAAATCCATATTGGTATAAATCCATGTAGGACACTTGGTACAAATCCATATGGTATAAATCCGTGTAGAACACTTGGTATAAATCCATATTGGTATAAATCCATGTAGAACACTTGGTACATATTCATAAAAGCAAGTGTTTATACACTTTTAACATTCCAAATAAATCCAATGATGAATATGTCCAACATGTGCACTATAATTACACAATAAAATATCAATCCACTGAATGTTCATACTATTATGGGTTATTTGCAAATTGCAAATATAATGATAATATTATTAATCCTTACATAGGATAAACAGTTATTCTTATAAGTTCAACACACAAATTATATAGATACATAAATCCACATGGGTAAATAAACTAGTTTGTATATATTTATTTAATAGGTTTGTGTAGAGGCATCATGTGAGATAGATGATGATGGCTTCACGGTCCAGGTGTCTCTTAGAGTATAAGTGGTGCCATCGGGCAAAGAACAAGATTCCACTTTGGTCACACTTTCAAATCCATTGGGAATAAAACGACAGTTATATAAATCACGACGTTGTTCCGAGTTCAAGCGAGTGCGAGATATAACCTCAGAAACTGGTCCAGGAATATATCTGCTGGGTGCTCCTAAGAAAACACGGGCAGGGTCAACTGATGAACAAGCGTCAATGACTTCATTTGTACTCTCCGTGGGTATAGCTGAAGATGGAATAATTGGTTCTGGTGTCAAAGCTAAAGATAAATCCAGAGGCTGTTCTTCAGACGCATTATAACTAAATCCAAAATTGTTATTAAAGTTTCCATAAGCAGGAGTAAGTAATGTCCAGAATGTGCTGGTGGAATAAACGGTGTGCCGACAAAAGAAGGAACTGGCATATTAAAACGTCCAATAGACGGAATGTTAGACAACGATGAACATGGCAAAATAGTAGGCTGAACAGAAGGTAAACACACTGGAACACACGTGGTGGAGTCATTGCACTTGGAAACAGTAGCAGTCACTATAGATGAAACGTTAGACACAGTAGATGCACTGGATACAGAATCTAAAACATCAGATGAATCCATAGAAATTGGAATATAATGGTTCACTTGTACGTCCAAGCACGAGGTAAAGTCAATGGCGTCAAAGTTAGGTTCAGTAGACAATATTGGTACAGGCTTCTTAGGTGTATTTAGAACAGAGTCAGACAATGGCTGAGGAGATATAGGTTCACGTAACAACTCAATGGAGAAGTCTGGTGACTGCACAGGTGTAAACACTTGAACTTTCTTGGAGTCTTCCTGATAAGTTCTTGTAGACATAGTGGTTTCAGAAACGGTATATTTAGTTGGTCTCAAGGGATAGTTATGTGCATTTTCCAAGTGTTTTTTATACAGGTATGCCCTACTTGCAGCTACGGAATAAGAACACAGAGAACACGATAAAGTTGGTCCATGATGGTCACGGATATGTCTAGACAATTGTTGTTTTTTTGTGAAAAATCTCCTGCCACAGTCATTACACTGGTATGGTGGGTCTTTCTTGTCCATGGTGAAGAAATTTTAATAATATGGTAACATCGTTATCCGTATGGGACTTGGTATATAAATATATATATATATATATATATATATATATATTGAAAATATATATATAGGTATATAACAAAAAAATATTCTGAAAAATAAGACAATCTTTAAACATCATGTTATACATTTCCACTATCGACTATAGTCCGATCACATTTTCAGTGATGATAAAACATGTTTTGAATGGGTGGTGTGATTCAAACTTAGATATCTTACTTGATATAACTTCAATAAACTTGAAATTTCACACGTGTTATTAGAACATATTTTTTCATATTTTGAATATTTTTTGCTAATATTCTCAGCTTTTTTCAATTTTTTGCTTTTAATTTATATGAATAAATTTAAATAAACTTTTTCGATAAAAGTTTGTTGAGAAATTAATACTTGTTCGTTTGCAGTCTTGTTTTAAAGATAAGTATTTAAAAATACTATTTTTCTATCTTCATGCTTAAATTATTAATATTCACTGTAATTTTTGAGTTTTCGGTAGTCAAAATTTAGCAATTAATTGAAAGGTAACTGTTGTCCCTCTCATATGTTGATATGGCATATTCGACAGTTTCATTCATATACGTTATTCATAATTGGGTTCTGATTGGCTAATACCTATTCACGCCATACGGGTTTATACAGGTGTTTCTATTTCTAACCAGTATACGTCACGGGCTAACCCATTGCACTTTTTATGAATGGACAACAGGTAAAACAGCACAAACATCAAAATAATGAATAATATTCATTTATTACACATGTTTGACCTAGAACGACGCAATTTTTTAATTTAATGTTTTGAAACTGCAAAACCTTCAAGTTCATCTAACCAAGCCACGATTTTTATCTCAAAAGATGAAGTTATTGGCGATAATGCATTTTACGACGTGATACGCATTATCTGAATTCAGATGCGCGTCGGATAAAAACTGGTTTTATTTGATTTTTAGACTTAATTTAAGGAATTTGATCAAACTATTTAAACACATGTTATAAAAATAACAGATCTACATATAGCATTATTAAAATTTGAGGTAAGTAATCCACGATGCTTTTAAGGCCACATCGGTATTCATCACTGAATAAGTGATCGGACTATAGCTTACTTCAATTTGGCGACTTAGTGAACCGAGTAGTAACATTTAAACCAGTATTGAACTACCTCTTACACAAAATAGGGTTTCGGTTTATCAGCATGGGCTATTCTGGGTTTAGCTTTTGAATTAGCCTGTATTTTGAACACAAGATCAGATAACTGTTTCACAATAGTAAAGGGTATTTCCCATCTCAATCTTATAACTTTTAGCAAAGATTTCTTCTATTTGTACTATTCACTGACAACACAACATCACCAACACTGAAATCTGGTGCATTCGCTTTTATATCATAATTACGTTTTTGCCTATCACTAGCTTTTATCATATTTTCTCTTGCTTTATCATGAATTTGCCACATTCTCTCTTCTAAGACCTCAATATATTATGGTTGATTGTCTTCCCCTACTTCATGTGAATTTACATTGGGCTCCCCATATACAATATCAATTGGTAAAGTAACTTCCCTACCCAACATCATTCTTGCTGGAGTTTCACTCAAACTTTCCTGTACCGATGATCTATAAGCAAACATAACATATGGCAAATATTCATCCCAATCTTTTTGATCTTTACAAACATATTTACTTAACATATCCTGAATAGTCCTATTTAATCTCTCTACTAAGCCATCACTCTGGGGTCTACCAGGAGAAGTTCTGGTTTTGTATATTTTAAACTTTTTACATAAACACTGAAAAATTTCAGACTCAAATTGTCTCCCTTGATCTGAATGGATTTGTTTGGGTATGCCATAACGACATATGAACTCTTTTACTAAAACATCGGTTACGGTTTCCGCTTTCTGATTTGGTAAAGCATAGCTTTCAGCCCACCTAGTAAAGTAATCTGACACAACTAATATGTATTTATTGCCTTTATGGGTCATAGGTAATGGTCCCATGATATCCAATGCTACTCTTTCCATGGGTGCCCCCACAATATATTGTTTCATACGACTCCTAAGTGATTTACTAGGTCGCTTACGGGATTGACAAAGTTTACATTTGTCAATATATCTTCTTATAAAATCATTATATCCTACCCAATAAAATCTCCTACATAACCGCTCCTTTGTACGGTTTATACCTAAATGTCCTGCTAAAGGGTCATCATGTAACATTTGTAATATTTCATTTTGATAAACTTTGGGAACAATCAATTGTTTAAGCTCCAGTTCAGTAGCTTCATCTATATAGTTTTTATATAAAACACCATTTATTAACTCAATACTGTCCCATTTTGCCCAGTAGGTTTTAATACTACTATTAAGAGATGAAATTTCTTCCCATTTAGGTCTCTCTCCATTCATTTTCCACTGCATAAGTTCTCTTAATATGGGGTCATTCATTTGACTTTGCCTAATCTCATCACCTGATTTTTCACTTAACCAGTTTGATTCAAGAATGGGTTCAGGTGTTGTGAATCCGTGCTGGGTCCACTTTGGGCATTTAAAACATTAATCCTATGTTCGCTACATTCATTTTCTCTTAAATTGGAATTTAATTCACGAATTTCACATTTTTCACAATAAATACACGGTTCACATGGGCGTCTAGATAGACCATCTGCATTTGTATGTATTCTCCCAGCACGGTGCTGGATTTGAAAATCATAAGTTGATAAGACTTCAATCCACCTTGCAACTTGACCTTCGGGGTTTTTAAAACTCATTAACCAATTTAAAGCACCATGGTCAGTTCTTACTAAGAACTTAGTACCATATAAATAATGATGGTAGTGTTTCACTGAGTCAACTACCGCTAATAACTCTTTTCTGGTAATACAATATTGTCGTTCAGCTTTAGTCAAACTTCGACTATAAAAACTGATAACAACCTCCCTCCCATCTTGAATTTGCGATAACACAGCACCTAGACCATAACCACTGGCATCAGTGTCCAAGATGAAATCTTTACTCATATCTGGGTATCTTAATATTACATTGGACATCATAATATTCTTCAATGTTTGAAAAGAATCTTGACATTCCTGGGTCCATTTAAATGTATTTTGTTTCTCTAATAACTTATTCATGGGTCTAGCTATTTCAGAGAAATTCTTAATAAACTTCCTATAATAAGAACATGTGCCAAGAAATGATCTTACATCCTTAACACTCTTGGGTTGAGGCCAAAGCTTAATTGCCTCAATTTTAGCTTCATCTGGGGAAATCCCCTTATCGGATACTTCATGTCCTAAGAATATCACTTTATGTTTAAACAAATGACACTTTTTGGGAGCTATTTTAAGACCAGCTTTCTTAAGCCTTTCAAACACTTGTCTTAGTCTTATTAAATGTGTTTCAAAATCG
Organism: Anadara kagoshimensis; assembly: GCA_021292105.1. Lineage (NCBI taxonomy): Eukaryota > Metazoa > Mollusca > Bivalvia > Arcoida > Arcidae > Anadara > Anadara kagoshimensis. The sequence continues at coordinate 5,883,722 of CM037858.1, read as the reverse complement.
TCAGCAAATGTAATCACATCATCCACATATACTAAACAAGATTCCCACTGCAAGCCAACTAAAACTTGTTCCATTAAACGCTCAAATGTAGCACTAGCATTACACAGTCCAAACGGTAAAGTTTTAAACTGATAGAGCCCCCCTTTAGTTACAAAAGCAGTTTTCTCTGCATCTTTGGGGTCCATTTCAACCTGCCAATATCCACTTTGAAGGTCACAAGTAGAAAACCACTTAGATCCACGAAGTGCATCTAATGAATCATCAATCCGGGGTAATGGATATGAATCTTTCACAGTATGTTTATTTATAACTCTAAAATCTAAACAAAATCTTATAGAATTATCTTTCTTACGCACTAATGTAACTGGAGCAGACCAGGGTGAATTTGACGGTTCAATGACATCACTTTCCAACATGCGTTTAATTTCCTTGTCAACAATTTCGTGTTGAGATAATGGCAATCTCCTTGGGTGTAATTTAATGGGTTGGGTATCCCCTGTGTTAATTTTATGTTGAACAATGTTGGTACGACCCAAATCTGTTTTGGACTTTGCAAAAATACTAGAAAACTCAGTAAGTAAACTTTTAACTTCCGCTTGTTGTTCAGCAAAATTTTGCTTAGTGGACTCAAAGAGTCCTACTAAATGATCAGGTAGCTTACTTTCTTCTTGGGTATCAGAAGAATTGAAGCAATTCTATTAACTGTTGGTTCCTCATTACACACAAACATTTAATCTCCTCTCCCTGAGCCATTAGGGTATTTTTATAAATAGTTTGGGGTTTATATGACACATTAATAAGTTTCACTGGCACCATATTTTCATTAGGTTTTACTACTGCTCTAGCCACTAACATTCCTCTATCACACAATTTTTGGCTGACAGATTCAATTAAAATATCTGTTCCTTCCCTAACACAGTCTGCTATTTTTCCCTGTAACATTATTTCACTCTTGGGTGGTACAACTACATTTTCCATTAATGTAACTTTAAAAATGGAAGCCATTTGACTTTCTAACTGACACTTTATCACTTTCCCATTAATTATTATGGAACCTGTTTCAAGGTCCACTTTACATTTATATTTATGTAAGAAATCATAACCTAACACTGCTGGTACTTCCACATCAGCTACTAATAATTTTGGTCAAATTCAATTTCGTCTATTAGTAAAGGGAACTCGGCTATACCAAATGGTTCCACTAAGGTACCATCTGCCACACGTATCTGACCACATTCCTTATCTAACATGGGACGACTCTCTTTAGGTATGTCGTAATAATGTTTTGGGTTCAAAACAGTTAAAATTGAACCAGTGTCAACTAAACAATTAACTTCAACACCACATACACACAATTTAAGAAATAATGCATCTTGATTACTTTTTCCAACCATTTAATATATTTTGTTGGGGCTAAAAATTTTAACAGCTGATTCTTGACCCTCACATTCAGCTAATTTTGGTTTAAAGGTACACTCTGACTTTGAACACTATTATTTTCACTGTTTTCACCATTTTTACATGTACTATTAGTACTGTTCCTATCCTTATTTTTCTGGTAACAATCCCTGGAAAAGTGACCAGATTTACCACAATAATAACAGACAATAGGGCCTCTTGACCGGGTCTCAGTAGCTTTTCTACTTTTTACACTATTTTCAATTCTAGCTAGCCTTCCTAATACATCTGACATGACTCTGTCACTTTCACTATCTTTATTCTGATTCTGAACACTAAAATTAACTTGTTTCTGCATTCTAACAGAAGGTTTTGGGTTTGACCTACGTCTATGGCTTATTTGAAATGTTTCATATTGCATAGCCAATTGTAAGGCATCATCAAGGGTGGTTGGTTTTCTTTGATAAATTGACCATTCCAAGTCAGGGTCACATAAAGCATCTGTGAAACATTCTCTTACTAACCTTTCTCTCATTTCTATGTTAAACTGGGGGTAAGCTAATCTAGCAAGTCTCTTTATATCTTGGGCCAACTCATGGAGTTGTTCATTTCTCCCTCTAATCCTACTTTTCATCTGGGTTCTATATAATTCACTTTGATTTGTAGGTTCGAATCTATTTTGAAGTGCTATCACCAACTGATTATAATTTCTCCTATGTTGTGGATTTAAATCTGACAAAATCCCAAGGGCTTCCCCTTTTAAACTAGTTGCTAACTCATATGCATTGACCAATTGTTCATATCACTTATCATTTCAAATTGAATAAAATATTCATTCCAACTTGTTTTGCCATCAAAGATGGGTACTTTCTTATGTCCAACTTGGTTCCCTTCAAAACTGTGAGAGTTACTTCCCTTATGCCACATATCACTATTTACTGAACCATTAATCCTAAAAATTGAACTCTTGATTGGGTATTATAGAATCACTTAATTTACTTCCAGTATTTAAATCATCACCACAAGTGTTATTTCCGTTACACACAGTTTGCCTATGTGTGTAAGGAATATTTGTTCCCTCAGCATCATGCCCGCCAGCCCCTTTCATTTTTGACTGAGCGTCTGATTTGAGATAAGGACGGTATTTTGATCCACCTAGTGCACATTGTGCAATACCATATGAGGGTGTATTTTCCCTCCGGGAACCATTTTCCCCAGGCTCATCAACACTAGCTCCATTTTTACCTATGGTCTGTGCCGAGCCACCAACACTTGTATCCATATAAAAACTAACTGGATTGTTACTAGAATTGGGATTCATTTTGCCAACCCCTGAAAATGAATTATTCGCTCTTTCAATATTGCTAGAGGACACACATTCTTTGGGTCTATCTTGACTCCTATCATGATCATTTACACATTGATTCGAATTATTATTATTTCCAATAAAACCTTTCTTTATCAGGGTTACTAATTCAGTAATGTTTTCCTTAAGGGCATTTGTTTCTCCTTCAAACACTTCTTTACAAACAAAATTATCTCTCAATTCAAAATCACCACTACCATATTCATTATCAAGTCTAAACATAACTTCACCACTTGGGGATACACTTCTATAATTCTGAGATGTGTACTGGGTTGCACTTTGACTATCATTATTGCAATGGAATGTATCATTTGAGGTCATTGGTGTAGTAATTGTATCAATTCCACATGTTTTTATATTGGTTGTGTTCATATTAGTATTATCCTGGTCTATAGAATGCGAATTTACTAATTGGGATTCAGTTTCCATACTGAATTGCAAAATTTAAAATAAAAATTATATACACTTAATCTGGGTCTGAGTTTTTATTTCAGAAAATTAAATACCACTGGCAGTGACGCTAAATCTCACATGGGTTCAATATGCACTAACATACATGGGTCATGACAATTTTATATCACAAAATGAACAATATATATTATCCTTTACCGCTGCCACCAACTTTTTCTACTGTAGCGTGTGAGGGGGTACTTATACCCTTATGACATGTACAAATATCTCACCGAGGGACTTTATACCATTAATTGTACAAAAATGAGGTAAACCACTTAAGATCAAACACAGTATGTGGTATCCGAGTCAGTTAAATAAAGTTACTCAGTTGAGCTGTAACCGTGTCGAAGTACATTCTATTCCATGTGAGACTAGATGTCCAGGAGGAGTACACAATATAATATTGTGATGCTAAATTCACTATGTATTGGATCTAGCAGAATATATGAGAAAGAATTATATATATTTGGGAATGGACCTCTGAATTGGGACTGATGAAATCAGACAAAATAGCTGTTATAAAAACTGTTGTACTTAAAATTATATTATCTTAGAAAAAAATCTAATAGCGATACTCAAATAATTAATATTTATAAAAATTAAATTATAAACATTCAAAAAAGAATCATAACGATATAAAAAAATTTTTTTCATCAAACATGTCTGACATGATTCTAATGCCATTATTAAAGTTATGCTTATAGGACCGGAGGTTGTGTGGTTATCAATCATAATATCCCTGTCATGTTTGGGTATTTAGAATGTCACAATCACTAAGTAGAGTAATTTTATGAGAAAAAAATTCAAGCTTTTACAAACTTCTGAAATATATTTTGGACCCAATCAGAAGATCTTATCAATTTTACCATTATAATGAGTTTCTTATAATCTGTTCCATTTTGTATTGGTAAATATAAATCTACTGGTCCACGACACTTATACAGATTTTGAGAATAAGTCTAAATTAATTATTTTTACACACCTTCTTCATAGTTTGTATCATTAAATATTTCTTTCTACATATGATGGTGGATTTTAGAATTGTAATTTTCACTGTGAACTGTGAGGTTTCTTCTATCACAAGACTTTCTCTTTTTGTGTATTTCTAACAGCTTATTTCACTTATGTTGACTTTCTTTCTAGAATCTTCTTATTGAATATAAATATCGGATGTTTTATTTTTCAGAATGTGTGTCGACCTGTTACATGTTCAGATGTGATGTATTACGACGGAAAAAAGTGCGTACCTTTCAAACTTTATAAACATTTAAAAGTGTTTACGTCAATATTCCAAAGAATTGAGGTCACCTTTGACACGATAACCATCTGTAATTGGTGTTCATTTTCTCATACACGTGTAATCATTAACTACTTTTTGTCTCAATTTTATGATATAATAACCAACAAATACATAGATCAATTGGAAAATAATCAGGTTTGTATTACAGATTTTTATACTGATTACGGCGACTATGCTAAACATTATGCAATTATAAAAAATATTCGTAAAACAAACAGGATACTGATTGTGCAACATCTTGTTATAGAAAATTGGAATGTTGAGAATTTAAGTGAAATAGCCCAGATGAATTTAAAGTTAGTACAAGGATTCAAATATAAACTTCCTCCATCACTAGGGTTTCACTTAAATTATTATATTGATAATACGGCCTATAAAATGTTTGATAACCGTATTATTAACTATCCAGTATATTTGTTTCCAGGATTCTCTAACCCCCTTATAGTAGAAAACACACTTCGTCTAGATAATTTGTTTGTTTGTCCACAAGTCACAATTAGTTCAACCGATTATAGTTTTAATCAAGTAGATGACAGAGTGTGTTTTGAGGATAATATACGATTATGTTTAGGTCTAACCGAATATCGATTCCTCTATAACAACGAAACTTTGACCATGTGTAAACACACATTTAAACCCTCATCTTACAGAAAAAGTCTACCGATCACCAGTATACTATTTCAATTTCAAATTCAATTTTATCATTTACACCAAACTTGTTTCTGCTTCTTTGTTTCGGAATTACATTGATAACGTATTAGATATTTGAAGACAAACTTTTTCTGGATTAAATGTCATGTTTATAACAAGGCCCACAGCTTTATCACACGTTTTAACCTTGTATGATAGGCATGTTACATATAGTAGTAATACGCAATATTTCATTGTTGATATAATCACACATATTTTCGGTTGAATTCTGTAGCTTAGTCAAACATTTGTTTGAATAATCTGTTCGTCATATTTTCAGAATAAAAAACCCATGCGTCATTGTCCCATACATGACAACAAATTGTTGCATCTCTGATTTGGTCTTTGTAGCAATACTTTATGTTTCAATTCAAGGTTTCCACCGATACTTGTTTTCCCAACATGTGGATCAGTTTTCATCAGCACGATTTTGAATTGGTACATATAGTAACAGTTTCAACTAATCATGAGATGCAGAATCAAGTTGAATTTGAATGACGTTATCTTATGGTAATTGCTGGACTTTCAATTCTGGTAGGCGTTTTGATCTTCGAGTTTTGTATCAATTTACCATACATGGCGCTTTTGTTTACGTGGACAATGTATTCATTGGTGCTTATGGTTTTATATTGGATCTTGTTGTAAACACAGGTGTGTGGAAATAGTACAAATTTACATTGGTTAGAATAAGTACAAAGTCTGTGAATATACAGGATTATTTCTTTAACGATTTGATAGATGGACGCATTGCTTTGAACTAAAAGACATATAATAAATACATCTGATTGTACCTTCCTGATGGTCCATTACAAAGTTTTAGAGTTATTTCTAATGTATAATATATTTTATTTATTCATTTATTGCTTGTAAATAATAAAGCAAAATTTTAAAACAATTCCTTGCTGCTTTGTTTTTTTCTCCATTTTGTTAGTATAAAGAAGATTTTATACAAAAACTTGTTAAATCTGCAATCTATTCCATTGCAGTAACCCCTAAATGAAAGAGATCACTGATTTTTCTGCTTCATATTTAGACTTACGCCTCAATCAAATATCCCACAAAAGGCTATGTTTGAAGCTGTATGACAAACGTGATAACTTCTATATTTCTATCATTATCTTTTCAAAACACATGCTTCCTTTGAGAGTAATCGTTATTTTAATGATATCACCAATAAGGCAAGTCAATTAATAAGACGTGGAGTAGAGTTAAGTAATAATGTGTTCTGATGTTTCCAAGATTCTTTCACTTATATATGTTTTTGATTAAGGGCTATTATTGAGGGAAACCGAAAAAAAGCTTGACTATTGAGACCCTAGCGTTGATTATGCTGCCCATGCGTTTTTGTATTTTATTGTAATAAAAACATAGAACAACAAACCAATTCATGCACAAATTACCATCCATCCTAAAGAAGAAATTTTGAAACTGACAAACCAAGTTAACCACGTGGAATTTTACAGGAAAGTGAAGTAAGGTAGTCTAAAAGGTAATCGCCTCCATTTTAGATAGCTACATCCGCCACGTATGAAATCAGTATTAAGAATGAAATAAACATGGAACTATTGAACGTCAAATATATCCAATATATATATACAGCTGTATAATTTCGATAGAGACGACCTTCTTAAGCCTAGGTTTACAATATGCTTGAGTGAATAGTTTATTTGTAAACTGCTTGCTTTGTTATGTAGAGTGTAACAATATACATGCCATTATCAGAATCGCTTGTGTAGTGCCATAAAAGGCATTCAGGTGCTGGAGATGTATGCTGCGTCCCCGCAGCCTCCGAGGGAGCCGACTACATCTTGTCGGATTGCTCTCCTTGTTCTATCTCCCTGCTAACGTGTTAGTCCTGAGTATTAATGTACCAGTGAATGTGTGCAGGAAACCAGGGATGTGGACCTGAATGCCTTTTATGGGCACTACACAAGCGATTCTGAGAATTGTGTATTGGTCAAGCAATTAGTGATGTATTGACTACATTCCATTCCTTAATGGATAGTATGGCCGGTACTTGTTTATGCTGAAGCAGCATGGGGTAAATAACTACAGGGCATCTTGCTTTATCTTAGCAGCAGGAGATCATATCAATCAACAGCATGTTATAAATAGACACACTGCCTTTAATGTATAGTAATCAATACATCAGTAGATAACACAACTTCATAATATTTAAGAAATGAACAATACAACTAATTATCTATAACTTTCTAACTTTTGAAATTTCTAAAATGGCATGTATATTGTTACAAGAGTTCCGTAGTGGGAACAAGCTCTACAACACCGTATTAATTGTAAAATAAATACACCGATTAACAGTAGAAACAGCTATATTTCTGCATTTAAAAAAAGTTGACATCTTCAAGAGTATGACGAAAATGTATTTAATACCATTTCAAGATCACAATATCGAAAACCGCTTCGAAATTGATGACTAAATAAGAAAGTTACAGCCGTTTGAAGGCCTTGAATTTGGCCTTCTCTAGGTAGCTGTAAGTTAAACCATATAGAGGCTGATCCTTGTGTGACGTCACTTAGGTAACTGATGTAGTTACTAACATGGCGGACAGTACTAATAATGCTGATGTAGCAACGTATGGTATGATGAATGGACAGAAAATCAATGACTGACGTGCACCTGTATATGTCCTATGATTCGTCATTATTTTGAGAAGAAATCGACAACCTTGTAAGTGATGAAATTGGCGTTCAGCTGTATTTATTCAATAAAGAAACAAATGAACTGAGTTGAGATTCTGAATTTCTGAATGTAAGTCTAGACTTAACCAAATATATACGACGAGTATAATTCATTAAATATACAAAAATTAAATGTCTCTTGTTAAAATTTTAAAATAAAGTTAACAGATTATATTAAACCTGATACAGACAGCACATCCTTCAAAATTTTCATTAAAATATCGAAACGTGGCACATAGGCAACTATCAGGTACATTGTCGTACTGCACCTGTGTAATGATCTACAGTTCAGTGTCTTACGATCGGTACATAGAAATACATAACATGTGTACAGTTTTTATTTCGTTACAAAGAAACAAAAAAAAATATGACCACATATATTTGAGTTTCTTATTAAACTCCGGCTATTTCAGTAATTTTTGTAAAATTTCAGGACGTCGGGAAATTACTTCCATTTAAGTTAAAATTATATAGAAAAATATAGTTATTTCATCAATATCTCTTAATATTATTGTTTAATTTTTGACAAATGTGTCGAAAAGGACCACATCTAAAGTGTTAGAGCACACTTTGGCAAAGGTAAAAACATAAAAATCAAATGTTAGTTTTGACGACAAATTACTTCCAATTTTATATAAAGATAGGGGAATTTGTGAATGTCTAGTGAAGAAATATCCAATATGGCCGACACCGCACCAAGTATATTACATGCGATATGTTGTTTTATTTCCCCCCACCAATTCCGGTACAAGTTACCCCGACCTCCCCGTAAGTGAAAAACGGTAAAAATAATAATAAAAACCCAACAAAATGTGATATACTTCTCGACTTTTGGATATACTAATGAATTATACACACATGTGTCAAGCATTTTTAGCAAATTGGTCGGTAAGTTCTTTTAATTACAGGTGAAAACGTTCTCCTAATAAACATGATGTTTATTGATAATCCTTTAATTACTGGTATGTGGGATCTCACTTCAAGCGAAATTAATTTATTGTGAATGTATAGTGATCTAAAACTACCTATTGAAGTTTGCCGTGGGAAGATTATACAAAAAAAACCAAGACATCGTGGATTATGCGAACTTTGTAAGAGTATATCACAAACTCAGTAGGCAATAATTTCGTATTATTGTCAGAAATATACTATAATTGTCTAAATATCATGCAAGTTAAAATTTGATATATCCAAAACTGAGGTAAACTCCCTCATGCAAAGTATTTTCTTAGCTTAATTTGGTAAAATATATTTTGGTCCTTTGGGTAGCTTTTCAACATCTTCAAAATAATTTTCGTCTCATAATTTTGGTCTAAGCACTACTGATGAGGAATTGTATTCCGAAACGACCGTCTAGTGCTGTAAAATTAATACTGGTATAATATGTAATTTATACATATTTGTTTGTTATTGCAATATGAGAAATTTTCTGATGCAAACGTGTATTCTTTTGATATAAATAATACATTCTTTTTTGTAATAATGGGCCAAAACAATATTTAATTTTCTTATTGATTTATTTATATTTTTGCATTAACCAATTAAATATTTGTTAAATTAATCTAATACTATAGTTGAACATTAGCATTGGGATGGATGGGTGCAGTGTATCATGAGTAATCACATTGATTAAAATGTGTATTAACATTTTTACTTATATTTGTATTGCGCACATATATAGTGTTTTTTCTACGATTTTATTCATGACTTGATCAAATTACTGTTTTTGTGTAAATTAAAAGGATAAATGATTAATATATATCCCATTGTTTTTTGCCCTACAAAGAGTATATCTTCTACCTCTAAATAACCATATTCTTTTTCTTTCTCTCAACTAGTATATTTTCCTCTTCATGTAAACATTTAAATTAAATTGCTTTTTGCTTGGAATATCTCTTAGAATCATTTTACCGTCATAAGTCCATTTTAATCTCATAATGACCATGTCACGTTGTCAGTTACCAAGTGGTCAGTTGTCGATAGCTTTTGGTAACAAGGTTTGTAAAATTTACCTGGAAGAGTTATTCCGCCTGATCATTATACAATATGCTTCAAATACAAACAGACAGTCGATAACGCAATTAAAGATTTTTAGTAGTTAGGTAAATGCCAGTTCTGGTGCACTTCCGGTCGATTTTCCCCGTTACTTTAACATGGAGAGTCTTGTCCCTCCGAAGCCGTCCCCTTCCTAGTGTGAGGGTCGGAGATAGAGTTACAGGTGCATTTTGTTTATATTTGTAGTTAATCACTCATAGCAAGTCCTTTCCCTAGTGTGAGGGACAGAGATACACGTGCATTTTGTTTATATTTGTAATTAATCATCCATAAATCCATAGGTTTACCTATAGCAGACAACAAACCAGCGGTGCGGTATAGTCAAGTACATTTTATTCAGTGTGTGTGTCTGTTTTAAATAAAGACAAATGCGATCAGTTTTATTTACAAATATTTTTTTTACAAAAGTCAAAACGTTTGTACATAATTCCCTTATACAGCCCATAAATAAACATTGTTACGGTGCATTCTCACACGCGACCTATTCTAGAACATTCTTTAAACACGTCTATGCATGAATTAAACATTCGTTGTGCAATAAAAGGGATTCCCCTAAAAATTTCCGAGCGCTGCCTATTTACAGTAAATTTTCGAATATATAATATTTTCTTTGTTATATAGTAGTTTTTTTTCATAAGAGAGATTCATATTATCCTGTCCGTATAATGTATGAGTTTGTTAGCTATGTTATTTCTTTTGACAAGTCAATGCGTATATAGATGTGTTCAGCGAAAAAGAACCCTTACCTTTTATAGAATAGCCCATATACAGTTACAAATCGATATGATTGTACCTTATTTTGGTACGTATATAAAGAACAGATTTGTAATATTCTTTCATTTGTTGTGATTGCTCGGAAGAAGTAAGACGTGTGAACAATATGAGGTATCAATGTTCTATATGCGTTAAATCCTATGTCAGGCCGTTTGATTTAAAACGCCACATGAAAAATGTTCATTCCTCGCAACAGCAGCCGCCACCACCACAGCAGCAACCACCATCACAGCAGGAGCAGCCGCCACCGCAGCAGCAGCAGCCACCACCACAGCAGCAGCAGCCACCACCACAGCAGCAACCACCATCACAGCAGCAGCAGCAGCCACCACAACAGCAGCAACCACCATCAAAGCAGCAGCAGCAGCCACCACCACCACCACAGCATCAGCAAAGTTTTATCTTTCTACACCCATATTCCGCTATATGCTCTGGTCCAACGTCATGTGGTAAAACGTATCTCATCATGACTTTACTACAGAAAAACAAAGAAAAGATTTACCCACCGCCACAGAGGAAGATCGTATGGCTATACAGGCGATGGCAACCGCTATATGAGGAAATCCAAAAATCGGTTCGACCGGCAGTCGAGTTTATACAGGGCATACCGTTAGATTTGGACAAGGACAGCTTTGTTGATCCTAACGTGAGGAATTTGATTGTACTCGATGACCTCATGTCCGTGAAAGATGCCAGAATCAACGATTTATTTACCGAAGGGAGTCACCATAGAAACATTTCCGTCATTGCCATTAACCAGAATTTATACTTTAATAAAGACTCCACACAGAGAAGGAACTGTCATTATCTGATTTTGTTTAATAACCCTATCGACAAACAACAGATTATGACTTTGGCTAGACAGATGTACCCGCGGAAGAGTTATGTGTTTATGGATAAGTTTGAAGAAGCCACATCTAAGCAGTATGGTTACATGATGGTAGGCCTCAAACCGACAACAGCTGATTCCCATAGATTACAGAGTAACGTACTGGATCGGCAAATAAGTTCCAATGACAAAGCAGAAAAATCTGATGACAAAGTAGAACCTATAAAAGGGACTGTTGGTGTAGATGTATCTCACTCTTCAGAGGACTATCAAAGTGAACAGACGTGTGACATGGCATCTTGTGACGATTGTGGTACTATGTTTGCAGACCACCACGATTTACCGCGGCATGTTAAACGCTGGTGTCCAGAAAAAAGTGATGTCGAGAAAGGTTATGCCGAGTTGAGAACATTAAATCCACCCGATTATTATCAGTCACGGAAATATGCAGAACTGAAAACACTTCAGCCTCTAGATTATTACCAGCATGAACAGAACGCTGATTTAAAAACGCTGTCGCCACCCAACAACACAAAAAGAAAGGCAGATAATTTGCCTGAGAGAAGTTAAAAAAAGATGAGATTGGGAGAAAACAGAGAAAATGAAGCGTTTGAAGATCTAGTGGATGTATCCAAAAGACAAACAAAAACATTGGAGGACGAAAAAATGAAGAAATATACAGAAAATGGTATTTCTGAAAAGGAGGCTAAAGAAAAGGCTGAAAGGAAATTAAAGTCAGAAGATTTGAATGCCCTCGTAGACAATTATATCGTTATCATCAAGTATATCGTTGTCTGAAAAATGGCATGTTGCATAGAAAAGTTATGGAGAAAGTACAACAGTATGTGATCAAACCCCCTGTTGCAATATGGAACGACCATGACCAACTCGTGCCCTTTAAACTTTACAGTGCCCTTCGTGACCAGGGCACAGTGTCATTAACTTGGATCATTCCAATAGTCAAATTTATGTAGATGTTTCTGAAAGAACACAAAAATAGACTAGCTGTCCTAGAATCCATAGGCACTGAATAGTATAGCCCGTTTTACCCGTTTCAATATTGCAAAATGGTATCACCTGTAAAACAATGAAAGGGGAGATAACAAAAATTGCATTTGGCTTGCATACAAACTAACACCTAGATACATACAAAACAGCATGTGGTAAATATCACCAGGTTGTTGATTGTCATGACTGCAAAGTTTCAAGACATGACTACCAAGTTTCATGACAATGCAATGAAATAGGGCGCTGAAAATAATCAAGAATGGCAGTCTGTAACATTGTATTACAAAATCATTTTCATTTCGCTTTTAAAATTGTAGAGTGCGATTGGGAATATATAAAAATAAAAGAAAAAGGAAGAAAAGCAAAAACAAGCGTGCTGGCTTTTTTCTAAAAAAAATATAACCTCCCTTCTTATTGTATTGAAGTAGGTAATCTCCCCTTCTATTGTTCATTGTAACAACTTAAGTAGGTAGTCTCCCCTGCTATTGTGAAGTAGGTAAGCTCCCTTGCTATTATTCGTTTACAGCATCAAAATAGCATTGTCACTTAGTTGTTAAGTTCATGCTTTGTTCATAGCAGTCTCAAATTACCTGTGTGTATGAGTTTGTTTTCTTTGTTTTGTTTGAATACAATAGAGATAGAAATAAAGTTCATGTTTTGGTTTATTTAGTTTTTGAAAACTGAGAGTTCATGATTTCTTCAATAGTTGCGCGTTTCTCAACTTCTTGCTCCAACATGCGTTCAATGAGAGCCAAGCACTGAGAGTCAGTTTCTTCAGAAACTGGCATTTCTTTTTTCAATTGGCATTCAACCATCTGGTAAATGAATATATACATTTTTTAGTTCTACTGAGCCAATATCTCTGCTGGTAGATGTTTCCCCACCGACATCACGAACACAGTAGGCAATAATAGTGTATTATTGTCAGAAATATACTATTCTCTATTCTGCTGCTAGTTAAAATCTGAAATTCCTTAAAAACAAGGCTATACCTTCATGCAAAGTATTTCCTCAGCTCAGCTACTTTAAGTATCTTTTTAACATTTTGAAAATAATTTTTGTTTCAAAATGTTGGTCCAAGCACTACTAATGATGAATTGTATTATAAAATGACCGTCAAGTGCTGTGAAATTATAAGTGGTAAAATGTGCAATATAAAAGGATAAAAAGAGCGTACAGTAACGTGATTAATGTATATTTGTCGGGGCCTAGCCTAATACTTTTTAACAATAGTATACGGATATTGTTTGATTTATTTACTGGCATATCGACGCATTATGTAAAATGTGGTTAAACATACACGGAAATGCTTCATTGGCAAGTTTTAAGGACGAGAAGAGCATCCTAAAATTAGGGTTAAATTAATATGTAGTAGGTTTACTAAGTGACTAAGTTTTCACAATACATGGTAACGCCTGTTGGCTTTTCTGTACATTAAATATTTTATATGATTCGACACAGATTTATTTCGGCAAAAATGCATTGCTTGTACATATATCCTATCTATGCAGTGTTGCTATCAGTGTGAATGATATCCTTCTTCTGTCAGTATCTAGTTGGCAGTTACATTTCTTGCACAAGTCCAATCTATTCACCATTGCTATAAATGGCTCACCTAGCGTTGTACAATCACAACTAATCATAAAATCACATCCATCATGTACTTTTAATAACATGTACTTTCAAATAAAGAAAATGGCTATCTTATACCTTTTAGTACAAAAATTAAACAAGATCACGAAGTAGTTGTTGCTACGGAGCCACTTAGCTCTGAATATATTGATAGATTGCCCCCTGAGAGTTTTGATCCGGGTCGTCTATAAGATGACATTGAGATCGCCGACCTAGATGATATACTTCCGTCATTCTGCAGTTCCGGTAAGAATATGCCCAAACTCCTTTTCTTCTCAAGATATCTTTCTTTGCCGATACTTGAAGCTGACGGACTTGACAAAAGTTTTTCAAAATTTTTAGTGGCTGATGTTCGGAAATAACTAATTTCTGTGATCATTGGAGCTCGGAAATCTGCAACACCCGTTTTGAGTATTCGTTTACGTTCTTCCCGCCTTTTACGCTCTAAAAGCTCAAATTTTTTATCTTCTTTACGCTCTTCTCTCATATGGTTCCTGACACCATTAGCAAGCACGCTGAAACATTGAATATTATTTAATTATACATGTATTAAAACTGACATTTGTTTCCTGCCACATTTTTAATCTTTATCAAATAACGCATTTAAAAAAGTTCCTGGCATTATAGTAGTGTCATGTGCTGTTTCTGAATGCATTATTTTAATAGAAATTCAAAAACAGCACATGACAGTAGCTAGAATGGACACAACGTTTATTATTTTTAATTAAACGCTTCAATCACACAATAATTTAAGAGATTTTAAGAGACCAATACCCTTCCTAATTCGAATTCAGTCCTACCTGGATTCACCAAAAGTTTCAACTCATCTAAGATAGGTCTTGCACTATAAATTAATAACTGGTATTAGTCTGCACCGAAAATATACTAAAATGTACCAAGAGTTGCAGTATTTACAAATACAAATAACTTGCTTTTTGAAATAAGTACTTTGATTAGCAATTATAAATGAACATCAATGGAGTTTGCCAGCGTACCACATGATCAGTACCCATTAACTTTTGTGTGGAACGTTTTGGAAAAGATTATCGTAGTAATTTCCCGAAATAACTTTATTTTAGCGGGGAAAACATGAACTGAAACGATTCCATCTCTAATGGAAAAAATGTTCCCCTGAAACGGACTCCTTTATTTCTTCAAGCATAAAACATATAATATACCTGTAACTTATATGTCCTTTCCTATCCAGACGTCTTGCAACAGATTTCAAATCGGAGTCACTAAGTGGTGCTCCTATTTTCTAATAAAAATTTTTAAAAAAAAAAGAGACGTGTTAATTTCTTATTCAGTATGAATAAGCGAGTGAAAGTTGTATTTGTTACTATATTTGAATTGCAATAAAAAATAAATAAATAAAAAGTAAAATAAACCAACGACACAACAACAACAACAAAGTGTTAATTTGATTTTTTTTGTTGAAATTGTATAATTTTTCATGATTTTTCGTGAATCACGAATCGGTATTGTAGTAAAAACACGGACCCTTGTTTTCTGTCCCTTTTCGCGAATTAAGTCGTATGTTCGTGAAAACATTATAACTTATTTTTTGTTCCTTTTATTCTAAATACCACTTGGCAAGTGTAGCTAGACAGGAGATGCTTACCCTTTTATTTAAACTCTTTAACTCAGTTTTCCAGTTTTCAAAGTGTTTACATAAATTGTAGGTATGAGATTGTGATTTGGACATGGGTTTTATCGTTTATTTTGTAGTGTGTTCAGTTACTTTCCATGAATTAACAAACACTTACCTTTATACCTCTAATAAAGTTGTCTTTTGTGACCTGTCCGTGGTAATCTTGGTCAAACATTCGGAATAAATCTATAACACGTATACCCATTAAACCGATGTATCTAATCAACAATGTCAGGGGGTCTATTGGTCTCTCTGTAATATAAAACAAAACACGGGTGTATATTTAAGAATTGACATGTTTTGTGTTGTTTTTATGAGGTGATATACGACGGTGAAGTACACACAAATTACATTATCTGAGAAGATGTCAATTCTTATACACGTACATGTATTTACAATTTTAACAAAACATCATATTCATTAAACATTCAGTGCTTTCACGTTGCAATGTGACATTATGAGTTATACAGGGCTTTGGCAGTCTACACGGCCCCATGTACCCCGTCACAGTCGGCTTTGACATATGAAACCATATATTCCTTATTCTGTATAAATTGCGCTTGTGTGAAAGCAAAACAGACCTTATAAAGTTGCTAACAAAAAACAAAAAAGGACAAAAAAATTATAGAATATATTTGACCAAACAGGCTTACAATGCTTATAGATGTACCAAACCGAAAATGAGATTTTATGTACAGGAAATGGACATTGTGCACTAATGTTTTCTTATAACACTTGTTAGATTTACCTTTTCTTATTCCAATCACGTCTCTAGTATCGAGGACCACCATGTGTCAGAGAAAACATTCTACTGGCGGTAATAGAATCTGCTGCTTGTATAATCTTAACGTTAACAGGAATGTCCTGTAAAAAAAATACTGACAATATAGGTAAAACATGTACCTGGTCCCAGTTTCACAATCATTTCTTAGCTAAGATTTTCCTTAACTTAAATCTGGCAAATTTAAAATGTGAATAATTTGTTAGTTTTCAAAATATTCACGAATTTAAGGTGTCATTTTGCGCTTATATCATCCATCGATTTTCTAATTTTATTGAAACTTTTTTAGTTTTAGTAAGATAAGACCTACAAAATTTGGCAGATTTAAGTTTAGTTAAAAAATCTTAGTCAAGAAATGATTGTGAATCTGGAGCCTGACAACTAAGAACACGCATCTGTAACAGTTCGCCAAGAGACTCTGTCCAAAAGGAGTAAATCATACAGTGTTTTCTTTAAATGAGCATACACACAGGGGCGGATCCAAAGTGGGGGGGGGGGGTGTTGAGAATTACTAGTATATCAATGCTAGGTGCAAGCTTCCAGAGACGGGGTCTAGTAACGCGATCCGGAACAACAGGTATACAGAAATGGGTTGTTACATTCACATATGGGGGTCACATCTCTCTCTCTCTCTCTCTCTTAAATTTTTCAAAGGGGTTGCAACCAACCCCCCCCCCCGCCTTAAATCCGTTACTGATAATATTATCTTTTATGCCGCTAGTGTAAGCATTCCAACAGAAAAACTGCACTTCTTTTAAAAGATCTACAAAATTTGGCAGATTTAAGTTTAGTTAAAAAATCTTAGTCAAGAAATGATTGTGAAACTGGAGCCAGACAACTAAGAACACGCATCTGTAACAGTCCGCCAAAAAACTCTGTCCAAAAGGAGTAAATCATACAGTGTTTTCTTTCTTTTCAGTAAATGAGCATACACAGGGGCGGATCCAAGATTTTTTGAAAGGGGCGAGTGTTGAGAATTACTAGTATATCAATGCTAGGTGCGAGCGCCGAAGGCGCAAGCTTCCAGAGACGTGGGGTCAAGTAAACGCGATCCGGAACAACACGTATACAGAAATGGGTTGTTACATTAACATATGGTAGTCACATCTCTCTTCTCTCTCTCTCTCTTAAATTTTTTAAAGGGGTTGCAACCACCACCACCCCTTAAATCTGCCACTGATACATATTATCTTTTATGCCGCTAGTGTAAGCTTTCCAACAGAAAAACTGCACTAGTGATTTTTTCCATGTTTTCATTTAACGAAAATTCTGTAACAGGAAAGAATTTACGCTTGGAAGTCAACAAAACGATCACAGAATAATCAAGTCACATGACGAGCATGTTGAAGATCCGACTTGAGTGGTATCATCCTAACATAAAGACAAAACGGTTTGCTCACTGTCGCTTTCTGTGAAATTTCAACGAAGTATAGCATCCAACAGAACCTTTCTCGTAGAGTTTTGATTGATTTAATATACGGACATTAACAAATGTCCACTATAGCCTAACATTTTTCTCTTTCCTGTTCGATGAAATATATTGTCCACTGAAACAATGAAGATTCAAATGAGCATTCAAATCCCCGTAAAGGTTTATTAGCCACTTATTTATATAGAAATCGGCGTCATTAGAGTTATTTTGTTAATGTCATGTGTTAACATCTAGCTGACGAAAATTCCATTAGGATGATGGGCAACTCATTCCCATGATACCCGGTTTTGGAGTTGAAACTATATATTCTGAAACAACTAAAATCTCTTGTTTTACGAATAAAAAGACATACATAAAACATTAATATTTAGATATGCACCTCTAATCCAACATGTAACAATGCACATTTTGGTCTGCTTATTGCTTGTAACAATTTCTGACATCCTTCCATTGATATTGGGTTGTTACCAATCTGAAATACAAAATTAATTAATTTACTGTATATTGACACTCACAAACAAATTACCCCGATTATTCTGACTGGATTTTAGATTTCTTGATTTAGTCATATAAGCGGGGTTTTATTTAATAGAATTGTATATACACTGAAAATCGGTTCATAAAACACAAGGGCTTTACCAAAACTTTACTCTGGTCCGCAACTGTACATGTATGCCCTTCCGTACATGCGAGTTACATCGGCTCTGAAGCTTGATCAATACAAGACTATCAACATGTTAGTGATGAGGTGATGTTTGACATAGCTTTCTATGTTTCAAAATACTAGTAATACTTTAATGCGTTTTAACTCGCTATCTTCAGCGCAGAAGGTTCCACAAACCATTTATTTACGGTCGCCATTTCAAGGTTGACGTTTACGTTATAGGCAGGGGACGTAACTCTACATGAGGTACATGAGCCTCACTGACCCAGTATTTTTGCGCGTGCGGCTATGCATGGAATGATACTGGGTTGGTCATGTGATTCGATTTAGCCAATCATTTCCATAGATTTTAGTCAGAGGTAGGATAAAGTGTTCTATTGGCATCACTGAAGTATCATAAGCAAACATACCAATATGTCCAAATCCAAATCCCAATGCAAAGTAAAATATTTGAAACCGGCAATTTAAATTAAACACTTGAATTTCACCAGGGAATCGAGGCCGGGTGCTCCGAAATGGTAAGTACCTCATGTTTAGCTAGCTGCACCGTCAGTATCCAACTAAATAACAGCATTGGCAACAACTGACAGCTCAAAACGCAGCAAGCTTTGTCCGTTTATTACTCTTGTCTCAGTTTGATAGCAAGAGTGTCGTATCATAAGTTTTTAATATGAAAACTTACACACGTTCAGAAAAAAATCAATATGACAAGAGAATAATTTACCGAAATTATGAAGGTAACTTGTCATCACTGAGAAGGTCATGAAATATCTTGACCGCGTTATTTCTGTCGTCGAGGTCTTTTTATTGATGATGGGGGACCGTCCCACGGTATATAAATAAAAAATTCGGTCTATGGAATATACAGTGAGGGTAGCACACGTCACCTTTGTTGTTAGTCAAGGTATTTATGTACTAGATGACAGTCTCTCTACCCTTTATTTTATATGACCATATCTAGTGATGATCCCATTACCATATAACTTGTCTAACTTTATGTAATACTACATACTTGTAAATATCAAGTACATATATAAACATGAAAT
This sequence comes from Anadara kagoshimensis, assembly GCA_021292105.1. Taxonomy (NCBI): domain Eukaryota; kingdom Metazoa; phylum Mollusca; class Bivalvia; order Arcoida; family Arcidae; genus Anadara; species Anadara kagoshimensis. The sequence goes on along the minus strand of CM037858.1, from coordinate 5,863,940 downwards.
AAATAAACATATAGATTGATGATAAATCATCATCATCATAAACGGCGATCTTATATCTGTAGTACATTTCTAAGTCATCCAGTACATAATAGTTTTAGAGTACACTACTCAGATACCCGTATAACCCCGTATGAACTTTTATAATTATTTATAGGATAAGTGCTTGAAATTGTTTATTTAGTCAACATTGCCGACTTTGTTTGATTAATACGTTCAAATGTCTGTATTACAAAGTTCGCTGTCCAACAACAAACATGTGCGTACATCTCGGAGGCAAAGGTATCGCTACGCGGGTGAGTTTGTTTGCCGGTGTATGAATTATGCGAATTTGTACTTTATTGGCATTTGTAACACCATGACCCGTGGTTTAATATGGGGAAAAACTAGTAATCAACAACAAACGAACTGGTATATGTCCGAAACACATTCCCAAACGTAAAACAAAGACTTCGAAAGTGTCAAATTAAGTTAAACACGTGAACGTCCATCAGCGAAGTGAGTAGTGAGTAACCAAGTTAGATTTCAGATACAATCCATCACTATTTACAAAAAAAATATTATTTAACATTGTATTGTTTACTAAATGGCAGACATTATATTTGTCTTCATTTCTGCATAATAACGACGAAAGAGTCAATTTATATTTTCGATTCAGACCGGTAGGAACAGGGGAAAGGGGTCCTTTTTAACCTTACTTTTTGGGACTACATAAAGCAATTCATTTGTCCCATACTCTCTTTTTATGTTTCATAATTTTGAGTATTTTACTGTTGGTCCCCTCACTTTTGAATTTGCTGCTTCGGGACTGTGATTGAAATCCCTTTCAATGTGGAGTGGTTTATTATGGACTTAATAGCAATACTTAATATGTAATGAAAAATAGTTGTGTACATGAATTTCACAACCAAAATCAGAAATCACAACCATGGTAGTTTCTGAAGTTGTCAGACAAATATTGCAAATTATTTTGAAAGATGAAGAGGGTGTACGTGCATCAGAGCAATCGAAAACATGTCACAACAAACAAATGATAAATAAGACACAAGATACGTGGTTAAACACATAAGTTTGGTATCACCGTTTCAATCATATTATTTTTATATATTAAGTACAACTGCACTTAACTATGTATTAAGTACAACTACACTTAACTATACCTTTAATATCTGTAAGGTATTGTTCAATTTTAAACCACGGCAGACATAAACAATGCCTTCCCAGTTGATGCGGTTATTACTGATGTCCAACACCTTCAAAACACCATTACATTTTAATGCTTCTTCTAAAGCAATGCTACCTTCGAACCCAAAACCATTCCAGGACAAGTTTAAGTTGGCGAGTGCTTTGTTATCCTGCAATGTAAATATGAGAAATAATTAATTACAATAGCATTGTATAAGTTTTTACAAAATATTTTTATTGTAAAATTTAGAATTTTTTCATTTTACAATGCATATTTACGGTAAACGTCTAACAAGTTTAATCAAAGATTATGCTTATGAAATACGTGCAGAGTTGAAACCCATGCATTATTTCCGTTTTCGTACGTAATTACATTCAATTAACATTACAAGAGGTCCGCACACGTTATTCTGACCGATGGAAAAAAATGGAAGAATCCTTTCTCTGGCCGATGGAAAAAATATGGAAGAATCCTAGAATCCTTTCTCTGACCGATGGAAAAAATATGGAAGAATCCTTTCTACATATGACATTTTAATTACAAAAATGCAACTTGACCAAAGCAATTAAGTTTTGTATTGTATTTCGCAGAAACTATATGGATGTACATGTTTCATCTACTTAAGCAACGAGTCGATCAAAAAAAAAAGAAGCTTGGTGCAGACAGCACATACATCACTTACATGTAGACCTCTACAGATGGCAACGGCTCCCATTCTTCTGATGTGGTTCCAACTCAGATCTAAAACTCGTAATGTATCATTTATACCTAAAAAGAATACGAGACTTATATTAACGGGAACTCGATGTTCATATAACAACATATGAATTAAGCTGTCTGTATGGACAACCAGATGTTAAGAGACAATTTCCACCAATGCATTTGAGGAACAAAAGGCATTGTATCAGCAAGAATGCTGTCTGTCTGGTTGATACGGAGTTTGTTTAACCACTAGTATAATAAAAGGAAGTCTAACTTATCAGTCCACTAAAGACCCATTTTAATTTTTTTTACTTGTTGGGGGTTTGAACTTTTTTTTAACTTTTAAGCATTTTTTGTGCTGATTTTGAATTTTATTAAAATAATGTATTCAAAATCGGTCATGTTTTGATGTCGAATGCATTATTTTAATAAAAATTCAAAATCAGCACATGACAGCATCATTGACTTCCACATTATTCACGCCGTGATTTTATTCTCAATGTAAGATCAAGCATAAGTATGTCTAATTTGTTATACGGCCATACACATAACTTTAATATAATTTAAAACACATTTGAAACTTAAATGCCGTATAGTCCGAGACACTTAAATTATGAAAATGAATTTAAAAACTTTACATGCATATTAAAAATTACGAAAACTATTTAAAAATGCCACATTAGAAATGTAAGTTATATTTACCGGCCTGGCCAAAATACTTTCTGTGCTTAGACATATTAAAACGGACATCGTTAACAGTAAACTGTATAACTGCGTTACTCATTAAAAAGGTTTTTTTTTATTATCATTGATAGAGTGAGGGTGTTCGTCAAGGTAGGCAGCTTTATCAAATATAGCAAATCTTAAATCAGAATAAAAATGTACAACGACGATTATAAACATTAAACAAGAGGCCCATGGGCCTTAACGCTCACCTGAGGAAGAGTACATATCTTATGCAGAGGTTCAATGGCCAATGACATTAATAAAAGAGAATATCAAAATTTTCAGCAGTAAGGGCCAATAATATGCAAGTATTTTTGCAAGTTAATTATAAGTTAATTATAATAATTATTATATAAGTATGCTATATATAACATATTTAAAGTCTAGCTAAAATATATTATTTATAAACAGCTAAAACATCTGTATATTAAAATGTGCATTAGGCCAATACCTACAATATTCCAATATACATGCCTATACAAAGAGTTTATAGTTTTTGAGATAATTAACCATTTAAGTATTCATTTGCATCTATGACTTTGACCTTTGAACCTATGACCTTCATTCATATATCAAAATGATTGTTGTGCACATGCCTACAATATTCCAATATACATGCCTATACAAAAAGTTTATAGTTTCTGAGATAATAAACCATTTAAGTATTAGTTTGCATCTATGACCTTGACCTTTGAACCTATGAACTTCATTCATATATCAAAATGATCGTTGTGCAAATGCCTACAATATTCTGATATACATGCCTATACAAAAAATTTATAGTTTTTTAGATAATTAACCATTTAAGTATTCATTTGCATCTATGACTTTGACCTTTGAACCTATGACCTTCATCCATATATCAAAATGATTGTTGTGCACATGCCTACAATATTCCAATATACATGCCTATACAAAACGTTTATAGTTTTTGAGATAATTAACCATTTAAGTATTCATTTGCATCTATGACCTTGACCTTTGAACCTATGACCTTTATTCATATATCAAAATGATCGATAGGCCAATACCTACAATATTCTAATATACATGCCTATACAAAAAGTTTATAGTTTCTGAGATAATAAACCATTTAAGTATTAGTTTGCATCTATGACCTTGACCTTTGAACCTATGAACTTCATTCATATATCAAAATGATCGTTGTGCAAATGCCTACAATATTCTGATATACATGCCTATACAAAAAGTTTATAGTTTTTTAGATAATTAACCGTTTAAATATTCGTTCGCAGCTATGACCTTGACCTTTGAACCTATGACCTTCATGCATATATCAAAATGATCGTTAGGCCAATACCTACAATATTCTAATATACATGCCTATACAAAAAGTTTATAGTTTTTGAGATAATTAACCATTTAAATATTCGTTTGCAGCTATGACCTTGACCTTTGAACCAATGACCTTCATTCATATATCAAAACGATTGTTAGGCCAATACCTACAATATTCCAATATACATGCCTATACAAAAAGTTTATAGTTTTTGAGATAATTAACCATTTAGGTATTAGTTCAATTCTATGACCTTGACCTTTGAACCTATGACCTTCATTCATATATCAAAATGATCATTAGGCCAATACCTACAATATTCCAATATACATGCCTATACAAAAAGTTTATAGTTTTTGAGATAATTAACCATGTAAGTATTCGTTCGCGTCTTTGACCTTGACCTTTTAACCTATGTCCTTCATTCATATATCAAAATGATCGTTAGGCCAATACCTACAATACTCCAATATACATGCCTATACAAAAAGTTTATAGTTTTTGAGATAATTAACCATTTCAGTACTTGTTTACATCTGTGACCTTGACCTTTGAACACATGACCTTTATTCATATATCAAAATGACCATTGTGCCATTACCTACAATATTCTGATATACATGCCTATACAAAAAATTCATAGTTTTGCAGATAATTAACTATTTTGGTATTCTTGGACATCTGTGACCTTGACCTTTGAACCCATGACCCTGATCTATGTATCAAAATGATCGTCATGTCAATACCTACAAATAACTGAAAATCCTATGCCATTATCACAAGAAATGTTAAAAAAAATAGCATTTTTTATCAAAGGTCAAAAACTGGGACATGACCTTGACCTTCGACCTTGACATCAATTGGAAGAAAATTGCAAGACAAGATCAACAGTGAAAACTCCATACAATTATCTTCAGCCATTATGAAGTTATAACAATAAATGTCTCATTTTAAAAATTACGTAATTTTACGCAAAAAACGCGTAACCTATTTTTCGTCTAATTTTCATGAAAAACAAAATTTTGATGTTCCCAGGTATGCTGAATCCAAATATCCAATTAAAATTTGCCTGCACCTTTTGGTTTCAGAGAAGAAGATTTTTTTGTCTTTTTGCTATTTTTAGTAACAGCGGCCATCTTGTTGGGCGTGGCCAACCCCGAACACAATTTTGAAAGGCTGTTACCTAGGCATGATAATCACCAAGTTTCATCAAATATGGCCCAGTAGTTTTGGAGGAGAAGATTAAAATGTAAAGTTTATACACGACGCACGACGGACGACGCACGACACACGACGCACGACGGACGACGGACGACGGACGGTGATAGATTGCAATAGCTCATCTGAGCCTTTGGCTCAGGTGAGCTAAAAAACCATTAAATGAATACCTACTCAGTGATTTTCCTATGGCTTTTGATCCAGTCTCACTTATATCATTGTTACTAAGGTTCATCCAAACCAGGCTAACATTGCCCTGAAAATTGAAAAAAAAACATATCAAAAGCTTTTTTTTAATAAATTGGTGTTCAAAATGAATTGGTCGTTGTTACTATAATTGTCAAGTGCTACTTTTGAATGTATTATTTCTTAAAAATTCAAAAGTAGCACATGGCATAATTATTTCAAACAATATATATTAACTTTTGCATCCCATTTCTTCGTCAATACTAATACTTGTGATGGATCTAAATTGTGGAAGTTAAATAAAAACAGTTTATGGTATCATTAAGCAGTTTATTCTAACACAAGTAATGCTGGTCAGTTTTTATGATAAAAACAATTTAACCTCCATGTTCAATTGAAAATAAAGTACAATGGAATAAATGAATGGAATGAAATTGACAAGACAGAAATATTACTTAAAGAATACAAAGAAAAATGATCAGAATTTGTTGACTGACAATGTTCACATTTCTAAAGATGGTTGAGGTTAAATCTTCAGTGTAGCTTCCGAAAAGCAAGCGTATTTCCGGAAGTTACATGGAATGAAAAAGTGAACATAAATAATATTAATCGGAAGCTTTGTGTGACAGAACAGATGAACGGTAATCATTATATTCAGGTAACAAATAACTTAAGATACTAACCCTTATACCTGAAGATACTAACTTTAATACCTGAAGATACTAACCCTTATACCCGAAGATACTAACCCTTATACCTGAAGATACTAACCCTTATACCTGAAGATACTAACCCTTATACCTGAAGATACTGACCCTTATACCTGAAGATACTAACCCTTATACCTGAAGCAATATGTTTCGCACCTGCATCTCCTATATGCGAGCCTACAAAATAAATATGGATTATACATGCACATGCATATCTTTTTTATAACATATGGCATATAGTGAATGTAGACAAACGAGATATTAATCAAGAGGACAGTTATATAAGCATGAGAAATATGACAATAGTCACTATTTCTAAACTTTTAGTTATTCCAAATGTTACAGAAAAGTAATGTCATAAACAGTCCATCCGTAGTTTAACAATATTTATTCATCAATAAGTACAAATAATACAACACAAAACAAACTTTAAACTGGATTCAGGAACAAGCGCTAGCTTATTTAAACCCGTCTCCAGTCACCCGTCTACAGTCCAACCGGAAGAGCTAACAAAAATACTGTATTATATGAAAACTATCATCAAACTCCGGCAAGTTTCTCATAGTATTTTTGTTTGAATCTACTTGAAAGAAAAATCAATTTAAAAAACTAACTAACTTAAGATTGCAAATTTTAAGTAAAACAAATCTGCATCTTTCGTTCTTGTTCTTTAAACCCTATTTATATAACAAGATAGCACAACTCCAATAAAACCACTGATAACATTACATATTTTAGGGTTATGCATTATATATTAAATGTAACTAGTTTATCAAACTATTTCAGTTTTTAATAAAAAAAAAAAAAATAAATAAGTACCATACCTGATAAATTTAGGTTTGTCAGCCATGTTGTATCTCTTAGAAGATCGCCTAAAGCTAAAGCACAACCTCTGGAAGACCTATTCTCTGATAAACTCTGTAAATATTAACATCTACATTTTATTGTGAAATCATTTAATTTCGTGGTTCTAAAAATAGAATTTCGTATGGCGATAAATTCGTGGTTTGTGATTTCCCTTTGGAGTAAATCCGTAATATATCATGTAAATCCGTTACCTAGGATGTCTACGAAAACAACGACTGAGAAACCATGAAAATTAATGATTTGACAATCTCTTTTTTTCTTCTTTTTTTTTAAAGAAAAGAAATTGCCAATACATCAATAATTGATAAATGTGTAAAATATCTGACAAATATAACAACAACAATAAATACATTTGTCATGTTACAATGCGTGCTATTGGATATTTTCATATGTAATATACTTTGTCATATAAAATATAAAATTTATTAAAGTTCCCAACTCTGATTTTTAATTAAAATTTTATTTAATGCCTTTACTTTCCTCTCTATGAGGATAAAAGACAAAAAGTCACATTTTTATCAAAACGGTAGTATTAAAAACACTTAACGGAAGTGTTCATACGACTACCTGATTGGTAGGTTGTAACACGGTAACTTTGATAAACAATAAATACATTATATTCATTGAAAGGAAATATGATTGTTTTAAAGATACAATATGTAGTCTCATACAGGACAAGCCGTATGAGAAAGATAAGCATACTGCAATGTTCTACCAAATTTTTTTGGGGTCTGGATTAATTAGCAAAGCTATAACAAAATGACCAAAAAAGCTTCTGTGTGACCTTTGACAAAACTAAACTACCTATAACTTTGCCATCAGCAGAATTTGAAACTTGATTCCAAATACCTAACTACCACAACGAAATGTCGGCTTCAAATGGTATTTCCAAGGGTCTTACCAGACTTGTAATAGAGATGTTATGCCGTAAAACCTCAACTACGTGAAGTAAAGCCTCTTCTGTTAATCCATTATCTTCTAAATCTACACTCTCAACTCGATGGTTTTGCTGCAATGTAAATAAAAGAATAATTAACGTTTAAGATATGGTAAATCTTATCAGTGTTCTTTTATTATATGTTTAGCTTCCTTATTGTCTTCTTTGTTTTGTTTTAGTTACTTTGTCCTATTGTCTTTGTCTTTGTTGTTGTATTGTCTATGCTTGTTTTGTTGTGTTGAGTCGTTTAGCTGTTGTTGTATTTACTTTGTTCTATTGTCTTTGTCTTTGTTGTTGTATTGTCTATGCTTGTTTTGTTGTATGGTATTGTTTAGCTGTTGTATTATTTGGTTTGTCCTATTGTCTTTGTTGTATTGTCTTTGCTTGTTTTGTTGTATGGTATTGTTTAGCTGTTGTATTATTTGGTTTGTCCTATTGTCTTTGTTGTTGTATTGTCTATGCTTGTTTTGTTGTATGGTATTGTTTAGCTGTTGTTGTATTCACTTTGTCTTATTGTCTTTGTTGTTGTTGTATTGTCTTTGCGTGTTTTGTTGTATGGTATTGTTTAGCTGTTGTATTATTTACTTTCTCTTATTTTCGTTGTTTTGTTGTTGTATTGTCTTTGCTTGTTTTGTTGTATGGTATTGTTTAGCTGATGTTGTTTTTACTTTGTCTTATTTTCGTTGTCTTGTTGTTGTATTGACATATATCATTTTTAAATGCATTTTATGATTAAATTCTAAAAATGGTATATGGCAGAACTGACTTTGCTTTTTTTGTTGTATTGAGTAGTTTAGCTGTTGTCTTATCTGGGTTTTTTTATAGTGTTCTTGGTTTCTTTATTGTTTTTTGTTTCTTTTTCTTGTGTTGTTTGATTTGTTTCGTTCTTAATTGTTGTTTTTTAGCTACTTCTAATGATGGTTTTTCATTTTTTGATTGGATAGTATTCGATTTGATTGCAAAAAGTAATTTCTCTAAATTTAATGCATCTCTGCAGTTTCTGCTTCATGACGATGAAAGGTAAAAACTGTCTTTCCCTCAAGGTTCTACCATCGCTACGCTACATACCAACTTCACAAAGATAAGTCTGCGTTTTTTCCCATAATTATAAGGCCGAGAGAGAGGAATAAAGAATTATCTCCTAATTAAACTTACAAGTAATGCATATGACAATGCAATGACGTCATCCGTGTTTAATCCAACATGCTGCAGTCTTATTTCTCTTTCTCTCAGTTGGTCAATCACCAAGCGTATAGGAGTTGTTTTAAGTAAACTACAGGCCTCCATATAAGAATGGTGCCCGATATCCACATTATCACGCATAGCGTCTTCAGTTGCCATAGAATTCTCTAAAGTAAAAATATGTACATTCAATTATAAGCATATATGTGCAAGAGCTCACGGTAAATGTTTAATACCTATGTAGCGATGCTAAGATGATCTTCAAAGGACTTAGGGTTTAGCTTCACGTGTATCGAAAAATAGGAGATTGTCTTCTTTTATGTCCCGTGTTCGGTCTGGAAAACCCTTTACTTTTATGGAAAAATAAGATCATCTGTTTGTAAACCAATCAAAAGTTAAACAATACAGAGGCAATGTTTTACGATAAATTATATTATGCATGCAAGTTAATATGTTTATAACCTTTCTCTAAATATGATAGAAATGCCACTTGATCAAATCAATTCTGTGTTGTTTAGAAACTTATGTGAAATTATTTTCTTATCTGTGTGTTAATCAACTACAAATGTGTATTTCCCATTGTTCTTTTGAAGAAATAAACGATGCATAGATGACTCCGCTAATTAATAAGCTTTAAGTTTCATCTTTGTAAACCCATCGTTTGAGAAAACAATACCGATTTGACACTCTTTTTTATATATGCTCTTTTATTTTAGTATGTCCTTGTAAACAATATTGAATTATTCATTTATTTCAGTATTCAATGTTTTTCGTATTCACCAACTGAATCAGAGGCATACCTTACTCTTTATGAAATATTGAGGCTCTCATGACCACAGTTAGGCGATTTTTGCTATAGACTGACAAAGATGTATTGTAAACCTTTTTTACGAAAACAATAGTTAAGTATTAAATAATTTAGTATGTTTTGCGTGAGAGTCATTAAGTAACAACCACAAACAATAGTTACTCGGTTCTTATTATGTCAGGGAGTGTAGAACAGAATAGGTTAGTAGTGTTATATACTGGTTGTCTGGGAAAAATCGATGTTTGATAAAGATCTTCATGCAAAGAAATTGAGTAATGAGAGAGAGAGAGAGAGAGAGAGAGAGAGAGAGAGAGAGAGAGAGAGAGGAGAGAGTTGAAGTTTGATTGTTTGGGCTAATGTGTAAAGTTTTTATTTATTTATTTTTTTATTTTTTTATTTAATTATTTAATTAATTAATTATTGGTTTAACGGTTTTTCAAATGCAACACTTTCCACCATACGGGACATACAGTCAGCGAATCTTGTTTTACGATTCTACAGCAGAACAATGATATAATCTTGACTCACTATATAAATATAAGACACTGCTGTGTTACGGTCTCGTTTTACATAGGAATAAAATATTAGAACATGAAAAAGTCATAAAATCCTCCACTAAACTATTTATTCACTACGACCAGAATTTATAAATAGCAAAAGGGTGCATTACCTCGCAGCTACACTGGAAACATGACTGGTATGCAATAATTTTGGGCAATAAAGAAATAATACACATTATTGTTATACAAAATCCATTTACAGTTATATAAACGACAATAAATTGTTCGCCGGATTGGCTGTACAAAAAAACATTAATTCGTTCATATACAGTACAAGCTTGTCGAAATTTTACCACTGAGCAATTAGTGTCGAATTGGCAGATAATCTCGGCCCCTGTTAGCTATGTTTCGGCAGCTGCAATATGCCTTTTTAGGCAGCTTTGTGGTCACTAGCTATCCATATCTCGGCCACTCGGCAGTCGCGATCGAGTATTAACTCTGCGGGGTCCCTTAGCACCTTTACGTTACCTCAGTGTTAAACTTTAGACAGGGCTGTATGTATATGTTATCTTTATGGATGTTTTGTTTCGGACACAATGCTTTTGTTTTGTATCTAGCATGTTGTCACAGAATAGGTTTGCTAAATATTAAAGTGTGGCACATGGCGAGATACAAGTATTCATGTATGTCTCCAACCTTTGCTTTGAAACGGGTTCAATCCAGAAGGTAATGCAATTTGCTGCAATTACATGTATTTTCTGTGAAACTTTCGATCGTGTAGTTTTCAGATGATTAGCGAGTAATGTAGAGTTTCTAATAAAATATTCGAGGTTGTTAAGCCATCCTAAATCTGAGAAATACCGCCTGACCAGTCTCACAGCTGGATACTAATCTACTATGAAAATATTAAGATTGACACTTTACTGTACACAATAGTCAGAATTAACAAAGTCACTCTTAATATTGCTTTAATGATCTGATTTGAATAACAGATACTTAGGGGATAAGTTACCTTAAACAAGACGTAATATTTTGTAACAACAACACTGCCGATAATAATAATAATAATAATAATAATAATAATAATAATAATAATAATATAATAATAATAATAATAATAATGCAATGCGCTAATTTTGAATTTTGAGATAAATCAAAAACAATGTATGCAAATACTAGACAAAATAAAATAAGACATTAAAAATTAGCAGATGATGATGATGATGATGATGATGGATGTGATGGTGATCATGTTGAATAATATTTACCTGTATCTGCATCAAGATCGGTATCGAATTCTTCACTTGAGTCTGACATAAAACTATTATCCTTACTAGTGATACTTGTCTCCATTTTAATACTAGCTTCCTCGTCTATAGCTGTTTCTTCACCTCTGTTAGCTTCACTGTCGTCGTTTTCATCTGCCGGTGATGCCATTTGACATTTATCTAATGTACATGCGTTTATACAAATATAGGTAATAATTTAAATTTCTTTTTACGGTTTTCTTTTTTATGACGACTTAGATATATATACACCATAATAAACAGTTTAATGGGCGATTAACATTTTTTTCTGCAGTTTTACTCCGTGATTTACTAGTATCCACGTAATCGGAACACTGCATCAGATCATGTTCTTATCCAATGTTACACATTGAAAATTGTTATAATTTTATTTACCAGTTTTTAAAAATCTATCTGATATTAGGATCTACATCACAGACGAATTAAAACGACACAGTCCAGGAAACCTGAAAAAGAGAAATATGTTATTTATCCAATTTTTTCTCAATTTTATGACACATATAAAAATTAGTATGTTGATTAAAATTTATTTATAGTTATCTAGAAAAACGTTTAAATGATGTTAAATTAGGTTAACACCGAATACACTAACAACCAAATATAATAATTGCATAAAATTAATGAAGATTTGAATTTATTAAATAAATTAGTTATACATCCCTGTTTTTTCGAAAATAGAAGATTATTTCCATCAAAATACCTTGTAAACTTACCATTAATTTTAGACATGAAATATGAATATGCCTGAAAGTTTTTTTTTTCAAAAATGGATATAAATAATTTAAAAACTTGATCCTAGAGCACCAAGGAATCTATAAACAAATAACAATAGTGGGCCCTCGGGTGTAAATACCCTCTGTCTGCATTGTACAGGTTACGAGAACGGTTATTGAATAAAATCGCTTATGGTTTAAACAAATAGTTTACAATTAAGACGAATTATATGGCAATAAAATTTACTGTGTTATTCTCTTGATAAATTGTTCACAAGGCTTTAAGTGGTTGTCTTTGGATAAATGACTTTACACTTTTAACGTACTAGTAACAAAAATTTGAAAAATTTACAGACAAATGTCCTGTTTATTATGAACAATCATGTGCACCGGTTGACTGCCAACAATGTTTCGGATTGTGGGGGACGGGGACTATCACCCAATGGTAATTGAAAAGTGGTTCATGTTTTTCCCTTCTCTTCTTTCACTAATTATATATAATGGGTCGATATCTTGCTCATTGTCTTTCTGGCATTCAAATTTGAATTTGGAACATTTTTTAAAAATTTTACTTAACTTTTCTAAAAAGGTGGGTTATTAATTGTAGAACATTTTCTTTATTTAAACTTTGTTTTTAAATTGACACATGTATTCCTTTTTTTGACCAACAGAGAGAGAGAGAGAGAGAGAGAGAATAAAACGATATTTGAAATAAATTTGTGAATTTTTTGTAATTCTGAAAATAAGTCTGATTTAACGATGTCTGATGTTGATGGAGTACCAAGTCTTAAGTTCATATGAACTGATATGTCTTACCTTTTTAAAATCATAAACCATGGATAATGGATATCCTTGATTAAATCCAACTCTTTGATAAACTTTCCTCTTTTTAAATTCTCATAAAAAACACTAAAAATTATAACTATCATAATTTTAACATCACACAAAAAGGTTTTAAATGAGTATATCACGATTTCATTACAACATTTCACATATCAAATATTCTATTTTTTCTCCAAATGAGTAAGGTTTTCTTTCCTTTTAAATTAAAAAAAAACCCAACTAACATCTTAATTTCGAATTTATACACAGAAGCGTTTAAATAAAGATCACAAAATCAAAAAAGTAACCATTCCCATTTTTTCCAAAATAAGTTATGTTCAGAAATCACGAATTATCAAGTTGTTAGTATGTTCATATCTGGAACGAACTACTTTAGATTTCTTTTGTGTCTGTACATCACACGTATATATGTAAGTAAATGGTAGATATATCCTGCAGGCTAATGCCACCTCATGCCTGATCTTGAAGAATATCGATGTTATGTTTGCGGTAATTCAATCAATCACTGGACAATATTTGAAGACAGATTCGCTAAATAATTCAGTGTATATCTCGTTTCGGTATTGACTTAGTGCTTTTTATGAGCTTTCCAAAGGTAACTGTCTTATTTACGGCTTAATCCATACAGTATTACACAGCAATAATAATGACACAATGTTCACTCTATTGAGATCAACAGTAAAATTATGTCGATTTTTGCACATTGTATTGACAAGAGAGATATAATCCTCCAAATAAAAATGGGTTTTTTAATATTTAAGACTATATAAAAGTATTTATGGTTATGTAACCTACACGGGTCGTCAATGTCAGTATTAAATCTGAATGGTGAAGTATAACTTTGGTGACAGGGGGCTAACTAATCCCTTGACCAAAACCATAGACTCCCATTTTAATCTATATGCCAACTGTCCATACATGTGGCGCATACTTATAAACGGTGAAATATATTTAACTAGCGATGGTTTGATCTGCATTTATTTTTTCCTGTGTCATGTGCTGTTTTTGAATTTCTATTAAAATAATGCATTCAAAAACAGCACATGACACCTGTACTAGATTTGTTGTTTATTCCGATTTTTCGACTTTCCTCATTTAAATAAACTCAAACTCTCTTAAAAAACAAACAACCACGCCCCAGACATCGTTTGTTAATATAAGATAAGATAATAATAAATAGTTTATTTAAGTGTCACATATCATAAAACATATCTATACATATACATAAACATTCTAAAACATATTATGATATCCAGCCTAAAAGACTTATGAGACACTGTATGTACAGTTAAGAAAAACAATTATCTTTAAAACATAGTTATATCCTGTATAAAACATAACATAAAAAAATCAATAAAAACCAGATCTACGCTTAAACATTCTTAATAAAATATTACCTAAAATAACCTGCACTGCCTCGTTCTCTAAAATAAAGTAAAATTTATCTTCATCAGACAAAAGAATAAAACCGGTATAAATAGTTTCACACTCTTTAAATAAAATATATCTAAGATCTGAATAAAAATTACAAACCATTAAAAAATGCCACTCATCTTCAATAAAACCAGTATTGCACATTTTACATTTTCTATCACATAATGGAATAACAGGCTTGGCGTACCGACCCAATTCTACCTCCAGTTGTAGACTACCATTTCTAAAATTGCTGACAATTCGCCTCTGATCTCTACTTTTAATTTTACAAACATAGTGACTAACATATAAACCTGACTTATACTTTCTATACGTCCTTAATTTATTACCATTTACAGAGTTACTTCCACTATCATCCCACAGACCCTCTAAAAATATATCCCTATCATAATCTAACAATACTGATTGGATTTGGCGCAATTTACACCTGTTGCTTACATTTGCATTTAAAATATTATTCATACTATATTTGTTTAAAAGACTTTGCACTTTCTTCTCATACGATTTACCATATTTCAAAGACCACATATGAATTTGATAAACAAGCCTAGCATCTGGCATTGAGGATACACGGAGATACAATCTAAACACTTCTAAGTGCTGCTTACTATCACAAGATGACCATCCCATGTCACCACGGTTAGCCAGATTTGATGAATTGCGAGAAGCACCAAGAAAATATCTACATGCCTTATTTTGAATATTATTCACTTCCCTATAATGGTTACATCCCCAAATTCCAGCACCGAAGTATAATACTGGTTCAACAAGAGAACTATAAAGTTTATTAAAAACATCATAAGATACGCCTCCCGCATTTAAACATTTCGTATATAATGCAGACAGTGCCCGACTAGCCGACTTGCAAACTTCACTAACGGTTTTACTCATATTTAAATGTTCATTAAACCATAGTCCTAAATATTTATACGTCTGAGTCATTTCCACGGTGATATCGCCGCACTTGAAATCGGGGTCCTGTAAGTGTTTGTGTGACGGTACACGAAAACGTATTATTTTTGTTTTATCCGGGTTGAGACAAAGTCTCCAAGTCCTTAACCAAGAGTTTAATTTATCCAGCATTTTTTGCATTGATGTGGCATCTGGTGCAATTAGTGCAATATCGTCGGCATAAAGTAGAATAGACACCTTCTTATCATCGCCAATTTCAACACCACACTTTAACGCATTAATTTCGTCCACCAGATCATTAATATACACGGAGAAAAGTGTTGGTGAAATCTTACATCCTTGTTTCACGCCTTGACTAACTTCGAAAGTGTCGGTAAAATACTGTCCATTAATGCGCACCCTGCATGTATGTTGTGAATAAAGAGATTTCACTGCACTCAAAAACGTTCCATTAATATTATATCTGTCCATTTTCATCCATAACAAATCGCGGTCAACAGTGTCAAACGCTTTTTTCGCATCAACGAAGCACACATATGTGGATTTCCTAGAAGATTTACGATTGTTAATTATCGAATATAAGGCATACTGATGCTCTAAACAACTTCTGTTTTTACGAAAACCATTCTGTTCGTCTGCTAAAATGTCATTGTCTTCAAGCCACTTAGTTAAGCGAAAGTTTAAAATGTCCGCATATATTCTACAAGGGACAGAAATTAAAAAAATACCACGATAACCCAGTGGATCTCGTCTATCAGCACCACCCTTCGGAATAGGGTTAATAATACTTTCGCCCCACACGGAAGGGGTTACGCCATGTGAAAAACAGTAACTAATAATTGTAAACAGTACCGTAACTACCTATGAGGCAACCGAGGCAACTGCCTCGGTAAAAATTTAACCAAGTATTACCCGAACTTCACAATGGTTATTGGGCTTTTAGCGACTTTGTCCGTTGGATTGTGCAGCTGTGAACGATCCTTCTCAGCACTACCCAGACTTAAAACATGACAGATATACCATTGTCTGACTTCGGGATGATGATGATGACGCCGCACAGATTAAACCAGGTCTAGTTTTAAGCTTTCTTGTATATTGTGTAAAAGATTGAGCTCTGTTGGTATTTTATAATTATTTTTATAGATTTATCTTCAATTTTTGCCTCGGTTTATTTAAGCACCTAGTTACGGTACTGGTAAATAGTATATCGACACACGCATGATAACGTAATACTTCACTCTGAATACCATCCACGCCAGCTGACTTATTTAATTTTGATCTATATACAGCATCCTCAACTTCACTTCGCTGAATCGGCGCGTTCAACATACTATTGTCTATATTTAAACGGATATCTGTTAGGTCTACGGGTCTACTATCAGGTGAAATATCCACATTATTACAGTTCAGCAAATTTGAGAAGTCAGATTTCCATTTATTTAAAACCAACTCAATATCGCCTGAAACAATACCGTTATCATCGACGATTTCCATCGGCACTTCTGAAGTCCGTTCATTCCCCATACCGAATTTGCCTATTTGTTTCCAAAAGTCTTTATTATTAGGCTTATTCATTAAACTTTGGAGATGATTTTGTTGATTCATTTGATATAAACGCTTTTCTTTCCGTAACATTCTATCGCCGGAATGACTTTCGTTCGAAGCAGTAACGTTCCCGCAGAAGTTGCTTAACATTTAATTTGTGGAATCTTTACATTTCAGGTACTTATCCTCACAATCACATACCACGTCCCATGTGTGGATTTGTATTTCGCTGTATTGATTTTCGGTAACTTGGACTCCATTTCTGAATTCACTAAGTTCAAAAAACTAATATAAGCATTATCAACACAGTTTTGATTTTTAAGTTCGAGTTCAATTCTGTTAATAGTTGTAATAATAGAGCGCATTGCATTGTCATCACACATAAGCGTATCTGGGATATGTTTCACATTATACTTTGTAGTTGCATTTACACACGCATCGCTCGCCCCATTATCTCCGTCGCTTTTTACAGCAACAGAGCTATATGAAAAATTTAACAATGAAAGGTCAGGTACTTTATCACTGTGACCAACTAATTTTTTTACCTGTGACATGCGATGAACACAAAAGTCATTTATTAAAAATAATTGTTCATGTGGTACTAATACATAATCGACCACAGCACGTCCTCGTTTTGATACACTAGTAAAATCTTGTTTACCAACTCTACCATTTACCATACATAAATTACAATCAACTACAAAATCTATTAACTGATAGCCATAATCATTGACTTTATGATCAATAACTTCACGTGACGTAATGTCATCTACACCTTCAATATAGTCAGATAACTTACCACAGTGAGCATTAAAATCACCCATTATAATAATATTACCCAGTAACTGATATTGGTACACTTGTTCTAAAAGATTAGCATAAAACAATGTTGAATCAACTGGTCTAGTAGTACCTTTTGGTGGCAAATAACACACAAATAAACAAAAAACTTCTACAGTATTACTAAATTTTACCCATAATATACCCTCTTTAGATTTATCTAATACTTCAATACTATATAAGTTAATTCGCATATGTATTTAATTACCTGGATTAGGTCTGCGACACATTTTCTCATTTTGGTATAGATTTGTACAGATTTGATCAGAATTAGAAGTTATTGGGCGACTAAATTTATGTCAAATTCAAGGTTTGGTCTCGTTACCTTGACATTTGACCCATAAACCTATAATTAGTATGCGACACATCGTCTAGTGTTTGCAGGCTGGTCAATTCGACGGATTTATCCGTTTTTGATGGATTTGTAGCATAAAGACGGATAAACGGACGGATAAAATGAAAAGGTCGAATTAAACGACTCTCCTAATTTTGACGTTTTTTTATTAAACGGTACTAAAAATTCGGACTTTTTGTATGGAAATTGTACCAAAATCAAACACTTACCAATAAAAAACGGTACCTAAATGGCAACCTTGTACCCTAAAAAATGGATCAAACGGCCCATCTGAAAATAATAAATGTACTTAAATTATATCCAGGTACGGTTTCAATTGACATATATGTGTGTGAATTCAACGACAAACTAACAGACTAAGATTTGTTTCTCAATAAATAAGTTAATATGTTACAGTACATTCCTGGAGACCTGGTGTCGTGTACTTCTTTATCATTGTTTTCACGACACCAACTACCAGCTATTGCCGGATTGTTACCGTCAGTACTGTCTCGTTGTCTGGTTAACAAAAACATCACTGACACTCACGGCGCTGAATTTTAAAAAAAGAAACCAACTGTTATCACCGATTACACCGATATCTAAAGCAGTTCTTGACGAAATGTGCTGGAAGATTGCGAGACCGCGTAGACCTCAATGATTTTTAATTTTTTTCGGACACATTTAAACTTATATGGATCATGATTTGTTATTGTTATGTTAACGATGCAACACAGTTGAAACTTTAATATAAAACAAAAAGAACATTTAACAGTGAAGTTATTTTGTCTCGTGAAGTGAGAACATAAATATTTTACTCGACTGCGCCTCTATTTACTAGATGAATACTTCTAATCAAACCACAAATGATAAAAATTTTGGTCGATATTTGTGTTTTGCTATTTTTCAGAATCCTCTGTAATAACAGGTCATTTACAGCATTCTGGAGATGATTCGGTCATGGTTACTACTATCCCCGTTATGCATTGGTTAGACATATTAAAACAATGCATATTATGCCACTATTCCACACAGACCAAGAATCTCACGAATTGATAATTTTTAGATTCGTGATGATTCGTAGACTTTTGCCAATTTTCAGATCCAATTCGTGACGCTGTACGATTCAGTTACGGATATTCGTGGGATTCGTCTGGATTCGGCTGCAATCGCACGAATGCATGTAAAGAATTAACTACGATTTACAAAAATCTATAACGAATGCTTCACGAACGTTAGGAATATGTTGTGAATCAGTTAAGTATATGCCGAATGCGTGTGCGAATCGTGTACGAAAAAAATCAATTCGTGACTATTCTTGACAAATTGTAGGATTGTCCTCCAGATAGCTAAGAATATGCCGAATGCATGTATTCGTGGAATTCGTGACAAATTCGTAGCAGAATCCTGGTCACGCTACGAATTCACGAATCCCCGATTGAGTTAAGAATATCTAAGAACGCCGACGATTAAAAAAAGATTCAGTTTCGATAACTGAGAATACACTACGAATTTGTTACGAACGAACTACAATTTTTGATATCGGAATTTCGAGCTCAAAACTTTTTCACGAATTCTCGATTGCTCAAGAATTACAAGAACTGACTACGAATCAGATGCGAACTTAACGAACTGATAACAAATCAAATACGAATCCAAAAATGTATCAATTCGTGGCGATTCGTGGGATTCTTGGTCTGTGTGGAATAGTAGCATTAACTACTGTCTATATCACGATTTCTGTGACAGCCAATTTCCAATGAACATCCCAATAAACCTAAATAATGTTTGTTAATGTTACTGTAATCTGTGTTCCAATTGGCATAAAGTATTTCTGTAGCAAAGAAACTATTGGAGCTATGTCGAAAATGGCTATGCATACGCTCGAAATAATGTCTCTATTGACGTTAATAAACCTAATGCTCAAAGGATCCGCCATTTGCCTTTTTTGTGTTAAAGATGTTCAATCCCCAAATTTTTACTCTGGATAAAAATATTTTTTGTTAATCGCGGATTAACATAATGGCAACTACCTGTTACGACTAGACTTATGTACTTAAAAATTATCAATCTTTATTCAAATTTATTTGATTTTCTATGAATATAAAGCATAATTCACTGTCACAGAAATAGTTATTCGGACAATAGACTTTTTTAGTGTTCAATTGATTAAATACTTATTTACAAAAAATGTCTTATGTCGCTGTATTCAAAACTGTCTGGATATATTGGACGTCCCATATTTCTATGTTCCTTTCATTTCACACATTGTGTAGCGGTACTTACCTTTCCGGAGAAGCCGACCTTACTTCCCTGTTGGAAGTTTACGTGTTTAACTTAATAAGCCAGTATTCAAAGATTTATGTCCATCAGGAGAGATGGGGAAAGACAACGAAGTCCGACAAGATGTAGTCGGTTCTCCCAGAAGACGCGGAGACGCAGTGTGCCGCCTCCAGCATCAACATGCACCAACAGATTACCACACATAGACATCAGAAACAGTTTAGTATAGAATAAAAGAAATTTGGAATCCACCATGAAGTTAGAGACTTTTCATCTATGGCGTTACAGATGATGATGATAATGATGCGATAATTTGCTTAATTTTTTTGCAGTGATTAAATAATTATATACTGAGATATTGTTATTCTCCTATAGCGTATGGAGCATGTACTCTAAAAACTTGCACCTATTTAACAGTCCAATATACCCTATAAAACACAAAAAGTACATCACGATTGGTTCTGTGTAGGCAGTGTTGACTTAAAATTTGTCTTTAGTCATCAAATTGTGTTTTTGTTGACACCCACATTTAATTTGGGCAAGTGGGAGTATATTAAATGTTTAATCAGCGTGTTATCCGGTTTTCAAAATGCTACTAGCAAGTCGCCGTATATTACTTTTAATTTATGTCTTATATTTTCATACCATGCCCACGTTTATATTGAAAACCCATTTACATGGCTCTGAGAAAAAATGCGTCGAGTACTCTCTAAGCGATATTGGGCACCGGTGAGCTAGGGTGTGTGTGTGTGTGTGTGTGTGTGAGAGAGAGAGAGAGAGAGAGAGAAGAATAAAATTATTTAAATCACACAGACGTGCTGCTTTTCATTTTTATCAAATAATACATAAAAAACATGCGCTACTGTATATATATCATACTTAAAACATTTTTAGGACCATGATAAGCAGAATAACTTTGTACTAGTATTAAAATTTATTTGTAAGCAGTTACCTTTGTTGTAGTGGGAACATGCTTTATCATAGCTCATTAATTTTGAAACAAATGCACAATAAGCAAGAGAAGTCGGTTTATTGCTGCATAGAAAAGGAAAGTTGACAATAGGAAAATTGAAGTCATTGCGTTTGTGATGCGTCTTCAAATGTAACATTTTGTGGGTGCCACATATATGAAGCAGAACTTGAAGACGAAGTGAGTTGCAAGAATCTTCAAAAGTTTGAATGATTTCTGGAAAAAACAGAATGAAGTTAAGTACAGTCAGTTACTTATGCATGGATAAATGTACTGGTTAAGTTTCATAAAAATTAGATTTTTTTCTTCAGAACTTGCTGAAACATGATGTATGGAGTAGATGACGGAGAGGTACTTAAGAGTTGTTTTTAATTCCATCTGTCATAAAACGTCAACGATGTCAAGTCATATTAGTTTTCCTAGCATTGTAAACGGACATCCGTATTTACCTACGCGTTAACGTATTCCGGGAATACACAACAAATCTTATATAACTTCACCGACTTGTTAGAATTATAAATACATGTAGAAAACAGGTCTTGATTTCAGTTAACAGACATGGACGGACAAGTGAAGAAGTCGTTTTTTCTTGTGTTATGTGTTTTTATATTTTACCAGGACATGTGTGTAATGGGTAAGTACCATTGTAAACAGCTGGATTCAAAATGATATTCAAAACTTTTTTAAAACTCACTAAGTTAGCGCATGTCACGTAAGAACTTTTGATCTTGGTGACTGAGTGATTTAAAACGTCAGATCATGTACAGATCAGCTATCGGCACCTGGGTTCGAATCCCATTCTGGTATCCTAGATTATTCAACATCTACATGGTGCAGATTTTGATAATAATAATAACTATTTGGCTAATTTGCAAAAAAAAAAAAAAAAAAAAAAAAAAAAAAATAGAAAAAAATCATTTATTTCATTTTGTTTTTTTTATATATCGGTATATAGTTTGCACGAGATATAACCCCAAATATAATGTTTGTTCTACAAAAATTATCATCAATATATCTAACATTGGGATACAAAAAAAATGTTGTTTCCACAATAATTTTTTTAAAAAAAACTCTGTTGTTTCTTTTTTCTATTCATTTGAGTTTAATGGAAAAAATAAAATAATGGAAAAAATAAATAAAGAAATCAAAAAAAAAAAAAATAAATAAATAAATAAATAAATAAACAAATTAATAAATAAATTAATAAGTCATGACATAAAAAAAAAAAAGGAAATGAGCGATTGTGCCTGAAGCATTATGTTGTTTTTTGTGTTTACGATTATAAATATTTATAGATCTGTGGTTCATATACCTTCATGCTTTACCTCACAGGAACCTACTCGGAGGCACTAAATACTTACTTATAGGTAGGACTTCCCAAACCTACTAAATTCTATGAAATTTTTTTTAAAAAAAATCACAAAACAAAAACAATAACAACAAAGTGGTCAATTTAAAATAATTAAGTTGAATACGAATGATGACTTTATACATATATAAAATAACTTATAAAAATGCTGAATGTTTCATTATTTGACGTAGTTTTAAATGTTTACAACAACTTTTTTTATTACTTTATTTATATGGTTAGCCGTATGTTACAAGACAGTTGTTGACGACTTACATCCGCGTCACTGTGTCAACTGTCACCGTGTGACGACCCAACTTTGTACTATGATGCGGTGCATATGGACTTAAACTAATCAAGGCACGAGAAGTGCTGATGGATTATCATATTATGGCTACATACTGATTATAAAAAGCCAAAATCATTGGTGCATATCATATTAATCCATGTCCAAAGTACAATCCCAAAGAAAATTAAAAACTTTGAAAACTGGCAAATTAAGTAAATACATGTACTTCCAACAAGGAATTGAGACTGGATGCTACGTAAGGATAATACCGTATAACTGGTATTTTTTGCAGGAAGCTAATTTTTGCGTTTATTTGCGGATAGAATTTTCCGCAAAAATTAAAATCGCAAATTATTATTGTTACAAAACATATTTTAATCCTAACTGTATTCCCCATTTCGTACCTCTGTATCGATAGATTACTTACATGACATACGTACTTATCTACATACTCTCACCGTTTTGTTACCTGTAATACCGGTAATATCACACGATTTAACCAGTTGAATTGTGCTCTAATTAACTTAGTTAAAGCCATATTTGAGAAAGGATGGCTTTACTGAAATATTTAGTGAAAAAAAATCCCGGCGATCTTCCCGATCCTTCTGTACATTTAAGTAAAAGCTTGTGAAATGAAACGTGTGTATATCACATATCTTTATTGCATATAGTTTTCTGATGGTGATGGTGAAATTAAATGTTTATTTTTTGCATTAGAGTGTTTAGATGTGTTATGATTATGAGGGCCCTTTCAAGCTTTGATCCGCAAAAATTAAAAACGCAAAAAATAAAAGCACGACTTTTGATATGAAATCGCAAAAATTTGCACCCGCAAAAATAACCAGTTATACGGTATGTCAGTCAGATAGTACTAAATAAAATGAACAAATGTCGTGTTATTAATTTGAGAAAATCTTTATTTAAAGCGTTTTTCATACCAAAGATAAAGATAAAGACACCAAAACTCCCTACATTCATTGAGAAGATAGGTAAAGATATTGCAAAGATTGGTAAAGATATTGGTAAAGATGTTTCAAAGATCGGCAAAAATATTGGTAAAGACGTTTCAAAGATAGGCAAAGATATTTCAAAGACTATAAATAAAGCAGGAGAAGCGTTGTCTGGTATAGCCAAAGTTATACCTAAGTTGCCGACGGATTTGATTAATATTATACCAAAAAAGATTACAACAGGTATTTATTATAACTATACAATACGATGGGGTTTCGAAATAAGATATTTGATTGACCAACGTTATGCAACCGACCATTTTATGATAATATATTATTCTTGATTGGTTGGAAATGTTGATCAAGTCTGTATATTTTTCACTAAAGTGTATTCAGTGTTCACAGTCATCAGACACTCTTTGAAGATAAGGAAAATTGTAATAAGAAAAAAAACATACTAGTACATGTCCATATCACAATTCAAAATCAAAGACTTTGAAACTGGCAAATTACGATTAACACGGGAAGTGAGTCCGGGTGCTCCGGAAGGGTAAATATACGCTTTTTAGCTATTACATTTGCCACGTATGTAAACAGAAATAAAATATGTTCCATTTCGAATGCCAATGGGTCGCCGAAAATTGTATTAAAGCCGAGGTATACTTTTACAAAAGTATCAGGAAAATTATTCATTTCTTATGTTTACAACATTTATGGCAAAACTTTAAGGTGCGAGCAGTTTTAAACTTAAGTTCAAGCTCTACGTGTTTACTAGTACAATGCTCAACCACGGTGTAAAAATATTTCTTTTAAAATATAGAAGCCTGAAACATTATTCTCACCCTTTCCACATTATTAATAGACTTTTCAGTTACATGTGTATTTAAAAGCAAGTTGATGACTTTAAGGCACCACTTCCAGCTTCCATTTCTTTGCGAAAAAGAAATGAATTTTGTCAATAGATAAGCAATATTTAAAAAACCTATTGAACAAATAGCCATCGCTTCTGAGATTTTAGATTGCAATTATTGTGACAAACCAACGATCTACTATGTCATATACAATTTTTATTCCACGCATGAACAGTTTGTAATTTTTTTTACAGATATCATAATACCAGCTGCTTTAACACTGCCTTGGAAAGGAAAGTTAAATTTAAAGAAAATAACTGGAGCAGGTATGTAAAATCTGTATTTATTACCTTAAAACGGCATCATCATTTTGTGTTTTAGTAAAGTTTCATGTAAGTACGTTGAAACATTAACCAGAAAAGAAGTATATGTAATATATTATTATCTCATAAAAGAGACAAACGATGATTCCATCTCAGAAATTATCATTTTAGTTGTAATAATGCTTCGAAAGACGCCATGTAACACCACCACCAACAACAATTAATTAAACGAACTTTCACCAGGGAAGTGCGTTCGTTTGCTCCGAAAGGGTAAGCACCTCCTGTTTAACTAGCTACACCCGCCAAATAACAATTTAAGTAAAAATGACATAAAGCCATAAAACTGATAGCGTCTGTAGTTTGTTTTATTGATTAGTCTGAACACTAACCTAAAAAAAAACCAACGTGTATATGTACATGTACAGTTCATTCACCTAGTCGGGCTGCGCATTTCATCTAGTCCAACACAACATGTCTTGGCATACTGTGCCAGAAGCGATTCTGCCTTACACTTAAAACTGCAAGGTAATCGTTATGTGCATTGAATATTTTATGGAGAGCTGACATCTTCAATATAACTGGATATAATGAGTCTTTTATTTGTATAACTAATAATTAAACAATCCAGACCTCATATAAAGTATGGAGTTTTATAACCAGTGGTCTCAATACTTTCTTAGCTCTTCGTATACTAGTAATGTTCTTGGTTGTATACATGCTTTTCATCTACACATTACTTTGTAACTCTATGTATATATTTAATTTACATATTATACCAGTTTTAATCAAACAATGTCTTGGGTATATGTACTTACTTATTGCTTTTATTTTCAGTAGCGGGTATTTTGTCGGATGGACAATTTTTGCAAATACTGAATGTTAATGGTAAGTGTTTATAGGGTTTTTAACGTAATTATATCTCCCACCAAACTTATTGTCATTGTTACGTTTCTCTTCTTTTCTTCTTAGTATCCCACTTTCCACACGCTGCTTGTCCGCCCTTTTCTCAGGGATGCCTCACTCAATCTCTATGACAAAATGTATCAACCATGTAGATGTGCAATCCGAATTTTAAATTTCCAACATGGCTGCTGTTACCATGGAAACAAGAGATGGGGGGCTTTTGTCATTGTCGTTGCTTGCCGCAATTACAATTCTAGTTCAGTTTGTTATTATTCATGTAGGATTGATTTATCGTTTGATGAAATTAACCGATTATATATTTTTCAAAAGGTTTTTTTTTAAATCTATTTTATTTAATGTGCGTGTTTAGCGTTTGTAAAATAATTATGATTGTTGTATTCCTGTTCAAGAAAATGGTCCTCATTCAGAGCTCTTTTGACATTATATCTTGTTCATATACAGTGGTCACATTGTGTATTTATCTTGCGTTTAAGGATTTGTTTGTTTGGTTTTATACTGCTTTGGTTTTTGCAATGTACCTGATATTGAGGAGGTTGTTTCTCCTTATGTACTTCGTCATTCATCACAGACTTGTCGTGCATACTTTAAAACATTTTACTTGACTTAAAGTTTTTTCTATTATTTTACACTTTTCAGTGTAAAGGGATCACTATGTGTACCATTTTACTTTGAATTAATTATTTTTATTATTTTACATTTTGCAGAAAAATCAGCTTTCAGCAAATTTATCAGCAAGATAGAAGTCGGAGGTATATATTGTGTTATACTCATATCATATACAATTTGTCGTTTGATAATTGTTTATACCATATAATTTAAAAAAAATTAGCCCATGACACTTGTAACATTTTTAAAATATAAAGACGTTAATTTGGCAATGTACATGTATTTCCATATACATGTATTTAAATTCCTGTCAGAATATCACTTTTGAATCAACATTCTGTTGGCTTACCTCGATCATTTAAGAATAACTTATTTATATCTCGAATGTTGAATTCGGATAATTGATTTCCAAAGCCCTACAGTTCATTATGGGCAATTTAATAGTAGTCATAAAAACAAACATACCTACTGCTCCAGGGTCCAAATCACAAAACTGGTAACATTTTGTTTAATATAAATGCAATTGACTCTTCTAATTTTCATTTTCTCTTTATTACAGCGTTGAGAACGGCAAAGGCATTCCAAAAAGCATTTGTAGAAAACGGTAACGTCTTATTTCTTACTAACAAAGCGAAAAAAATAAATAACAAAAGAATACATTTTCATAACAAATAAAGGAAGTTCAAAGATAAAATACAATATTCAAGCACTTTAATAATATGAACACAAATAGTTATACTAACATATGATTTACTAGTAATTTTTGATAAATAATATAATTCAATGGTTATCAGTTATACTCTCACATTGATACTGTCATATACCATTTTTTGAATTTAATCATAAAATACATTCAAAAAATTGTCATATACCATTTTTTGAATGTATTTTATGATTAAATTCAAAAAATGGTATATGACAATACTATCTACATTTAATTATGTTTTCTATAAACCTTAATTCAAACCTAAGTTTTATTCTCTTATGTAGATTGTAATCTTAGAGACGTAACATGAAAGAACAAGCTAGTCCATTTGCCGTTATAATAATAATAATAAACTTTATTTCTCATAAACCGTTTTTACAGTATAGAGAATATATACAACATTTACATTATAATTTTATACAATGCATACGTGGATACGAATTAATGAACGAAACAGGAGGACTGACAATAAACATATTAACAATACGAAGAAAATTATGTATTTTTATTGTTAAAACAATAAAACTGCCAATGTAACACACACACACACACACACACACACACACTATATATATATTATAGGGTTATTGAACTGATATTGTGAAATATTGTCTCGAGTTGACTCGACATTTGCACGATATTTATTGCACGCTAACAACTCGGGATTTATCTTTTAAATTCTATGTGATGCATATATTCTATATAATAAATATATATTCTGTATTGTTTTTACTTACAGAGAAAATGATTAACAAAGAATTTGTACAAGAAATGAAAACAGAAGGTAAGAAACCAGCATATAGTTGTTACATGTATATCCAAAAACTAACTGTAAAACATTTGCAATTGGAAGCAAAAAAAAAAAACCCAAAAAACCCATAATTTGTGTTATTGTTAGTGACGACAAGATACCACAGATGCGGTATTCACCCCCACGCGCACTCTGATAGTAATAACGACGTCTAGTGTTGAAAAAGACTACCTAAGAGTTTATATTATATTCTCATTTTTTCATTTTTGATATTCATAATCAGGAGCACCCGGTCTCACTTCACTGGTAAAAATTCGGGTGTTTAACCTAATTTGTCAGCTTTCAAGGTGTTACTTTTTAGGATTGGGAATTTGACATGGATTGCTATGTTTGTTTGTTAATATACAAGACAATAAGAAAACCCGTACCGTTGGTGTTATTCTTTAATGTATACACAAATTATAGTATAAAGTGTTATGGTAGTGATAATGGGAATAACACTAAAGTAGAACAAAGCGAAAAAAGCATTGACACGTCCAATCAACCATTATTTTATGCAGTTTGTATTTTAGCGAGCAGCATTTTATAACAATTTTAAAAGGTCCATCAATCTTGAGAATTATGACTAAATGTATTTTTTATGACATTTATTTTCAGGATATAATGTAACTAATAGCAAAGATATATGTGCTGATTGGCAGGATTACGATGGAAGCACGTGCGTCTGTAGTAACCAATGCTCCAGAAGTGATGATATAAACAAGGGTGTTGTTTGTGCTACTGATGGTAACCGCTATAAACATCGATGCGAATTTACTTATAAAATGTGTTCTGGTCAAGCAAATTCTTCAGCAACACTTACATCGTGTGGTAAGTTCGTTTTGTAAAACCATGAATTATTTTCTTCTTATGATTTACTCGGTAGAAATTATGCGGAATATAAAACGTAACTTGTCTATTTAGGCAAATATATTTCGCATTTATGAAAGTTAATATGAAACGGCCACTGTAATTATTTGGTATACACAAATATAAAATGTGATACCTAGATCGCGCCCTAAAAAAGGTTGTATTTATTCGAAAACTTGTATTTAATTTGTTTTTCACGGTTTTTTAACACTGACAGGTGCTTGTAACATAATGAAACTGGTAGGTGGAAGTAAATACCAGGAGGATAGTACTAGAGGTCTAGGGATATTCCATAAAGATGCAAATTCAAATACCTGGACAGCCGTGGATGACCACGGGGCACAACTGAAACTCTTTTATTCCAAAGAATCTAAAACATGGGTCGTTGGTGAGTAAAAAAATTAACAAATGCAAATGTAATAGTATTGATATATCACAAAGTCAACGACGTAAGCAGCGTGCTTCGTTGTATAAAGTTCCCGTATACCATATATCAAGGAATTATAACTATACCCCAAGAAAAACAAACTTAATAACGACCTCTAATTTGCGATTGTCTCCATCTTCGTTTGTTTAGGTATAATTTTATGTTATTATTTTATTCATTTTCCATCAATAAGATGTTACCTCGTTTCTTATAGGAGGACCGCTGGTCGTATTAAGAATTATTCTTTAAATATTAAAAATCAAACACAAACATACCATTACATGTCTAAATCACATTCCCAAAGCATAGTAAAACTCTGTTGAAATCGACAAATTTGTTTAAACACTTCAATCAGGGAAGTTAGATCGGTTTCTCCGGAAGGGTAAATACCTCCTGTTTAGTTAGTTACACACAACACGTGTGAAATCAAAATTGAGAATGAAAGCTACATCATAAACAAACATACTTATCCATGTCCGAATCGCAATCCAGAAGCAAAGTAAAAACTTTGGAACTGACAAGTTAGGTTAGACACGTGAACTTCCACCAGGGAAGTGAGGCATGACATGAAATTATAGTGCAGAAAATTATAAAAAAAAAGATATTTTGGTAATATATCTTATTTCTTATTGAAGTAAAAAATTAGTGGTGTATATCATTATTTTTCAAATTGTTTGCCGCACCAGACCATATATTGAAAAATTCTGAAAACAAAAGGAAAAAAGTTGTTTAACTATCATTAAAATTTTGCTCTTGTTTACTATACTTTGTGGTGGGAAGGTAGACAAGGTTTCAACCAGCCAACAGGACAGGTTATAGGTCATATGCAAATAGGCAACAGGCCATTTTGCCATTTCATTTGCAAATAAGCTTCTTTCTCAGGTGTACACAATAGATACATAAAGGTCATAGGTACGTTTGTATACAATATTAGACATTGTGCTATTTATAGCAAAAATGCGTGCTAAAGTTAAAAGTTGCATTGCACTGTATAAATAAAAAGGAATTTTATATGTATCCACAATAGAACAATAAGTGTTTCCAAACATGTTTAAAATGTAGATCTACATGTTGTCATTTAAAGATAAAGGTCATGAAGCCAATTTATTCTGCATAATGGGTCAGGTAATATTCAATTGTATAAACGTCCACCCTCTATACAAATCTCCAACTTTTTTGTTTTCGCACGATAAATTCTGAAATTACATGACTTGATGCAGCAAACAATTTCATAAAAAATGGTATATTGTGTTTTAACATTCAATTCGAAATAAAAAAGATATTTTATCAAAATACCTATTTTGAACTAGCCTTCTACACTATAGCATTGTTTTACCAAACAATGAACAATACGCGTACAGGTGTGCAGGTCAAATGTCAAGGGCACAAGGTCTAATGTTATGTCATTTACAATTTTATTGAATTTTTATCATAAAATACATTTAAAAAAATGGTATATGACAATAACAGAGGCGATGGACATTTGACTCTCAAGAAAAGTTCTAGTTTTATTTTGTATATACACGCTGTATTGAAATACATTGTTTTTAAAATTCTATATACAGGTTCGCCGGATTTAAAAAAGGCAGGAATAGTTTTCAAAACATACAAGCCCAATCCACAGGACACTAGTGATGGCGCAATTATTTATGTGAATGATACATATGGTGAATTGGATCCTTTTCTTCATTTTGAATGTATTTCAGGTAATATATTTGAGTGCTTTAATTAACTATACTTCCTCATTTTCTATATATTTAAATGTAAGATGACGTTTAATCCTTTTGTCATTTACCATTGTTATAATTCATTGGGCTATGATTTGTTAATTTCCAGTCACCTGTCATTTAACAAATTTACAATGTCTGAACAGCTGGTAAAATTGCAATGCAACACTGCAATATTCGCTGCTCAACAAACGTAATAGCAACCAAAAAAGTTTATGAGGTTACACGACTGCTAATCCGCTCAGTGTTGTGAAAGAAAATGAAGCAGGTAGCATTTGTAACAATTAACGAGACTAGTATTCATATTGACTCGTACCATTAAGAAAGCAATGCTAATGGTTCAATCCGGGTGGTTTTTGTGTTTCGAATCCGCACATACAATCCAAAAACAGATAGGGGATGAAAATTCCAAGGAACACTGGGCGTTCTAAAAATTTATTGACTGAGTGGTCACACACGAACACTTCTGTCTGATAACAATGTGATTGTCTTTTACAGATTCAAGCCCTATCGCTAAGAGAGATATACAAGGCGCCTTGTCTCGCAAGAAAAGATTTATTTTGTAAGTATTTATTTCAAAATAAAAATAATACATTCTTACATCTATGCGGCATCAATTTAATCAAAAACAAACATACTAATCCATTTCCGAATCACAATCCAGAAGCAAAGTAAAAACTTTGGAACATTACAATCCATATCCAAACCACAATTCTAAAGCACAGTAAAAAAAATCTGAAAACTGGTGAAGTAAAACACGAGATCTTCCACCAGGAAAATGAGACTGGATAAGCACCTTGTGTCCAGCAAGCTACAGTTGTCATGTGTGCAATTGAGACAAATAAAGAATGAGAGGAGCATGGAACTACGGAATGCCAAATTAATCGATTCCTACCTACTATACCATACTGCATAAAGTCTGATGTACTCTCAACAATGTTCAAAATAACGATAGTGCCTTAAAAATTAAAAGATACCATTCTTATGCTTAAATAAAAAAAATATCTCAACTTACTACATCAATGTGCCATTTGCTTATTGTTTATTGTTAGAGCCATAGCCATAGAGCATCAACCTGATTTTCAGACATAAATACAATGTATGTTACATGTATGCATATTTGTGATGTGAAAATCGTAAATATTGTCGGGAAAATATAGGAAATTACCTACAAATGTTGCATTTTAATAGCAAAAATATTTCAGTTCTTATATTTAATTTAAGTGGTGTCGAACGGTCACATTTTGGTAGAGGCTAAAAATCTGAGTTGTTTTCACTCGTTTTGTCTACGGAAAAAGTAACTCTGTACACTTTTGAAATACTTTACTAATTTCGTTACAAATCACATTTTTATGAAAAGTAGAAACATGTTGTTTGTTTTATGTAAAGAAATTAAAATAGAAGAGATATATGTTCTTATATGTTCTTAGTAAAGGCAATGATTACGTTGCCATGGTTACCGATATTTGAATTTACTCACCTATGGTATATAGTGTTTTATAAAGGGACACTGAATATATATATGGGTTGATATTTTCAATTTTTGTCTAAATACCAGAAAAATTTCGTTTGAAAATCGGGTACTGAATTCGTAAAAAGTCACAAAAATAGCGGGACTTAGGGGTTAATCTATTGGTTATTGCCAAATACACAAATTACAGTTAAAACTTGCTTCTTAAATAATTTATATATATTTTGTGTTTATTTTCAGTTTTATAGTCATGGCTGCTATTGCTATAGCTGCCACAGTTGCACAAGTCACTGTAACTGCAATACAAAATAAACGTGGCTGTCTGTTTTATCCAGATGTTTGTAAAATGAAGTGAGTATTTTTACTGATAATTTATCAAAGTAGCAAAATTTTCTTAATCACTACTTCTATCAATAACCGCCTCTATTTCACTGAAACAGTTTTGCGTGAAAGCCTTCTGAATTATTCTATGAATAATTGTTAATCAAGCTTTACGGTTGCCATGATTCGTTTAGAACTGTTGATGGCCTGAATTGCTCCTATCTTTAGAAGCCTCTAATTCACTGAAATATTTACATAAAAAGCGTTCAGCTTATTCTAATAATGTTTTCCAAATTAAATTGTTGTTCAAGGTGTAAGTGGTGAATTACCCAATTCTCATGATTTGATGGCATGGTTTCATATTTTGTCGGATTGGCTTAATTTTCTTTTTTTATAATGAAAATATATGCATGGGACATAAATAACCTTTCTTTATAGAGGCATCTATTAAGGGAAGACTTTAACACTTAGTATGAATTTTGTAAAATATGGAAAAATTGAGAAACCCTGAACATTTTGATCGCAGTCACGTGACGTGTAGACAATGTTGTTTTATTTTACAGAAAAGAAATTAAAAACAGACTTCGGCCTGAAGTAGAATCACTAAGAAGAACATTTAATGGAATAATTGGCAATCCTACAGGGTTCAGAGATTTGGTACATAACGTATTTCATCAGCTTTTGACTATAAAAGAAAAAATGATTGACTTGAGGAAACTTGAAAATGAATTCAGAGATCTGTCGGAAACAATTGGACCCGAATTAAAATATTTATCTCCTGAAATTTCCGCCGATTTCAGCATAGCATTTCATGACGAGTGGGTAAAAGCACTAGGAAAGGAAACAACATGGGGCATAATTGGATTAATGTATGTGCAAATGCCTTTAGAAATAGTGTCGCTACTTGTAAGCACAGCTGGAAAAGCTGCCATGGCTTTTGCCGCTTTAGGTGCTGTTATTAGTGTCGCAGTCGCTGTTGTAGGCATTGTCGTGAGTTGGAAAAATGAAAAGAAACAAAGGGAACAATTACGGAAAGTCAAACGCGATCTTATAGATGCTAAACAGAGATTGAAATCTGCGTTAAGTCATGTAAAAGCCTTTCAAATAAAATTTTATAAAACTGTGATTTATCCGATGAAGAAATTTACCTACCATATGCGTAATTATGACAGACATTTTCAGAATTTTTATAATTTTTTGAGATCTAATTTTGGATCAAATATGAATCAAAATGCTGGATCATATTGGTACGGAAAAGTTAATAGTTACAGGATAAAAGCAATGAAGGATAGGCATTTAACTCCACTCATTAGCTTTTTGTCATTTAAATTAAATGATTTAAAAGAGAAAATAAAGGCTTATCGTGATATGGAGAAGATGTTGGCATTAGTGAAGACAAATGTAGCTGAACAAAGATATACTGGAGATATTATTAAGTTAGCAGTAGCTGTGCATAAAAACATTACTGCAAAACTTATTCCATCTGAATTTGCACTACTTAAATTCATTGCAGATAAAGTGAGCAAGAACAAAAATTGTTATTGGGGTTACGATTTAGACGGAGTTAGGAAAGGAAGCATTACTCAATCCAACTACCGAAGTGTTCCTTTATGTAACAGTCCAGAATTATCGGGTATTGAGGAAACATTTTTGTCATTAACAAATCAAAATATGTCCCCGGAACGGATATTAGCAAGAATTCAACATGAAAGATTTCCCACCAATTATCACAAGCTGAAGTATTTATCTGACTTTGTGTTACCTGCAAAAGATTGTTATTGGGGATATCCTTTAGCGATGATTAGGAAAAACAAACTATCTGAAACAGAAGTAAAAAATGCTAAACCATCGACAGCATTATTCATGAGTTTAAAACTAGTCCCAGATAATTTCCAACCAACAGCTATGTGTTCAATTGCCAAGATCTGCAACGCAAGTTGGCAGGCTTATGTTAAATGTCTCTTGAAGAGATTTGATGAAGGAAATATTTGTAAAGGTGCTGATTCTTGTCGCAATCCTGCTTAAATAATACAACCACCAACACCAAATATATTTCCAACTAAACCATGAACCAAATGTTAAACAATTTCGATTCACTTTGTCCCTCTTGTAAATTGTCGATTTTTTTATTGTGCCATATATATTACAAGGCAGCCAACTATGTTCCTATTTATGTTGTCTCTAATGACTAGAATATTTTGTCTCATTTATTCTATGTTGTATGAAATGATGTGTAATGGACGGTTGTAAGATAATATTAAGGGAATAAATTCTATTTTTGATGAATTGTTAGTCTTTGTCTTTATTTCAAAATAGACATACATAATAATGGTTAACAGTACTGTGAGACGCAAAAAAATATCCAGAGTAATTTTGGAAACAGAGACATCAAACAATACTGCGGTGACTGCTACAAACCTTTTTGAGGGCCTTGAACGCTTCGTAACATTTTCTATTTCACTCCATTTCACTTCAAAACTGACCAATTTCTATGTACAACAACTTCACATGTGACTTTTTTATCGTTGAAAGATAAAATTGATAGCTGGTAATGTGGATGACATAACAAATTACCTGACCAAATTATAAGAACACATCGTCACATGCTCAATATTACCAGGTGTCCAATACCAATTTCATTTAATATAATATTAAAGTGGTTGTAATTTGTGATGCCATACACATACCAGCTATCAATCATTACTTTTCATGATACAAACATAGATCTGTTGGGCATAGACATTTGAAGTGAGATTGAAAATTTTACAGACTTTTTTAAACACGTTTTTAAGTAGATATTGACATTGTACATTAGGTCTTTTCCTAATAAAATGATACCAATAAACATTGCAATCTTTGTAAAATATGGCTACAATCTGTGCAGGGTTATTGCAAGTCTAATCTTATCAAAGTCCTCAAAAAGTTTTATGGCCGTCATCAAAAAATTGTCGATAAGTATGACGTCTCCTTTTCGTAATAAGCCTGGATACATTTGTTCCTCAGTTCTTTGTTCCTTTCATTCTCAACTTTGATTACACACGTGGCGGATGTAGCTAGCTAAATTAGAGGTGTCTACCCTTTCGGAGCACCCAACCTCACTTTCATGCTGTTTAAATGTATTTGCCAGTTTTCAAAGTTTTTACTTTGCTTTTATGTTTGTTATTTGGACATGGCATGGTATGTTTATTTTTTATTTCAATGGTACACATACAAAATTTCTTAGTTACCGACAAGATTAACATCTCCAAATTTAACATACTGTCCGTTTACTCTGCTGGAGAGAAAGAAACAATGCTAATATTTCAAAGATTTGAATGACACCGTTAAAAATCAATTAATCATTTACTTAAATGAGTCGAGTCGTTGCTAATAATCCTAATTTTGATCTAATCCATACATTATAACTCCTTTAATACACCAAAACGTATTTTGGATGGGTGTTTACAATGGTAAAAATTTTGACAAAATGGCGGTGTCTTTCGTGTGACGTAATGATGACGGAAGAATTTATTATTTACGTAGGTGCGCAAGGGGTACAATGAAGTATAGCTCAAAGGTCGAGTTGAGTTTAAAAGTTTGAATTTATGTCGTTTTTTTTAAAGTTTGAAAATACAGAAAAGCAGTTGATTTCATTACTTTATTTAATCAATTTTGGTCATCCCAGTTACGCAAAATTCAATCCGTTCTTGAGCTGCAACAACCTACGTAAATAGTCAACTCTTTCGTCATGACTACGTAACATAAAGAACCCCGCCATTTCGTAAAACAAATTACCATTGTAAACACCCACCCAGGTTATATTTTGTCGCATAAAATGATATATGAAGCAAGGATGGAGTCGAAACGGGAATTTTTAGTAACGACTCGGCTCATGTAAGTAAAAGAATCATTAATTTGTACCCGTCATATTGAAATTCATAAAATATTTTGCGAGCTTGCGTTCTCCGAAATAGGCTAAATAAACAGTAGTAAATAATTACTCCTAGGGTTCTAGCCATTAAAACATTTCCATGACATTTTTGTCTTTACAACCTGATTATTATTTATCTTATAAAATACCAAATAAATACTCATAAACGACAACTTCTTAAGTCATAACTTTATGTAACATTTTAAATAATTATATTGCTGTCTGTTAACAATACGACGCAACGTTGTTTAACATTATTATGCAATAAATTGCCATGTAAATAAACAAATATATACGTAAAAATCACTGTTTTTAGACTAATTGTTGATTTTGTTTCTAAATGACATCCTGGTTTATCACAAAACTGAATCAAGATAATTGTATCTGTGCTATAAAATGAAACCACTAAAATGTCTACTTGGTTTTGACTGAGACTTAAAAACTGGAGTCAGTTTATTGCTGCCGTTTTGGAAGGCTTTTGTATAAAAGATATAGAAGCCTTTTACATATGAAATCATTAATCCAAAGATAACAAAATGAGCTGATAAGCAACTTGATGTGTGTATGTCGATCTAAATTGACAATTTTCGGCTATATCACTGACAAACAACTTGATTTATGACAATGTTCGGCTATATCACTGACAAACAACTTGATATATGACAATGTTCGGCTATATCACTGACAAACAACTTGATTTATGACAATGTTCGGCTATATCACTGACAAACAACTTGATATATGACAATGTTCGGCTATATCACTGACAAACAACTTGATTTATGACAATGTTCGGCTATATCACTGACAAACAACTTGATATATGACAATGTTCGGCTATATCACTGACAAACAACTTGATTTATGACAATGTTCGGCTATATCACTGACAAACAACTTGATTTATGACAATGTTCGGCTATATCACTGACAAACAATTTGATTTATGACAATGTTCGGCTATATCACTGACAAACAACTTGATTTATGACAATGTTCGGCTATATCACTGACAAACAACTTGATTTATGACAATGTTCGGCTATATCACTGACAAACAACTTGATTTATGACAATGTTCGGCTATATCACTGACAAACAACTTGATTTATGACAATGTTCGGCTATATCACTGACAAACAACTTGATTTATGACAATGTTCGGCTATATCACTGACAAACAACTTGATTTATGACAATGTTCGGCTATATCACTGACAAACAACTTGATTTATGACAATGTTCGGCTATATCACTGACAAACAACTTGCTGTATTGTTGAAGTAAATGTCTAGCTACTATGACTATGTTAGATCGGCCATATCACTGTTACACGGATCCTTCTACATCTTCTTTTCTTCTTACAAGCATTATACCATCTTTAAGAGGCAACAGAACCTTAAAAGAATATTAAAAACATGCTAATTGTGGATCTCGTTTTATACACATGTACACAATCATATACACGAATTAAAAGTTGCAGGCTGCTCTATCATTGCACTGGTTACGAACGCAATACACCTATTACATTACTTAAACACAAAGAGCTATCAATTCGCAACATAGTCTTGTGTACTGGGTGTTCAAATGACGCCCTGATCGCCTTTATGGTTCAAATTACTGTTAAAGTAAATGGAAGGAAATGCAGATTAACACGTTCTGTTTGCGACTTGTAACCAAATACAACAGGTCAGCATATTACTTTGCATGTATTCTTACGTTTTAAGTAGTGAGATAGTAAATTTTGACTTACTCTTTGAACACTAAGATCTTTCAATACCATTTCGTTGAATTCGGCAATGTGTTTTCCTATCCTACTAGAAGGATCTGGAAGCTCTTTGCTATAAGTATATCCCCCTCCTAATGTATTGTCTACAGCTATTGTTCCGTTTGGAGCCAACAGTCCTTTTTCAAATATAATCTGTTGGAGACATAAACATTCTTAAATTTAAAAGATTTAATAATACCAGAAATACATATCACACAATGTTCCTTATAGCATAGCTGTGTTCCAAGAATAACTACTGTATATTCATAAATGGAGTACACATAGTTTTTATTATAATTTATTCCTTTTTATTGAACCACCAATGAAATGAATTTAAAACGCACTGACCTAGCCAAATTATATTTTAAATGAAAACATCGTTATTCAGATCCCTGTACATAGAATGCTTTTGGGAACATTTTGGACATTTGATCAAGTTTATACACCAACTAGGCCTCCCTCATTCAAAGTTACATCAGGGTATTAGGATCAGGTAGGTCATTGTTGTTCGGGTTTTCTCAGTCGTGATCATCATTAATATTCAAATTATTGCATCACATTTAAAGTTGTCCCGAGTAAGAAGGCATGAAGGGGATAATTTTGACATAGTTATATGTTTTGCTTTGTTACAAACTTAAAAAATTGCTCTATGTGAAGAATTAAATTCACCTTAGAATGTATGAAAAATATTTTTTCCTATTAGGTCAGTATATGAAGGTTTGGCAATTTTTTTGTGAGTTTGTTGGAAAGTGCGACTCTGTTCTTGCATTTTCCATGTGCACTTTATTTGTGGATATACAGTAATGCATGTTTTTCTATAAATAAAGATTCTGGTTATTTTCGAGGGAAAATGAGACAATCCTGACCTCATGGAATGTCAAAGAATTACATCTCATTGGAAATCCAAAGAAATTTGAGTTCTTGCTTTCTTTAAAAAAGGGTAAACAAACAGGGTTAAAAATTTTCTGTAATACTATTCATTTTATAGTGGGGAGTGTAGCATCATTGATCTCCATAAGTGTACTAGATTTTATTTAGGTAATTTTTAAATCAAAGTATACTACTCACTTTGTAGTATTCTTGGTATCCATCTTTATTTGCATCCATAAATATAAAATCGAATTTTTCGCCTTTTTCTCCCAACTGCAACATAGTGTCTTTAGCTGGACCTAGAACAAACAGAATCTATAGTTATGTACGACAGTTTTTTGTCAGTAGAGGTCGGCTTCTTTGGATGATAAATATGGGTCTGGGTTAACTTTTATGGAAAATTAATAACCAATATTTACCTAGACACAATTCGTCTTTATTTGAAGCATTTTAACTGATATTTTGTTTTTTAAGCATGAAAGACTTGAGTCTGAAGCTGCGAGTTTGGATAATATTGCCTCTCGATACTTAGATTCCAATCTAGCTAGGGGGGGGGGGACTTTGTTAGTTCGCTTGCTGAGGGTATAATATGGTTTTTCTATGGTACATCGAGTTTTTAACCCTTTGAGAACTGACAACTTTAATACATACATATAAACTTAATAATTAAAAACAAACATACTAATCTATGTCCAAATCACAATCCCAAAGCAAATTAAAATAAGCAAATTAGGTATAACACGTGAACTTATACCAAACAAGTGAGGCCGAGTGCCCAGGAAGGATTAACACTTCCTGTTTTGCAAGTTACACTCACCAAGAATGCAATCATGTTGAGAATGAAAGGAACATGTAACTATCGGGCGTTAAATAAATCCAGGGTAATTTTGGATACATAAACATCATACTTATCAACAATATTGTGAAGACGGCCAAAACTTGTCAAGGCCTTAATAACCCTAGGCTTGCATTATCCCTGCGTCAACAATTTATTTGTTAGCGGTGGTTCCGGTGGTGGGAGCAAGCTCTGTCATAGAGTGTTAATTGTGGAACACATTAAACATGAGCAGGAGATGCCGGTGGTATGCTGCAGCACAGGGAAGAAAAGTTGACGATAAAAAATTAAAGTCATCACTTTACCATACAACTTCAAATAATGACTACTCCTAAATCTTAGGAGATTACTTAACGTCATTGTGTTTCCAATAGTTACATCCTACCTGGTATTATGGTTATTTTCTTTCCATTCGGTGATTCGTCAACATATTTCCTGGCAAGAGTTTGTAAATAAGGATCAAATTCGCAAGTTATAACAATTCCGTCTGCCGGAAGTGCTTCTGCCATTCCAAGGGCGCCAAATCCAGTTAAACAGCCGAGTTCCAAAATACGTTTAGCTTTACTCATACTAATAAGGGATTTCAATAATTGCACTGTAAATAAAAAGAAGAACCTGTTTAAACACATGAGTAATATCCATACCATATAAAATACAGGGTGTTTCGAAAACATGCCTCCACTCTCATTACTAATAATTATAAATTCATGAAAAAGAACCTAATGGATAAAACATTAAATTGGTGTTTGATAATTGTACATATTTTCATTGTGAAATTTTCTGATATACTGTAATAGCATATTGCACTTGAAACAAAGCAAGTAACATATCCGTTTTATTTATTAAAAGATTTCGCACCACTGAAAAATTCGCTGTGATATATAATATGTCCAGAATATTGACATTAATATTATACCTTCTGTATTTCCCGACATCATTTTTGGCGATACATTCCATTTCGTTTTACCGTCTTTATATACCTGTTCCCATGGATGTGTTTTAGTGCTGATACCCAGTTGTTCTAAATCTGGACTTGCATCTGTGGTTATCCTGTCGCAATAATCATCCTTTGCCTGTTTAATTAAATACAAGAATAACTTTAACAATGGTTGATAAATCATGATCACTTATATTTACCAAAATGTATCCCGTCCCCGTTCAACTCGAATTTTTCGCCTATTATTGAGAAATTCAATGTATTTGTTGATCATAATTTCCTCACCACAAATGTTACAAGATAAGTCAAATTAAAAAATGTGCGTGCCTTTAAAATATTCTGAAAACCTGAGTATAATTAACTGTAGAAATCACGTCTATTATTATTTTTCGTAATACGTGCGCGGACATTGATATATGCGTATTTGCGTGACATATTAAAGCTGATGTTAATAGAGTTGTAATATAAGCACCGGTATTACAAGCGTGAGCATAGAATTGTCCTTCACCGCCAAACAACCGAGGTGCATATTAATAGACGCCCGCCCGTCCTCCTGTCCCACTATAAGGTTTTATATGTATACAACTCCTCTGAAACCGCTTGGCGGATTGTTTTCAAATTTGAATCTTTCCACATTTAATGATGATTCACTTAACGTGATACGGTCATTAACTATGACTTTGAACAAAAATTATTTGAACCAAAGCTTTATATTATTTACCTAATAACTTTTACAAAATAACAAGACAAGGCAAATTGCATCGAACTAGCTAATTTGTGTTCCGTTCCCAAGCGTGTTAATTTCTTAAAAACAAACATACTAACCCATATTTAAAACAAAAGTTAACTCTTTGCAACTGGCATAAACTTTGTGATTTAAACCAAGGAAGTTAGGCCGGTACTCCAGAAAGGTAAGCACCTCCTGTTTATCTAGCTACATCCGCCACTGTAATTAGACAACCGGTTCCATTATATAACTTACCGGCACAAGCTCTAAACACCTATCAATCTCCTTTAACAGCTCAGGCGAGCCATTGCTTTTCTCAGCTAACTCCTTGACCTTTAGAAGGTGCCTTGTGAGAGGATCACGTCGTGTACCTGGTTTCTGACTCATGTTGCTAAATATAAATGAAATAACAATATTGAACAAACAGAGAATATTAACATACGAATATACAATACAATGACAATAAAAACAATAATTTCATAATTTCTTCGATATCAACTACCTTTTAAAATTTTGATGTTATTTTACCATATGGCCGAGTGGTTTAAACATTGGCCTTTCAACCCAAGGCGTCTCACCACTGTGTGCAATACTGGTCCACTGCGAGAGGGTATAAAATGTGTAGGCGGGCTGGCAAAATCTTACACCCAATTTTCAATGATCTATATTTCAATAGATGTCTATTGGATTCTTATAATATTTACACATAATATTGGGCATGACCTCAATTTTTTAAATATAGTTTTGATTTTAAAAATATTTGATATTTTTGAAGTTATTACAAAAAACATGGGCTACACTTTTTTCAATCGGTCAAAATTCATCCGAGACAGGATAACAAAATTTTACCACCCAATTTTCATTGATCTATATTTCAATAAATATCTATTGGAATTTTATAATTTTTTTACATAATATCGGGCTTGTCCTAAATTGTTTAAATATATTTTTGATTTTAAAAAAATTTGATATTTTTGAAGTTATTACAAAAAACATGGGCTACACTTTTTCCAATCGG
The DNA here is from genome assembly GCA_021292105.1 of Anadara kagoshimensis. Classification (NCBI taxonomy): domain Eukaryota; kingdom Metazoa; phylum Mollusca; class Bivalvia; order Arcoida; family Arcidae; genus Anadara; species Anadara kagoshimensis. Next base: position 5,820,772 of record CM037858.1, on the reverse strand, counting down.
TCAAAATTCATGCGAGGTAGGACGAGTGAGGTTTGAACATTGATCGATATCTCTCCAAATAATTATGCTTGCCTATTAAATTTTTCAAAAAATACGCGGTGGATATATATCTTTAATAGCAACAAAGGATATTTCCTATAATGGAGTGGTTTTCTTTTTATAAAGGATTGTTTGTGACAGTTGATTGTTCTTTAATTGCGATAAGTACGCCGCCATCTTTGATCAAGGCACGATAGGTTCACCATTACACAGGAGGGATTTACAGAAAAATGACTTATGGCGTCGTACTTATAGAACAATCAAATGTCACAAACAATCGGTTATAAAAAGAAAACCACTGCATTATAGGAAGTACCATTTGTTGGTATCAAAGATACATATTCACCGCGTATTTGTTGCAAATTTTAATAGGCAAGCATAATCATGTGAAGAGATATCGATCAATGTTCAGAGCTTACCCGTCCTGCCTCGGATGAATTTTACCGATTGGAAAAAGTGTAGCCGGTATTTTCTTTAATAACTTCAAAAATATTAAATATTTTTTAAAATCAAAAACATATTTAAAAAATTTAGGTCATGCCGGATATTATGTCACAATACTATATAAATCCAATACATATTAATGGAAATATAGATCAATGAAAATCGGGTTGTAAAATGTTGTTATCCTGTCTCGGATGAATTTTGACCGATTGAAAAAAGTGTAGCCCATGTTTTTTGTAATAACTTCAAAAGTATCAAATATTTTTTAAAACTAAAACTATATTTTAAAAATTGAGGTCATGCCCAATATTATGTGTAAATATTATAAGAATCTAATAGACATCTATTGAAATATAGATCATTGAAAATTGGGTGTAAGATTTTGCCAGCTCGCCTACACATTTTATACCCTCTCGTCCACTGCAAGTAAAAAAATGTTTGCCTTGCCGTAAGCCACTTCTGGATAGATTGGTACCAGCAAAAGTATGTCGTCACAAGTGCAAAGCAGAAAATAAATAAGTCGCACCAAAATCACGCTGCACATCATAACTTGTGTTTAGATTAATGCTCGAGATTAATTTAAAAATGTCTTGTCGCAAATTGCTGATGCGACGTAAAACAACATTCAACCAACAGACTTTATGTTAAACAACAAAGCCAATTGTAGCAGAGTCAATTATCTAAAATACAACCTGGTATTGGTCTGTCGCAAGCCCTCAAATGTGTGTTTGTGTGATAAGTTTGAGCTATATATAAGCGTCTTTAATTTAAGAAGTTGGTCTTTGAACCATATTAAATATCACAACGTTACTAGTACGTTACTGGTTATTTAGATAACATTTTTACGGTTTTAGATATTGGTAATTCGCACATGACCCAACGCCATCATCACATGACGCAAGGTGTGAGGTCATATAGAACAAAGATACCACAATATCTCAGACTTACAAACACGGATTTCGTGCCGGTAATTAGGTTGTTTTGACAGCGATTCATTATGCTGGAAGACGTGACACTGGAAAAAGAGGGAAAAGGAAATAAATTAGCCATGTAATAATTATAAAGAGAATATATAGTAAAACTCGCAATAGCGCCCATCCCATACCAAATGCCCAAGTGTTCAAGATTTCCCATTGCCTCATACACCAGCCAAAATCAACATCTATATAAAGACCACGTGTTTATTTACTGCCATTGTTGATATTTATATACAGGTTTCAAAAAAAAGGCAAACAACTTTGACCTGTCCGCTTGACCTTTCATTTAAATATTTATCGCGGACCAAGTACATCTATGTATAGGGAACACAGGTGTTTATTCTGTATACATCATGAGATATATATACTCACCTAATAGAGTAAACATGTTCAATGTGTATGTATTAACTTGGATCTTAACACTACCCATTTATTGGATGGATCCTCCTATATGAATATTACTAACGAAAGGTCAAACGGACAGGTCAATGTTGTTTACCCATAATATAATCTATTGTAACAATGTGTAACATGCAGAATAATTCACTTACTGCTAATGTTGGGTTTTCAGTCGGTGACCAGTCTTCGAATGTGCAAAGTCGTAATGTCCTAAATTTTGATACTCTAACGGTCAAATATCAAAAGTACACACACGATATCGTACTCAACAGTCATTATTTTTGAACCTGTTTATATTGTGAAATAGTTGAGGTCACTTTAAACATGCTCTATATATTTTTAGCCAATCAGAGGTCTTGGATTGTTTAATCTCGCGATCCGGTATGAAAAACAAATAAAAATAATTTAAATAAAAACCACTCACTTTCAAATAATATTTCATTCAATCTCCAAGCAAATCGTATATATCCATTTTGATCTGAAAAAATATAATCCCGAATTTAAATACATCTGCCATGTGCTACTTCTTATTTTGAAAATAATGCGTTCAAAAGTAGCACACGACAAATCCATCGAAGTCACTATGTCAGCTTTAAAAACGTATAAATAACAAGGTTGTTTTTTAAACAAGTCGTAATTGTTTATTTACCCCGAAAAGCAAACACAAACAGCAAAATATGCAAATGTTTTGTCATGAACCATTTTGTATGTATTGAATTATTTTTTAAATGGTACATATATAGATAAGCAATAAAAACCAATAATGCGTTTAGTTATAAATATGAGCTAATTCGTTGTTAAAAGTCTTATGTTGGCGCCACTCTAGCTTTATATCTCCTTTTATTTACGGTTCTAAAATTACTAACGAACCAAAACCTAACTAGTTAAAAAAAACAATTCTACACGTGACTCATTCTATAGCATTGTGTTATCAATATTTCTATTGTCACTGTGGTACAGCGTACACGGGATATTACAGCATAAAATGAGCCAAACAGCCCATGTAAACAACACCAGCGTTAGTCGAAAGCCGATTTTTGACTTATCTGTTCATTTTAACATCTGATGGTGTATTGGGTCATCAATCGGACACATAAATGATTCTACTGAAATAGTTAACTGCACGTGATACACTGTTTAAACACTGAAACAAATTGATGAAGCGCAAGTGCTCACCTGTGATTTTGACGTCGCTGGGAGTTTCTTTCCAATATTTCAATTTTCACCTGGTAATTAAAAATTCTGAAGCGTACAATTCCTCAAAGATGTTCAGAACTACATGTCCACCAAATATAAGCTTAATGTATTGCGATATAAAGCAGCAGGAGACGTTGGAGGATAACACGCGGTGTACTGGGAATTGCAAAAAGGTGTACTGGGAATTGGCATTACAGGAGCAAATAGGTGTACTGGGAATTGAGAGTCAAATATCTTGCCAGCTGTGCGATTTTCATGTTTTAATGAATTTATATAGAAATTTATATGGCTTTTTCATTGAGAAGCAAAACTGAAAAACTTCAACATCTGTAATTATTAATCATGCATTACAGACGATATGAAGATGAAACACATAGACTATATCATAAACAAATTTTTCCTGATATATGTAGACTGAGGGAGATGTATAAGTGTTAACTAATCCATTACAAAGGCCCATGTGTAATGTCAAAATATAATTCGTTCTTAAATAGTTTAAGTTTGACAGTAACATAGCAAATGCAACTATTGAAGTGAAAGCAAAGAAAAATTTTGTAGTTTGGCACTGAGCAGAAAAATAAAGATTGCAATTTGAGAAAACTTTCAAAATATTTAACTTAATGTCAATAGATCGAATTGACCAGCTACACATTAATGCAAGATGGCTTATTTACATCACAGGTCAAAATGAGACAGACGTCGGAAGGGAGTGTCTGGTGTAAAACAGTTCCACAAATGTGGCGAGATTAAAATCAAAAGTCTTGAAACAGATTTAGAAATAAATAGTTTTAACAATATAACACATTTTTCTGTTTTAAAATGTTAACCATGGTTCATTGTCATGTGCTATGTTTGAGTTTCTATTTACGAGGGCGAATCAATAAGAAACCAGCTTAACTTATTTACAGATTAGATCCACCTCTTATTTTTAATGTAATTCAGTGCCCTCTAGTGTGATACACTTATACCAACGGTGTTCATCACCCAAGAACTGAAAAAGACAGGGCGATTTCCATTGACCCAATCCTCAACTGTCGTCACGACTTCTTGGTCAAACCTGAAATGACGTCCTCGGGTATCATTTTTTCAATTTTAGGAACAGGAATAAGTCGCTACGAGCTAGGCAGGATGTGATATTAATTCATACCCGTCTCGCCCAACAGCCTTCAGTGTAAGTTTGCAACTATGGACTCTTGCGTTGTCCTGTTGCGGCAGTTTCACGGATATCAGTTCTCAGCTGGCCTAGCAAATTTGCATAGTGCAATCCAGTTATAGGTCTCTTTGGTTAAAAACCACACACAGTAACACCTTTTGCGACCCAAATACTGTTGCCATGACCTTGCCAGCAGATTAATGCTTCTTAGCCTTCTTTGCCTAGGGGACCCAGGCCCTATCCACTGACGACTCAGTGCTTTATTGTCTGGCTCATATTAATGAATCTAAATCTCATATACATTCTTTAGACGCATTTTGACATAAAACGCTTCAATAGGGCGCTGTATGTTAATGCTTTGGTTGCCATTTGCACATTGCTAAGAGATTTTGGGGTCCAACTGGTGCCTATTTTGAAGTTATTTTCCTTATATTTAATTCGTGTGTTCAAAAAGCAAATATATTTTATCAAATAATATAGAAAAAATTCTAATGTCAACTGATTCGTTTTTCTGCAAATCCACGATGAAGGTTTGCAAGGTCAAATTTTGTGTATTTAAAATTTCCAGTTTTTAGACATTACCATTTTAGACTTGTTAGTTTATCACATTACTACGCGAATACCCATAGCATTTCGGAAATAATATAATTGCTAAAATATTATATTTGACTTTTTTCATTCCTTTATAATATTAGATGTGCAACTATTCGGTTTTTTTAATCAAAAACATGTGTTCTGTTACGCTGCTCTGTGCCTAAAACCATACTGACATCTCGATACGCGTGCAATTTTGTATCCGGGTATAAACATGTACAGTGTCGGACAATCTGAAATGCGATGGCTAGTTACTTATTGAGTCGCCCTCGTAAAATGAGATAGAAAAAAGCTCTACACATTCTATACGTCATAACGCTATATTGTCTATTTTGAGTCTAGTGATATTAACATAAACACCACCTCTAAACAGCTTATATATATTTTATATATAATGGCCACTCATCCGTGATGCTGTTTGAAACGTGTTTTGCTTTACCTTGAATCATTCCATAGAACAAGTTCTAATCATAATGATAAAGTATTATTACACCTTACACCACTATCCCTCATTCTAAATTGAAAGAACGTCTTACAGAAATTATCTACTTGTCTTTCTTTTACAAAAACGGTAAGCCAAGATACAAATATCTGGTGCTGAATTGGGATTCTGGTTATTTTGTCAAGCATCATACGGATTCCAAACAAAAATATACTGAAGATACCATCAACAAAATGTTGGAGTTTTTGATAGATAACATATTTGTTGTGTTTGGTAATATAGTTTTTCAGCAAACAATCGGTATACCAATGGGTACAAACTGTGCACCATTGCTTGCTGATTTGTTTCTTTATTCTTATGAAGCAGAATTTATGCAGAACCTTGTTAAATCTGGAGAGAAGACTGTCGCCAAATCATTCAACTCAACATACAGATATATAGATGACGTTCTGTCTCTTAACAATCCTAAATTTGGAGACTATGTGAATGTCATCTCTCCTAGTGAGCTTAAATAAAAGACACGACTGATTCCTCAAGTTCTGCTTCATATTTAGATTTATACCTGGATTATGACGCACACAAAAGGCTACATTTGAAACTTTATGACAAACGTGATGACTTCAATTTTTCTATTGTCAACTTTCCATTTTTATGCAGCAATATACCTGCTTCTCCTGCTTAAGGTGTATTTGTTTCCCAATTAATACGCTATGGTAGAGCTTGTTCCCACTACGGGGACTTTGTACAACGAAGTAGGCTGCTTGCAAATAAATTGTTGACTCAGGAATATTGCAAGCCTAGGATTTTCAAGGTCCTCAAATAGTTTTATGGCCGTCATCACAGTATTGTTGACAAGTTTGATTCTCTGTGTCCAGGATTGCCCTGGATATATTTGACGTCTCAAAGTTCCATGTTCCTTTCACACAATTTTGATTACACGCGTGGCGGATGTAGCTAGCTAAACAGGAGGTGCTTACCCTTCCGGAGCACCCGGTCTCACTTCCCTGGTGGAAGTTCACGCGTATAACCTAACTTGTCAGTTCCAAAGTTTTTACTTTGCTTCTGGATTGTGATTCGGATATGGATTAGTATGTTTGTTTTTGATACATATACCAAGCACCAACTGGCTGCAGTTTCACAATCATTTCTTAAGATTTGTCTGATTTAAATAGGCTTCTTTTGGTGAAACAGCACAGCTTTACTGAGCTTTCCTTATTTCTTAAGTTTAATAATTTTCCGTAACTGCCTCATAAGTGATGAATAGTAGGTGTTATTGATGTTTTGTCCTTTTTGGAGATATTCTACCAGCATACTGGAAGCCGTCCGAGATCATACCCTCTCAAGCTCGTCTTCTTTGGCGCGGTGATCAAGTATAAACTTTGGCTACTGGGGTGAAATGATAAACCCATGTTTCAGCCATAGTAAACAATCTCTGAAAAAGCACATGAAAAAGTGCTCTGTGTGTGCTTCTGACCATCAGAATGTCATTTGCCCCCAACTGAAAGCATTTCTCATTGGAAGATCTTTTGTCAGAATTAAATGTAATACATATATTTCCTGTGAAATGACAACTGGCTACATACCATTCTGTAACTTGCCTGTTAGTCGTAACGATATCATTGACTTTATTGACTTTTCCGAGTGGGGTTGCATCAATGGCAGGTCTTCTAGAACAAGGGTCTTTCTGTTGAGTTTAAATCCCACCACCCACACTTTTACTTTAGAGTTGGAAGGTCATATGTTCCCAGTTCGAATACCATGTAAGTTTGGATATCCTTAAGTGTTAAACATTTCTTATGAAAATATTGGATCACTATATGCCTCTTAATATTGGCGATCTACCTAATTAAATTTTGAAATCAAGGTTAGAGCCTTTTCTATGAACACCTAATATTAACTTGCACCGTGAAACTTATTTATTATTGTATGCACCATGCATACAAACTGTATCATACATTCGCAATCCCAAATTTCTTTAAAAATTAAGACTTGAAAATAATGTTATACACGATTCTCGGTAACCGTAACCTCGCAATTCCCGGTACACTAAAACGATGGCGAGAATCAATTCCCAGTACACCGCGTCGATCTTTAAATGTCTCCTGCTCCTTTATTTCGCAAAACATTGAGTTTAAAATTGGTGGACATGTAGTTCTGAACATCTTTGAGGAATTGTACGCTTCAGAATTTTTAATTATCAAGTGAAAATTGAAATATTGGAAAGAAACTCCCAGCGACGTCAAAATCACAGGTGAGCACTTGCGCTTCATCAATTTGTTTCAGTGTTTAAACAGTGTATCACATGCAGTTAACTATTTCAGTAGAATCATTTATGTGTCCGATTGATGACCCAATACACCATCTGATGTTAAAATGAACAGATAAGTCAAAAATCGGCTTTCGACTAACGCTGGTGTTGTTTACATGGGCTGTTTGGCTCATTTTATGCTGTAATATCCCGTGTACGCTGTACCACAGTGATTGTCAGCCTTTTTTCTTTGCAGCAATATATCTGCTTCTCCTGCTTATTTTCATTTGTTTCACATTTAATAAGTTAGGATAAAGTTTGTTCTTACGACAGGAACTCTATACAACGAAGCAAGCTACTTACAAAAAAGTATTGTCGAGTCGAGAGTCGGGGATATTGCAAGCCTTGACATATCACAAGCTACTTACAAATAAGTATTGTCGAGTCGCGAGTCGGGGATATTGTAAGCCTTGACATATCACAAGCTACTTACAAATAAGAATTGTCGAGTCGAGAGTCGGGGATATTGTAAGCCTTGACATATCACAAGCTACTTACAAATAATTATTGTCGAGTCGAGATTCGGGGATATTGTAAGCCTTGACATAAATAGTATTGTCGAGACGCGAGTCGGGGATATTTCAAGCCTTGACATATCACAAGCTACTTACAAATAAGTATTGTCGAGTCGAGAGTCGGGGATATTGTAAGCCTTGACATATCACAAGCTACTTACAAATAAGTATTGTCGAGTCGCGAGTCGGGGATATTTCAAGCCTTGACATATCACAAGCTACTTACAAATAAGTATTGTCGAGTCGAAAGTCGGGGATATTGTAAGCCTTGACATATCACAAGCTACTTAGAAATAAGTATTGTCGAGTCGCGAGTCGGGGATATTTCAAGCCTTGACATATCACAAGCTACTTACAAATAAGTATTGTCGAGTCGAAAGTCGGGGATATTGTAAGCCTTGACATATCACAAGCTACTTACAAATAAGTATTGTCGAGTCCAGATTCGGGGATATTGTAAGCCTTGACATATCACAAGCTACTTACAAATAAGTATTGTCGAGTCGAGAGTCGGGGATATTGCAAGCCTTGACATATCACAAGCTACTTACAAATAAGTATTGTCGAGTCGAGAGTCGGGAATATTGCAAGCCTTGACTTATCACAAGCTACTTACAAATAAGTATTGTCGAGTTGAAAGTCGGGGATATTGCAAGCCTTGACTTATCACAAGCTACTTACAAATAAGTATTGTCGAGTCGAGAGTCGGGGATATTGTAAGCCTTGACATATCACAAGCTACTTACAAATAAGTATTGTCGAGTCGCGAGTCGGGGATATTTCAAGCCTTGACATATCACAAGCTACTTACAAATAAGTATTGTCGAGTCGAAAGTCGGGGATATTGTAAGCCCTGACATATCACAAGCTACTTAGAAATAAGTATTGTCGAGTCGCGAGTCGGGGATATTTCAAGCCTTGACATATCACAAGCTACTTACAAATAAGTATTGTCGAGTCGAAAGTCGGGGATATTGTAAGCCTTGACATATCACAAGCTACTTACAAATAAGTATTGTCGAGTCGAGAGTCGGGGATATTGTAAGCCTTGACATATCACAAGCTACTTAAAAATAAGTATTGTCGAGTTGAGATTCGGGGATATTGTAAGCCTTGACATATCACAAGCTACTTACAATAAGTATTGTCGAGTCCAGATTCGGGGATATTGTAAGCCTTGACATATCACAAGCTACTTACAAATAAGTATTGTCGAGTCGAGAGTCGGGGATATTGCAAGCCTTGACATATCACAAGCTACTTACAAATAAGTATTGTCGAGTCGAGAGTCGGGGATATTGCAAGCCTTGACTTATCACAAGCTACTTACAAATAAGTATTGTCGAGTTGAAAGTCGGGGATATTGCAAGCCTTGACTTATCACAAGCTACTTACAAATAAGTATTGTCGAGTTGAAAGTCGGGGATATTGCAAGCCTTGACTTATCACAAGCTACTTACAAATAAGTATTGTCGAGTCGAAAGTCGGGGATATTGTAAGCCTTGACATATCACAAGCTACTTACAAATAAGTATTGTCGAGTCGAGAGTCGGGGATATTGTAAGCCTTGACATATCACAAGCTACTTAAAAATAAGTATTGTCGAGTTGAGATTCGGGGATATTGTAAGCCTTGACATATCACAAGCTACTTACAAATAAGTATTGTCGAGTCCAGATTCGGGGATATTGTAAGCCTTGACATATCACAAGCTACTTACAAATAAGTATTGTCGAGTCGAGAGTCGGGGATATTGCAAGCCTTGACATATCACAAGCTACTTACAAATAAGTATTGTCGAGTCGAGAGTCGGGGATATTGCAAGCCTTGACTTATCACAAGCTACTTACAAATAAGTATTGTCGAGTCGAGAGTCGGGGATATTGCAAGCCTTGACATATCACAAGCTACTTACAAATAAGTATTGTCGAGTCGAGAGTCGGGATATTGCAAGCCTTGACTTATCACAAGCTACTTACAAATAAGTATTGTCGAGTCGAGAGTCGGGGATATTGCAAGCCTTGACATATCACAAGCTACTTACAAATAAGTATTGTCGAGTTGAGAGTTGGGGATATTGCAAGCCTTGACATAACACAAGCTACTTACAAATAAGTATTGTCGAGTTAAGAGTCGGGGATATTGTAAGCCTTGACATATCACAAGCTACTTACAAATAAGTATTGTCAAGTTGAGAGTCGGGGATATTGCAAGCCTTGACATATCACAAGCTACTTACAAATAAGTATTGTCGAGTTGAGAGTCGGGGATATTGCAAGCCTTGACATATCACAAGCTACTTACAAATAAGTATTGTCGAGTCGAGAGTCGGGGATATTGTAAGCCTTGACTTATCAATGACCTCAAAAAGTTTTATTGTCGTCATCACAATATTGTTAATCAGTATGGTGTCTCTGCTGTATCGGAAATGATTTTGGATATTTTGAAGTCCAATAATTCGGAACTTTCATATTCCTTTTATTCTCGATTCAAATCGTGCCCCGCTTGACTATCTTGACAGTGGGACGAGATCAAGTTGATCACACACGTGGCGGTAACTCAGTTGGTAGAATGCTCGCTCCGTAAGTGGGAGGTCGTGGGCTCGATCCCCGGCCGGGTCTGACCCAAGAAATGAAAGTGGGTAGTGTCTGTTCTTTCGCCAAGCACTAGGCATTGAAAATGAAAGTAAGCAATGAAAGTCACGGTTCTTTCAGATGGGAACTTAAAATAAACGAGGTCCTGTGTCACGGTGGGATTGCCACGCTAAAAAACCCTGCTGTATAATGCCATCAGCACGACGCATAGGCAAAATTTCTGCACCTTCGCCTATAGCTGACGACGTCTCAATATAAGTAAAACATTCTTGACTGGGACGTTAAACACCATTACTCAACTCAACTACACACGTGACGGTTGTAGCTAGCTTAACATGGAGTACTTATCCTTCCGGAGTACCTGGTCTCATTTTCTTGATGGAAGTTTATATGTTTAACTTCTGTCAGTTTTCAAAGTTTTTACTTTTTGTTATCGCGAGTTGAAAATTTGAACATGGATTAACATGTTTGTTTTCATGCATACTTGGATCGTTAGTATCACAATGGTTAACGGCCATGTAAAATAAAAACCTTATATTTGTTTAGAAAAACTTGTCCCATGTACTAAATGATTTATCCCAATAAGTGATTAAGTTTTTGTTCATTTCTTCGTTACCAAAATTCCATTTAAAAGTAAAGGTTAAAGTTTACGGAACCGCATCAGGTGAATGATACGCCATGTCATAAGCTCTAGCAAAGTTGGGCTAAATGAATGAGTGAAGGAAATAAGACTATACAGTACCGTAACTAGGCCCTTTAATATACCGAGGCAAGAATTGAAGATATATATATATATAAGACAAGACGCTAAATAGCTAAATGTCGTAATCAGACAGTACCACAATACAGCTAGCTAGTAACCATAATGACAAAATTACAATAATAATGCAAACGTTTAATGTGACAATTACATGATTAAATCATTAAAATAGTTTCATGTAAACTGTCACTAGTTGATATAACCGCATATTTAAAAAAAAGCTGTCTTTGGGATTTCTTTTTCCCCGATATTACAAACATAGGTGGAAGAATATAAAAAACAAACATACTAATCCATGTCCAAATCACAATTCAAAGGCAAAGTAAAAATTTTTGTTCCTTTCATGTTGTAATTTTGATTGCACACGTGGCAGGTGTAGCTGGCTAAACAGGAGGTGCTTACCCTTCCAGAGCACCCGGCCTCACTTCCCCGATGGAAGTTTACGTGTCTAACCTAACATGTCAGTTCCAAAGTTTTTACTTTGCCTTTATTTCGTGCTTGCTAGGTGGACCAGTTTTGATATCGAGGACTTTAGTGGGTGGTGGGATGTCTGGCAGAATTGATGGTACTGGTCTGTTGAGTGTTCCCTTAAAGTGTTCCACCCATCTTGCTCTCTGTTCTTCTTCGCCTGAAATAGTGTTTCCATTCTTGTCTTTGACAGGGCGACTTGGTCTGTTGTTTTTTTTACAGAGAGGGTCCTCGTGATCTCATAGAGTCTCTTCATGTTCCTTTGACCCGCAGCAGTCTCTGCTTCCTGAGTCAGCTCTTCAATAAAGTTTCTCTTGTCTTTCCTTGCACTTCTTTTTACTTCCCGGTTCTTGTCCCAGTAATGTGCTTGCAGTTCTTGCCTCTCTTTCTGGTCTTGTGTTTGGATGATCTGATCTTTCAGTTGTTTTTTCTCTGTGATCATTGCCCATGTGTCTGCTGTAAGCCACTCCTTGTGTTGTGATCTCTTCTTTTCTAGGACAGTTGGCATGTTGTCTTCCAGGTGTTACACAGATTATTCCACTGATCTTCAACTGTTTCCTCTGGCAGGTTGGAGAGTGCACTGTAAGTGTTCCTTAATTCAAGCTTAAATTCTTCTATTTTCTCTCTTTCCTTTGAGCTTTGCACATTGTACTTGTGTGATATTCTTCCTGTTCTATCTCTAAAGGCTTTCAGTTTGGTCTTAAGGGTGGCAACAACTAGCTGATGATCTGATGCTGCATCTGCTCCACGTTTTACCCTGACATCTTGCAGGCTTCTTCTCCACTTTCTTCCAATTGTGATGTGGTCGATCTGATTTTCAGAAAAATAAAAAACAGCATATATATTGATAAAACATCACAAAAATCTAGTAATTTTATCTTTGAAAAATGATCATAAAACCTAAAACTATAGACACTGTCCAAATGACTGAACATTCTAAACCCGATATTCGAAAATTTATACCTCAACATTGTGTGAGCGTGATCAACTCACAAACTTAGTGAAAGCGTGATCATTTTACATAATTTGACGAATACTGACATATTCCAATATCTACCTACATGTAGACACACAAAATAATTGTCTGTTGTAATAAATATCTAGTGGATGTAGAAAATTCGGGTGTAAAAGGCGCAAATTTTATCGTTTGGTTAAATTTAATCAGCGATAGCATAAATGTGTAAGTGTGATCAACAGGAATATCTAACGTGCTCCACACATTGTCGAAGTGTTTGCAGAAACTACGGGGATTTGAATGTTGTCATTTGGCAAGGAAACTCAGTACACATATACTTCTTCCGTGGGCAACATATTATTTTCAAATTCACGCGCTATCATATAAAACTAAGGTCAACTTACCTTCGAAGCGAGCGTTTTCAGGTGAAAGCGTGATCAACATAAGTCACGTGATTGTCCCCCGTATGTGATACCGATGGCATATATGCGATGGGGTAAAGTGCAGCTTGTATACCATAATAGCATTTACTTTAGAGGCACCTCGCAGTGCACGGTTTTTTTGTCTGCCTGTGTTTTGAGGCTTCTCCAATGAAAAGTTCAAATCACTCATGTTCAATATACATGTATGTAATCCTAGCAGGTGACCATCTTGTATGAGTTTGTTTTCAAAGTACATACACGTTAAGTGTTATGAAAATAAATTAACAAAGATATTCAAACAAAACTAACAATATTTGAAGTGGTTAATTCCTTAAATCTTTGTTGTTTATTCATTTGATATTCAGAATAGATTTAAGTTTAAAAAGTTCACCTGTTTGTTGAGATTTTAACACAAGATTATGTTTTAATATAGTAAGAATATAATCTCTCTTTGTCGTTGATTGAATCCCGTGTTTTCATTGTATATTGACATGATGATTGAATTTTTCATGTATATTTTAATAACCAATACCTCAAAGAAGTTATAATTTAATTTAGTTCGTAAAAAGGAATGCACTGGCAATAACATTATGGTTTGTATATACATGTATATAAGCATATAGCATTTAGTAATTTTTATGCATTCTCAAAATATATGATAATTTTGGGAAAAATTACCCTGCTTGAATCACCATTCTCGCATAAAGTTGTTAACACATGACATTTCACACTGATATAAATTATTTAAAAAGATCGGATATATTATAGATATTTGTAAAATGTTAGATAGATACCATTTTTTGAATTTAATTATAAAATACATTTTAAAAATGGTATATTGTATGTATTTTATGATTAAATTGAAAAAATGGTATATGTCAGAACTGTCAAATTCCAATTATATATTGAATGTCGGTCAATATCTGATGGTGATATCCATTTAAAGCAATAAACTTGTATATGTTAATTTGTACATGTATTTTCTTTTTAAATGATGGATTTTTTAGATTCAATACTTCCTGTAATTGTATTTCTAACCGAAACTTAACAATAAAATATCATAACAAATACTTTTTTGTTCGAAGATAATTGAAAATTTGGATTATGCTAATGTTGCGAAGTTAGAGGATATCTTGTTGCAATGTTCAACTCCATACAAATATCCATTTGATATTCTTTTTCAAAAAGTAATAAAAACCGTATAGCAATTAGAAAGGGAAGATGAATATACAACATTTATTATTTTTCAGGCACAAACTAATTCAAAACTTTCGAATTTATCGAAAACTCAGCTTGACGGTAAGACTAATGTTTATCCAATTTTTATTTGACATTCATTTTTGTGTCTTTTGGCCAATAAAATAAACCTTTGTATTAGCCAAAATCTGAAAATTCGGATATAATTCTGTAACTTTTCAACGACGTTTAGACATTTATTTAAAAAAATCAAAATTGTTCATTTAGACCACCTTCTTGAATAAGTTATATATGCTTATTGTATTCTTTATCTCAGATTTCTTGCATTATAAAACCAGTAAAAGTACAAGGCCCCGGTTTCACAATCTTTCCTTAGCTAAAAATTTCCCTAACTTAAATTTAGCCAAATTTGGTAATCACTTTTTGGAAATGGTGGTGAGTATTTTTGAAAACTAAATGCAAATGTTTAAATCTAGAAGTGACCTTAAAAATGACACTTTAATTTCCTAAATATCTTGAAAATTATCAAAATTATAAAGTTTTTAAATTTTGTAAGATTTAAATTAGGGGATGATTGTGTAACTGGAACCAGGACCCGGTTTCACAATCATTCCTTAGCTAAAATTTCCCTAATTATTTCCCTTATTTCCATAAGTATTAAGGGGGGGCCTGTTTCTTATTTTTTTTAGCATGCAAAGAGGCTTTTGACGCAATTGACGAAGATGGAATTGGCATAATAACGTCATCGGAACTAAGCAAAGCGTTGAGACTATCAGGACGTAATCCAACAAATGACGAAATATTTAGAATAATGAGACAATTCGACATAGACGGTATGTAAACAACTCATTTCAGAAAATTAAGACATTTTTAATTACTTCTGGGTATTTTGCAAAGGCTACGGTTGCGAAATACTGTAAATGTATTCATTTAAGCGTGTATGAATTTAAGTGCAAAATATAATTTGGATAAATTCAGGTGGACCAGCGTTTAAAATGTCGTAGATCTCCTTGTGCGCTGTAATTACATTTTGGCGCTGAATTAATGCATTATCGCAAATATCGCCAAAATTAGTGCATCGCTTTTATTTATACGTTTACAAAACACTTACCGCATAATTGACGATATGATAGTTACAATAAAAAAAAACCAAACAGAATCGCAATCCAGAAGCAAAGTTAACACTTTGGGAGTGACAAGTTAGGTAAGACAGTGAACTTCCACCAGGGAAGTGAGACCGGTTGCTCCGGAAGGGTAAGCACCTCCTGTTTAGCTAGCTACACCCGCCACGTGTGTAATCAAAATTGTGTGAAAGGAACATGGAACTACGGGACGTCAAATATATCCAGGGCGATCCTGGACACTGAGACGTCAAACTTATCAACAATACAAACTAGATGAACACTTGAAACAAAACAGCACATAGTAAATAACATAACCAGCATAAAATTGTAATCAAAAACAAACATACTTATCCATATCCGAATCACAATCCAGAAGCAAAGTAAAAACTTTGGAACTGACAAGTCGTGTTAGACAGGTGTACTTACACCAGAGAACTGAGGCCGGGTGTTCCGGAAGGGTGACACCTCCTATTTAGACTATGTTTAACGCCGCCCGACTATAAATGTGCATTTATGTTAAGAAATATGTTAAATCTGTCCGATAGTGACACACTGTCATTCTCTTATTAGCTAAAATGTCTAATGTGAAACATAGAATATATTTGTTCTAGTCCGAAAATTCTGACCAAGGCTTAAATCTAGAGCGGGTCAAAAATTCAATACATTTAGCGATCCGTATTTCCTCTTCGCCTCCTCAAAATTTTAGTTTTGGTCAGAATTTTCAGACTAGTTTTGTTCATCAACTGAAATTATGTCGGATTTCGTTTTCATTTGTAATTCATTGTATAAGCAGAGAATGGTGGAATAGAATTTGGAGAATTTATACACATGGTGGCCGAAATGTATGGCAATATTGACGAAGAGGAAGAATTGAAACAGTCATTTAAGATGCTGGATAAAGATGGTGATGGATATATAAGCTTTGAAGAACTTAAGCGGGTAGTGAGATCTATTGGCGAGGTATTAACTGAGGACGAGATGGAAGGCTTTATACAAGCTGCTGATCTTGATAATGACGGGAGGATTAATCTAGATGGTAACGATTAATCTACAATGTTATCCATTCTAATGGGATTTACCCCCCCCCCCCCCCCCCAACGTAGACTGTGACATGCTTCCATACCAATGGAAATGCTTATTCCGCATTAACGTTAGGGGTCTCACGTGTTACAGCAGTAATCTTAAAGGTTATTGTTTATTTTATTATAGTAATAAAACAAATCTATTTTCTTTTCTTTGTCCATTTCTGAAATTAAAGAACTAAGTGTATGTGTGTGAATATTTGTCGTCAGGTACTCATTTCACCGTCTGAGGCTTCATTGATCAATCTAAGTGCTTTGATCAGTAAATGAAAGAAAATAAGTGTTTTTAGCCCATGTTTTTTGCAATAATTTCAAACACAAAAGATAAAATAAAACACAACTAAAACTGTCTCTTGAGAGCCACATACCATCTGCCCCAACATGTCATTTTCCCCGCGACCTTGACCTTTCGAATACGTCTTGGTTCAAGGTTACGGCACACCTTTTGACCATGAAGATTATTCATGTGAAGTTTAATGAAAGTCGTCCAAAGCAATTATGAGATATGGCCCGGTTACGATTTTACACAGACAGACATGATGATGACTAGTTTGTGGGGTTTGGGATATAACGTCCACGTATTTTATATGCAATTCTCCAGTTTTCAGGCCGATTAGGCTTGAGTTTCCAGCGAGATGTGTTTGCAAGAATCTTATATCTATTATTACCAAATATAATATGTTTAAAAGTGAAATTTTGTAATATCTGAGCTAACACATTTTTCTTTTTTTTTTACAATTTACAGAATTTGTAAAAGTTATGATGTCGTGACAGAGAGACAGAAACTTTGAATAATAAAATATTTAATGGTTTCTTTCCGAATTATTTGTTTGTTACTCTTCTGTTAATAAAGTACTCATGTTGTTTAAATTAATAAACATGTATATAAAGAGCATTTTTCACTTTTGGGAGATAGATAATTTTGGATACTGAGACATCATACTTATCAATATTATTGTGATGGCGGCCATGCAACTTTGTTGAGGGCCTTGATAAGCGCTAGCTTGTTATATCCCCGAGTCAACAATTTATTTGTAAGCAGCTTGCTTGTTGTATAAAGTTCCTAGAGGGATACACATATTAACTGGAAAACAAATACAATATAAGCAGAAATACAAGTGTATTGCCGCAGTGCATAGAAAATGAAAGTTGACAAGAGAAAAATTAAAGTCATCACATTAGTCATACAGCTTCAAATAAAGTCTTTCATGGGCATCATAATTAAGATATAAGTCCAAAAATGAAGCAGGACTTGAGGAATTAGTCCTATCTTTGCTCTCTTATGAAAGTTCTACATAAATTCTGCCTCATAAGAATAAAGAAACATAACAGTAAGCAATGATGCCCAGTTTGTGTCCATTGGTATACCGATTGTTTGTTGAAGAATTATATTGCCTTACACAACAAATATGTTGTAACCTCAGTGTAGAAGTCTCAGTCCTCAGTTATCAGACCTGAAAGCTATCCTACTTATCTCATCCAATTTGCTTACCATCTCTAGTTCAGTGTATGTCATAGAAAGCAATGAAACTAAATTTTCACTCAGAACTTTATAAAAATAAATTTGGTTGATCTTTTGCAAAGGATTGAATTCACTGATTGATTGAATAGAGTTTGACGTCCTAGTCAAGAATATTTCACTTATATAGAGATATCACCTGCTAAACGTAAAGTGGTAGAAAGTTTTGCCTTTGTAGTGCGCTTAGGAAAATGTACAGGGAGGGTTTTTAAATGTGCCAATATTGACCACCTGTGGTAGAAAAATGACAATGTTGACCTGCTGTTATGGGAACATGATAATGTTGACCCACTGTTGTGGAAACATAGGAATGCTGACCTGCTGTTGTGGAAACATAACCATGTTGACCTGCTGTTATGGAAACATAATAATGTTGACCTGCAGTTGTGGAAACATAGCAAAATTGACCCACTTGTGGGAACATGGAAATGTTGCCCTGCTGTTGTGGAAACATGGGAATGCTGACCTGTTGTTGTGCAAACATAGCAAAATTGACCCACTTGTGGAAACATGGGAGTGTTGATTTGCTGTTGTGGAAACATGAGAATGTTGATTTGCTGTTGTAAAAACATAGCAAAATTGACCTACTTGTGGAAACATGAGAGTGTTGATTTGCTGTTATGGAAACATTGGAATGTTGACCTGCTGTTGTTGAAACATGGCAAAATTGACCTGCTGTTGCAGAAAAACATGGGAATGTTAATCTGCTGTTGTGGAGACATGGGAGTGTTGACCACCTGGCCCAGATTTAAAAATCATTCCTTAGCTGAGATTTTCCATAACTTAAATCTTGCAAAATTTTAAATCTTTATAATTTTGTTAATTTTCAAGATATTTAGAAATTTAAGGTATCATTTTTTCTAGATTAAAACAGTTGCATTTAGTTTTGACAAAAATATTCACCAGTAGTTCCAAAAAGAGATTACAAAAATTTGCTAAATTTAAGTTAAGTAAAATCTAAGCTAAGGAATGATTGTAAAACTGGGGCCTATTGTGGAATCATGGGAATGATGACCACCTGTTGTGGAAACACGGGACGTTGACCACCTGTTGTGGAAACACGGGAATGTTGACCACCTGTTGTGGAAACAAGGGAATGATGACCACCTGTTGTGGAAACAAGGGAATGTTGACCACCTGTTGTGGAAACATGACAATCCTGTTAAGACATTTCAAATCATTAGAAAATTAGAAATTGCCCAATTGAAATTCAAGAAATTAAAACAGGTATAATAATTATAAATATTTTATTTTATATGGACGGAATGTACATACTCTGATAAATAAAATACTACAACAAACATATAAATGTCAAAATATCACTACAACACGAAGCATAGTTATCACATTCATAATTAATGGCTGATGGTTTGTTAGTAAGAACCAGTATTCAGGTAACATGATAACCTGAGTTGTCAGTAAAACTACAAAGATCATCTACTCATATAATATTGGCAGTTAACAATCACACTGTCATGGAATTTGTACTCATGTAAAATCTCTTATGTACCTAGAATAGGAGTTTAGAACACAGTTGTGTCCCTTTATTTAATAATGAACTGTCTGCTATGAAGAGTACTGTATGGTTAATCACTCATAACATGATATGTGCCTACATTTCCACACTGAGTGTCAGAAGTATCTTTATAATTTGTCATCTGGAATGTTCTGTTATTTTTATGTTGGATTCGGTGTTAGTCTGTTTCTTTAAGTTTAACATTCACTATTGTCATCTTAAATGTCCTGTCATTTTCAGTATATCTGCAGCTAAAGATGATACTGCTACATCAGCATGTGAACTGAAAAAAATATAGTGTGAAATATCACAAGAAAACAACTATTGACAAAAGTTGAAGCATCATGTGTCAAAATTGGTGAAATCCAACGGTGATTATGGACCGACATGGATTTACAGATATGCGATTCCAATACATCACCTCGAACTCTTTAGCATATTCTAACAAAATTGAAAATTTTCGTAATAAAATACTTAATGTTTCACAACAAATAATAAAGATTTTGAAGTTATAATGATTACTGAACAAAACACAATAACAGTTTCTAATTATAATTTGACTCGTACATCTGGCCTGATAACTGTATATCTACATGTACTTATTTTCATAAAGATTTATTTTTGTTTTACTTTGTCTTTTGACACATTTACCTAACTCTGAATTCATGTTAAATTGTATCTATGTCCACACTGTGTTTTTTCATAAATAATTATACAGAACCTGTAAAAACCAAACCTTAGTATAATAACAACCTGTCTATAAGGTTATATTGTTTCTTAAATTTAACCCAATACAGTGAAACCTGCCTTAAAGGTGACCTCTATATAAGGACCACCTGCTTATAAAGGTTAGTAGAATTGTATTCCAACTGTTCTTTATATTATTTAAACCTGTATATAATGGCCACCTTTGACTGTATATGTCTTATCCAATCAAAAACTATTGTTCGGAGGGTGTTCAGTTAAGGCAGGCTCTACTGTATGATAACAATGAAATCAAATAAAATTCAAACTTCTGTCTATATCAGAATGGAGAAAACTATATTTTTCCAAATAAAAATAAATCTGTAAATTAATGTAAATCTACCTGGCAGTGTGTACTAGATTTTTAATAGTAACAGCTAAGTCTTCACCATGGTGCTTCATTGACTCTACGTGTGATCTTTCTGTAGATAACTGAAGTAAAACATACATACATAGTTACAACATAGACAAAAATCAACTGTTAAATAGATAACATACGAGTAATTCTTGCATAATGAATGTTTTTCTATCATTTCATAATGCATGATGAAGTGGCTTTTTATTATACCTTCAAGTGTAAAGATTAACAGTCACAAATATTAATGGTACCTTCTCATACTTACTTTTTTTCAATCATGAATTGAAAGACCCATTAATATCTGGGGGCTTCAATGGCTGATTGGTCTAGAGCATGGGCACAGCACCTCTCCCTGCGGCTGATTGGTCTAGAGCATGTGCACAGCACCTCTCACTGCGGCTGATTGGTCTAGAGCATGTGCACAGCACCTCTCACTGCGGCTGATTGGTCTAGAGCATGTGCACAGCACCTCTCACTGCGGCTGATTGGTCTAGAGCATGGCACAGCACCTCTCACTGCGGCTGATTGGTCTAGAGCATGGGCACAGCACCTCTCACTGCGGCTGATTGGTCTAGAGCATGGGCACAGCACCTGTCACTGTGGCTGATTGGTCTAGAGCATGGGCACAGCACCTCTCACTGCCTAGGCCTGAATCTCACTCAAGTAGATCTTAGTGTGAGAAAGTATACAAGTTGGCTTGTGGAAGGAAAGCCATTTTCTCTAAATACTCAGGTTTCCTCTACCATTTCAGAACTAACTGCTCTGATAAAAGTAAAAGATTCTTGACAGGAGCATAAAGTACATGTACCATTACCCTACTCCATTTCTACTAATATCTAAACACTTAATGCATTAACCTTCTAGGTTTTCTAATTTTCACACTTTATTGCACATTCTATCACAATATGGGGTTGTTTGCTGGATAAAACACAGATAGAAAATAAATAAATAAATAAACAAATAAATAAATAAATTACCAATCTTTTTATAATCCTGAGTAAAACTTTCTGTTTCTTAGCATCAGCTTTCTGTAATGATTTACTGTAGTATTCCTGGAAGTGTTAGATAAAAGATGTGAAAATACAACCGGTGCATTTATATAATTTACAGAGATTAGTAACACAAATATTGTCTACATGTTTGTGACAAAATTAATATAACAAATATCACTCCTCTCACTCAACTAGAAACTTGAAATTACAATTGACCGATCCCCAGCCACGCCCACAATGTTCAAACAAAGACCTGCCATGCTTGAATTAGATGCAAAAGAATGAAAACTCGGCCTGAATTGTGCCATTTAATGATGTCACTGACTCTAGTATGTCATTAGTTGCCATGACGCTGCATTGGTACTGTAATGGCAAACAGTGTCGGAACATAATAGGCATGGCCGGTGAAATGTCAATTAATGGTTTAATTTTCCTTGAAACATTGCAGCATTTTAACTTACAGAGTGAAGACTACTTCAACTGATATGTATGTACATGTACAACAAAATTAACTAGAGTTGTCCCTTCAGAGACAAACTCCATCCCCAACATTGCCAAGATAAATGTACACTTTATTTGTTATGCTACAAATCGTCTCTTGTTGGTCTACATTTGTGTCAAGTCTGATCAAAATGGAAAGTATAGAGCAGACATGATATTGTGATGGACAAACAGGCGTATGGACAGGGCGATTCCTATAAACCCTGTCATGTCTAAACTTAATATGCAGTGGGGTATAGTGTGCATAACAATTCAGCACAATTTTGTACAACACTTAAAAGATATACTTTTTATGGTGATAACAAATGTATGTGTATAAAAATACACACTAAAGTTTCTTAACTTTTATGTTCTATCATATTAACAGATTCTACAACTGGGACTACAAATATTGACTTTTTTACATAGACGTTATGACACTGTTTCTACGTACTATATTCTCTGGTGGTAACAATCTCTTATTTTCACCACCAAACAACTGGACTAACAAAGACAAACATTTTGTAGATACGTACCATATTCTCCGGTGATAACGATTCTTTATTTTCACCACCAAACAACTGGACTAACAAAGACAAACATTTTGTAGATACGTACCATATTCTCCGGTGATAACGATTCTTTATTTTCACCACCAAACAACTGGACTAACAAAGACAAACATTTTGTAGATACGTACCATATTCTCCGGTGATAACGATTCTTTATTTTCACCACCAAACAACTGGACTAACAAAGACAAACATTTGTAGATACGTACCATATTCTCCGGTGATAACGATTCTTTATTTTCACCACCAAACAACTGGACTAACAAAGACAGACATTTTGTAGATACGTACCATATTCTCCGGTGATAACGATTCTTTATTTTCACCACCAAACAACTGGACTAACAAAGACAAACATTTTGTAGATACGTACCATATTCTCCGGTGATAACGATTCTTTATTTTCACCACCAAACAACTGGACTAACAAAGACAGACATTTTGTAGATACGTACCATATTCTCCGGTGATAACGATTCTTTATTTTCACCACCAAACAACTGGACTAACAAAGACAAACATTTTGTAGATACGTACCATATTCTCCGGTGATAACGATTCTTTATTTTCACCACCAAACAACTGGACTAACAAAGACAGACATTTTGTAGATAAATCCTGTATATCAACATCCTCATGTACAAGCTACAATTATAATTTAATATAATATGAAAATAGGCATTGCCTATCCCGGGAAATGTCCAAATTTAGTATCGGGTTATTGTGCACACACACACACACACACACAGACACCCAAAAAAGGGATGGCACACATTGTTTTGTCTCACCAAATACTAGTTAAAGTTAAAGTCTGTCCCGAGCCATTAGGCCCATCAGGCCGGAGCTTATCCTGGTTTCGGTGACGTTAAGCGACTGAGAGTACAAGACTCTCCTCTGAATGGGACGCCGGTCCATCGAAGGGTTAACCCCCAGCATTTTGCTGGTACTCATTTATTTTTCAGCTGAGTGAACTGGAACAACGTGAAATTAAATGTCTTGCTCAAGGACACAACACATCGCCCGGTCCAGGGATTCGAACCCACGACCTTGAGTCCAACGCCTTAACCACTAGGCCACGCGCTTCCACACCAAATACTAGTGGGACTGACTATAGTTAACTACCGCCGAGTTCTTGCGTCATCTTTCAATCATGTTCTGTCACACAGAACTGAGTTTTGGGTATGATCTTTCCAGGGACACAAAAGGCTATTCAATTACCCAATATAGTGAATATACTAATCCATACCACGACAACATTCTCACGTTGTAATGTCTTCTCATCTTAAATCACCTTTTACCATACCATGTGAATAATTTAATCTACTGATTTATGGATTGCATAAATAACTACTCCTGTTTCTTAAAACAAGATGTGTATCATATCACAGTTCAAGATTGCCCCATTCAATTAATGAAGCAGTTATACCAATGAAAAACAAACATACTTATCCATGTCCAAATCACAATCCGGGAGTAAAGTAAAAAAAAAACTTTGAAACTGACAAGTTAAACACGCAACTTCCACCAGGGAAGTGAGACCGAGTTTTCTGGAAGGGTAAGCACCTTCTGTTAGCTAGCTACACCGGCCACGTGTGTAATCAATATTAAATAAAGGGAACATGAAACTAAAACATCCAGGTCAACATTGGACACAGAGACATCAAACTTGTCAACAATACAGTGATGATGGTCATAAAACTTTTTGCCGAAGGCCCTGATAAGCCTAGGCTTGCAATATCCCTTGGTCAACAATCTATTCTGTTTGTGACCGCCTTGGTTGCTCAATGGTATAGCATCTGCTTGGAGAGTGGAAGGTTTTTGGTTCCAACCTGACTTGTGTTATACATGACAATACTTCAAAATTTGAGTTACTGCTTCCTCATTTTGCAAGCCACATTTGGCTTAAAGGATAGATTATCGACTGGTTATAGAATTATATTAATTGGGAGTGGAATGCTTGTCTGTGACTCTGTTAGGCAGCACCTTTACCCCACAACCCGATATTAATACAGTGGTATGAGGGTAAGCTCCTCTTACACCTTCAACATTCACAGGCATATACATAGGCATAGGAGCAGGGGGGGCCAGCGGGGGCCAGGCCCCCCAATGTCAGAGAAGGGGGGGCCAGGCCCCCGCAATATATTGTGTGAAATTTTGTATCATGCTAAAAAAAAAAAAAAAAAAAAACAAGAGCGTTAACAGGAAATGTCCATCTGGTAACCAATCAATTATCAATTTCATCATTATACTTGTAAAAGGGCGTCAAAATTTTCCGAGGTACCCCATATCCAGTGGCGGATTCAGCGGGGGGCGTAGGGGGAATACGCACCCCCTTTATGTCGCTAATAATACATATTGTTCAGCTCAGATTGCACCAGAATGCAGGATTTTTGCGCCACTTTTTCAAAATTTTCCGGGGGAGCATGCCCCCGAACCCCCCTAGAAGGTTCGAGCCTTCAAATCTCACGTTATACGCCCCCCTTTCTAAAATTCTGGATCAGCCTCTGATATCCATCTCCAATGAGAAGGGTGATTGTGGAACTTGTGTCATACGGTTATTTTATATAATCTTGCCTTGATATCACAGTATTTTAAACCTATCAAAACGATGCACAATAGATTGAAAATGCGTCCAGACAGGACTTAGTTTTAAACAAGAGGCCCATGGGCCTGATACGCTCACCTGATAACTAATGGCTAGCTATTAGATTTAAAGAACACATAAATACTAAACCCCAATGACTTTTTTCTTTACATCATGATAACCATTGTATCAATACCTACAACATTCTAATATACATGCCTATACAAAAAGTTTATAGCTTTCGAGATAATTAACCATTTTGGTATTGTATTGCATCTGTGACCTTGACCTTTGAACCCATGTCCTTTTTTTATACATCAAAATGATCGTTGTATCAATACCTACAACATTCTAATATACATGCCTATACAAAAAGTTTATAGTTTTCGAGATAATTAAACATTTCAGTATTGTTTCACATCTGTGACCTTGACCTTTGAACCCATGACCTTTTTCTATACATCAAAATGATTGCTGTATCGATACCTACAACATTCTAATATACATGCCTATACAAAATGTTTATAGTTTTCGAGATAATTAACCATTTCGGTATTGTTTCGCATCTGTGACCGTGACCTTTGAACCCATAACCTTTTTCTATACATCAAAATGATCGTTGTATCGATACCTACAACATTCTAATATATATTCCTATACAAAATGTTTATAGTTTTCGAGATAATTAACCATTTCGGTATTGTTTCGCATCTGTGACCTTGACCTTTGAACCCATGACCTTTTTCTATACATCAAAATGATCGTTGTATCAATACCTACAACATTCTAATATAAATGCCTATACAAAAACTTTATAGTTTTCCAGATAATTAACCATTTCGGTATTGTTTCACATCTGTGACCTTGACCTTTAAACCCATGACCTTTTTCTATACATCAAAATGATCGTTGTATCGATACCTACAACATTCTAATATACATGCCTATACAAAAAGTTTATAGTTTTCGAGATAATAATTATAATCAGAGGTAAAAAAAATTAGGTCACGACCTTCACAATCGACCTTGACCTCATTTTGAAGATACTAACAAGAAGATGTCAAAACTGAAAACCCCATGTCATTATCTGGTCAAATAGTCAAGTTATAACAATTTGAAGCTATTTTACGATTTTTTCAAAATTAAACACAAAAACGCGTAACCTATTTTTTATCCGAATTTCACAAAATGAACAAACTATAGGCTTAAGACCCTAGAGAAGCCAAATATCACATCAGATTTTTTCTCCAAATAGTACTTTCGGAGAAGAAGATTTTTAAAGATTTTTGCACCCCTAGGTCACCTTGACCTAGTTATGGTAGCCATAGCAACGCCACGAACAAATCTGAATTGCACCGGCCCATATATACTTCTGACAAAGTTTCATTAAAAACTGTCCAGTAGTTTCAGAGGAGAAGTCGAAAATAGGTGTTAACGACGCACACACGCACGCACGCACGCACGCACACACGCACGCACACACGCACGCACATACACACGCTGCGCTATGCCATAAGCTCACATGACCTTCGGTCAGGTGAGCTAAAAAACCGGACCCCACCTATGCAAGGGGTTTAGCACCCCTCTCATACTCTCCCCGCCTCGTGTCATAGGCACGAGGTCGTACCTGCGGCACGACATAAGACATAGCTTCGGTTTGGCCCCCCCCAATATTAAAAACCCTCCTACGCCTATGATATAGTACCATGATGAGAATTTTCTTAAGCACAGACCATTGCAATTGACAAATGATATGATTAAATCTTGACAGGCTTGTACCGAAATAATGTTAATTTTAGCCCAGCCCCTTTAAGTTTCACTGCATGAAGAGCCCCAGCCCCGGAGAGTTGAAAATGCTTTTTCACTTATATCGAGACGGTTAATTCTAGGATGGTGGGTTGGAGTTTTTTTTACCCCAGTCAAGATTATTTATTATTCACATAAATTGAAATGAAACATTCTGGGATGATATACTACAAAGATGGTGCTTTAAGATTTATATTGAAATGGTCGCTTATGTGGATGGTGGAGTGGAAAATGGCATTTATTCACTTATACCAATTTTTTTTCGAGAACCAAGTCTGGGATATTGAAGAAGGTAATGTTGATTTTACCCTAGTTAAAATTTTATATTCATTCCGAGAACTAAATTATTGGAATCCCCTGCCAGCATCGGTAGTCCAGTCGCCATCCCTGGAGGTTTTCAAGGAGTCAATTCAGACCTTACCTAAGTGGATCTCAACTACAGTCAGCTGCTTAACTCAACATGTTTTATTATTGTTATTTTCATCACAACTTTTGGGGACAGCGGTCCATCTCATTGCACAACATGTACATTTTCCTCATCAGTTAAGTCCAAGTTAGATTTTTGATGAGTGCAGTCATTGTAGTTGGAAGTCAGTTCTAGTCAGCACCTTAAAGTCAAACTGGTCCAGGTCGATCAGCTGATCATGATATCTACGTCACATGTAAACAAACAAGAGGATTTGTCAATATTTACATTAAATTGGGAATAAATTCAATAAATTTTATCTGTATTTTCATAAAAATGATTATTGGGACGAACTGTTAATTAATTCTTTTGAAAAACGCATGTTATTATTTTTCTTAAAAATCGATCGTTTGTGAAAACGTCTTTCCCGTCCTGACGAACGCCATTTTTGTTTACACTGCATTCAGCGAGCGTCACAGATGCACTCAAAATTTTGATTCAATTAAGTAATAATATGTGAAAAAGAGTTACCGTAGAAGTCGTATACTGTGGTTATGCTAACCTCGTAATAGTTTTGTGTCGGGTAACTATGGTTATCGATTTATCTAACTTGAAATCGGCAAATTTTGTATCTTCCCGCATTGTATACTGTGTGATCATGGTTGATGCACGTGGGAAAGTCGGTCGCTGATTGGCTTACAGTGGTTATCGATCTGAATTGAACTTTGACCCGATCAAAAGAAATCACGTCATCGCGAATCTTGAAACGCTACACTTGGAGATCAGCCAGAATGGCGAAAGAAACGGAAATATTTGGTATTCGATCAACCTATTTAAATTATTACTTGTTTCAATGAATTATTTTCACGATAATCGTTTCTTGGTTTCATTTCTGATGTACGAGACGGGCGAGATTTCCCCCCATATGGAGCTCACTTCCTGTGGATTTGACCCCTTCAATGGCCTTGAGAAAAGTGAGAAAAGTGGTGCACGCGCGGCGTCAAATGATTTGGACGTACGGTCTATAGAATTTTTCCACAAATTTCTATGACGTCATAATACATACGTGTTACCTATAGACGGGAAATTCCCGGTGCGTTGCGCCGGGACATTTCCCGTATAAATTATTTAAATGTGAGCATTTTGTTTTACAAAATTGATGTTAAGCAAGTCTAAAGTCTCTGTAAGGACAAACTTACCAGGTAAGTTAGTAAATGCTAAGTCAAGATGGTTTGAAAAAATGAAACTAAGTTAAATAAAATTCTTAAGTAGTTCTTATATATTATGTATCCTTATGAAACCAATATCTGTTCTGTATTTAAAGTCTATTAAGCCTTTCATAGACATGTCTTAAGTATTAATCAGTAAATGGTTTATCAGATATACTTATTCTGCCTCTTCAGCCTCTCTACGCCCAGCATCACTAGCCTATATTAAGCATGTGTTAAGTCTATGTTTAGTCTGTCTTAAGTACCATACCAGCTGTGTCAGAACTGTAGTTAAGTCTGTCAGTGATTTATTAGATAGAAGTAAGTGTTCTGCCTCTTCAACCTCTCTACTCCCAGCATCACCAGCCTATATTAAGCATTTGTTAAGTCTGTCTAAAGTACCATACTTACCAGCTGTGATAGAACTGTAGTTAAGTCTGTCAGTGATTTATTAGATAGAATTAAGTGTTCTGCCTCTTCAGCCTCTCTACTCCCAGCATAACCAGCCTATATTAAGCATGTGTTAAGTCTATGTTTAGTCTGTCTTAAGTACCATACCAGCTGTGTCAGAACTGTAGTTAAGTCTGTCAGTGATTTATTAGATAGAAGTAAGTGTTCTGCCTCTTCAACCTCTCTACTCCCAGCATCACCAGCCTATATTAAGCATTTGTTAAGTCTGTCTAAAGTACCATACTTACCAGCTGTGATAGAACTGTAGTTAAGTCTGTCAGTGATTTATTAGATAGAATTAAGTGTTCTGCCTCTTCAGCCTCTCTACTCCAGCATAACCAGCTATATTAAGCATGTGTTAAGTCTATGTTAAGTCTGTCTAAAGTACTATACTTACCAGCTGTGTCAGAACTGTAGTTAAGTCTGTCAGTGATTTATTAGACAGAAGTTAGTGTTCTGCCACTTTGGTCTCTCTACTCCCAGCATAACCAGCCTATATTAAGCATGTGTTAAGTCTATGTTAAGTCTGTCTTAAGTACCATACTTACCAACTGTGTCAGAACTGTAGTTAAGTCTGTCAGTGATTTATTAGATAGAAGTAAGTGTTCTGCCTCTTCAGCCTCTCTACTTCCAGCATCACCAGCTGATTTTTTAGACTACAACAGACAGAAATACAGAATAAAAAGTGCCAAAATAACAGTCTGTCAAAAGAGTTTTATTCATAGTAATTAAAATCATTCAAACAGATCTACTTAATGGTCCATGTCAAAATCACATTCTCAAAAGCAAAGTAAGACCTTTCAAAACTGGCAAATTAAGTCAAACATGCCAATTTCCACCAGGGAAGTGAGGTCAAGTTCTCCAGAAGGGAGATATAATATAGTGAACATAACTTACCTTGGTTTTATGAAAGAGAGAGAGAGAGAGAGAGAGAGAGTTGAAAACTAATTAAACTTTAATGTTAAAATTGGATACAATGACAGGGATATTTTGTATAAGCTCTAAATTTCAGTTTTTTATCAAGTTCAGAGGTACATGTTTTAATTTCAAAAGTAACGACACTTGTGACCTGTAGTTGAACTACAAAGAAATCCTTCAACATCAACATCATTTTTCAACATGACTTTATTGGAGCAGCTGGTTAATTCTTAACAATACCAATGTCTATTTACTGCTTACTAGAACTGTCTATTGAAAACCAAATACCTGAATTAAGATAACCTGGTGACCTTGACCTTTACACCTATTTGACACATCACCTCATGTTGGTATCCATTGGATCCAAGTTTGATCAAAATCCATACATAGATTTTACATGGACAGACAGAGAGACAGACATGGCGATTCCTATGTACAGTTGTTTAATTTTGTGGGAAATAAATATTGCGGTTCAGACACAAGAACTTATTTGCAGTTATAGAATTTTGCTGTGCAGTGGCCAGTGTTAACAATTTCCTGAACGAATTATGTCAGTCTACATTTAATGAATGCTAGATGAAAATATTCACTTTGTATTTAATTTCCTGCTATAAAGTCAAACCATGAATATAGTGAAATTAAATCGCCAGTGAATAAAAGCAACTATACAGTATGTATTCCCTCAAACTAAGTTTGTGGGGGACTAATTTGGAATAACAATTTATTCACTGACAACATAAGATTTTATACTATGACTTACTTGTAAAGCTTTCCTTACAACCTCAGAAACATATTTAAACAAACTGTTAAGTGTATCTAATAATATCTGAAGCATTGATATAGCTGTTTTACTGTCACCACCGTGTTCATCTCCTTCAATACAAGCTGCTGATACCTCAAAGAATAGTGTAGTGAAATAGTCGATTAAACCTGAAATAATCAAAGTACTGATGTCACTCACTGTTTTAAATGAAGCACTACAAAACTGTTTCATCATCATCATCATGTTTATTCCTCTTCAATACAAGAACACAAGTCACTGTTAGAAAAGAATGCACATGTAGTGAAATAGTCAACTAAACCTGAAATAATCAAAATACTGATGTCGCTGAAGGAACAAAAACTACTTTACTTATGAATTCCATATCAAATCATCACTGATATAAGATTCACAGTATATTTCAGTTGTACCTTACCTTGATCATATAACTCTCTCATGTTGGTATCTTTATGACACACCAAACAGTTCAGTATACCAGCTATACTCTGCATTGCATTGCTTAATGGATTTGTCTGGTGGTCCTGAAATATACAACATGTAGCTAAAAAAATGATATGGTAATACTCTGATCAACCTCATAAAATTGCATTGTTGTTTGACCTTGAACCAAAGCATGGAGAAAGATTAGTCA
This sequence comes from Anadara kagoshimensis, assembly GCA_021292105.1. NCBI lineage: Eukaryota > Metazoa > Mollusca > Bivalvia > Arcoida > Arcidae > Anadara > Anadara kagoshimensis. Next base: position 5,789,137 of record CM037858.1, on the reverse strand, counting down.
CATGGCATCATTACTTTTTCTATGTAAAATTTATCTATTAATCTCTGTATGTTTATCTCAAGATTAAAGATTCAAGGAGGATTAAGTTAATGCTTTGCAAATATTTGTTTATGTTTTTGTAAAATTTCACTTCCTAGAGCATATTAGACTAATTTTTGAAAGGGCTGAAAATACTTCTAGTAAGATAAATAAAAGAATTTGCCCAATCATCCAAATTATGAGAGATGATGACAAAAAGTAAGATTATAAGAATCCATTATGAGTATCCATGTAGGATAGGGAAATCTCACCCGAGGGTTGAACATTTCAGTCAGAGACCAGGCTTGCCGAGTCTCTGACCAGAAATGTACAACCCCGAGGTCGAGCTTTCCCTATCCTACATGGATAAACTCATAATGGATTATTTTTCTTCCATGTTAGTGCCAATATTTGTCTTCAAGTACAATTAACATAGACATCGATGCCATGTTTGTAAAATCAAACTTTGTAATTCGACATTCTATTTTAAAATAAATATGACCATTGGAAAGATTGTACCGCATTTTGGTTTATACTAAAGGTATAAAGTACAAAACAAAGTCATTCATTCAAAAATCCAATATTTAACATTTGAAACGCACTCAAAATGTCTAAATTTTGAAGAATTTTCATTTTCCTGCAAGATGACATCATGTAATTGTCTTTTGATTGTGACCTCACTAAAGGTCAAGTGGTCATGTGAGATACGCATATCTCACATGCGTATCTCACATGCGCGTATCTCACATGGGGAAAAACCCTATCTTACATGAGCAGATGAAAGAAAAAATATTCTACTTCCAACTGAAAGGGTGAAAACAGGAAAATCCTATTGTCTGAAAGTGAAAAAATTAATTCTGTGAGATTAGTTTGTTTCTGTAATGATAGAGATATCCCATACAAAAATGTTCAACATACCAGTAAAACCTGAAATATTACAGACACCAGGCCAAGTTCTTCAAATTGTTTTATAAATGATGTATTTTGTTCCAGTAATGCCAGTAGAAGTTTTAATCCATAACTTGGCAATGGATCTTGATCTAATAATATTTGCTCAAATCTGAAACAAAAAAAGATACAGTTGACTCTCGTTATCTCGAACTCGACGGGGAAATGCAAAAAGTTCGACTTATCCGGAGTTCGAGATAACCGATGTTAAAAACGACAACAAAAGGGAAGTAACTCGTACACGCCTACCAGAAGTCGCTTCCGGTTTTATCTTGTCAAACTGTATATTGCCGTTTTCTCCTATATCGTATGTATTCAAACATGATATATAAAAACTGCATTATTTATTATTTGTATTTATAATTGAAAATGTAGTATATAAAAATTAGGGAGATAATCTGTTACTTGTTATTAGCCGACAAATAGTGGAGTCCGCTTTGGTCTCCATACCAGTTTCGCTTTGTGTACTTTAATCACCCAAAGCTTCCGGTTGTATTGAGTAATGTTCACATCACACGCGTTCGGAAGCCATGTTCAGCTTGGCAGTAATTATAACACCTGCTAGTCTACTTGATGGTTTAATTGCTTATGCAAGGGATAATAATTAAGGGCTTAAGGAAATTGGGAGGTCAGTGCAATGTTGTAATTTTAAAATCAACACGAGGCCGACAGTCAAATATTTATTTGTGTCGGAATGTGTTTTTTTACCAAAAAATCTATAGGCGCTGACAAATTTTATTTCTCAAAATTTTTTGTTCGAGTTAACAAATTAATTTTCCTAAATTTTTTGTTCGAGTTAACAAAGTTAATTTTCCTAAATTTTTTGTTCGAGTTAACGAGTGTAATTTTCCTAGGATTTTCATTCAAGGGGACGAAAATATTGTTCGACATATCCGATAATTGGAGATATCCGAGTTCGAGATAACCGGAGTGATTTTGGTTTAATAAAGAACGACTCTGTTCGGACTTTTTAAAAAAGTTCGAGATATCCGGTAGTTCGAGATATCCGAGTTCGAGATAACGAGATTCAACTGTATAACATAAAAATTAATTGATTTTCTCTCAAAGCCTTTAATACCTTCCATTCTTTCAAAAACACCAAAAACAAGACAGTTGCCTGCAAGAGCATCATCAGTGCTCCAAGCAGGTTTTGAAAACTGGTAGCCACATGGCTAATAATTAAAAAATTTCAGTAGCCATTTCAAAATTTTTGTCGCCAGGTAAAATTCTTGGTGGCCAAACCTTATAAATTCTTTCTATCACACCGCCCGTTGCTACTACCGATTGAATGGTTTAGCGAGATCCTCGGATTGGTCCCACCATGGTAGGCAACTTTCAAGGCGGAGCGATGAGAAGACAATCAAACTTGATCATTTAGATGAAGTAAAAGTCGTAACAAAACCCAAATCAAAAAGTTATTTTGCCGTTTGGCTGTCAGTATGCAAAATTAGATCACGGTCAGTTATGCGCTTTAAACTATAAAGTTACCTGCTTTGATTCAAGCGCTTTTAAGATATTATTGATGGCGAGACTATTTGTCAGGTTGGGTGACAGGTCATGAACAAAATTTCCGGATTTCCCGATTTTTAGTGGCCAAACTCAAAAAAATTATTTGACATAATGGCGATCGTCTGACAATTTGTAGTCGCAAAATCCGATTTTTGGTCGCAAATTTCGAGTATTTACTAGGCTACTTGGAGCACTGATCATTAAGAAACATTTACAATAGACATAATTCCTATATTTAACCCTATTTGAAAACCTGGTTACATAAAGTTTGATTGAAATATTATTTGATGATCTGTTTCATTTCTCTGGGTAGATTGATATGATTGACATGAAACTGAAACCTGGACTGGGACTTATTATTACTGATTGGTTGTTCCATTTCTAGGTCACAACCTCTGTTAATTTCATTTTCATTAGAAACATCTAAATGTCTTATCATTCACAATTAGTATTTAATTCATGAATATTTACAATACCTATTGAATTCCTATGATGAACTCATTGTAGAAAATTTAGGACATTGGGCAATGACACACTCTTTTTCACATACATTGTGCATATGAATACACCTAATTTAAGATGGGGATTCCCATGACCTACTTTTATCAATCTTTGCAGTTCATTAGATTTGCTAGTTTTAAAATGTTGGTCATCACTTGATGTCCCGCAATAAAAAGAAAGTCAATTCTTAAATGAATTCACAGTTCATAAGATTTGCAGAGTTGTAAAATCTGGTTCATACTTAATTAACCATAAAAAATTGAAATTCAATTCTGAAAATAATGAAAGAACAGTCTGACTACTCAAGTTTAAAGTTGACCTATATTGTATAAATACACATCAATGTTTGGAATATCACTGAAATTGGTTAAATTGGTTCAAGATAAAAAAACAGCACAAAGATATTGCTTGTAAAATAAAAGTATGACAGATAGATGAAACGATAAACTTGGTGAATATGGAACATTATACAAGTGTTGTGCAAGTATTAAGGCATAATCAAAGCACTGACAGTGCCCAGTGAACAGGGACCAAGAACAAAATGCAAGCATTGTTTAAAATTGCTAATTATCTATCATCAAACTTTTGAATGTATAATTATAAATGATATACTCACTGAGGTAGAAGTTTCTCACTTATATTTCTGTGCAACTGTGTGATATCAACATGTGTGTCAGTTATATTATACTGTTCCTGACTTAGATATACACTGGCAATTTCTGAGAAAAGTCGTAAAGACAGGGCTCTTGTGTCACCTGTAATATAGAAACAATTACTGGTATATAAACAAATTATTTCAACTAAGTTGTTTCCCCTTAAAAGTTTGAGATATATATATGTTTAGTGACCATCATTCTGAGTCATCTAGTTTCTTTATGAACCATACACAACAAATTTTGACCCTTAATTTCTGTACTTTTCTGGCATGGATTGTATAGCTACTTATTATACCATGTATTCTTGAGCTAGGTTGGTCAACGATCATGTATCATTTAACAATTTGCAATGTATGAACAGCAGATGAGTATTGGCATGTAACATAGCAATGTTCACTCCACATTCACAGAAACATAAATATGATGGAAATTACTTGGAAATTTCAGAGACGTCATAATCTGAAACATGTATACATCTCTAACTGGAAATAATTATTATCCCTCTGGAGATATTCCTTAATATTCCCAATAAACCAGGTGGCCAAGTGTTTTAAAGCATTCACTTATGGATCACAACACCTCTCACTGCCTATGACAGAATCCCACTCTGGCAGATCCTAGTGTAAAAAATTTTGTCAGTTTGCTTGCTAAAGGTAGATGATTTCCTCCTGGTACTCTGGTTTCCTCCACCATTTGTGAAGTAAGTGAAATAAAATCTTCACTGGAGGCATAAAACATCATTATTCCACTCTATCCACTCAATATGCCCCTCAAACAAGGGCAGTATTTATATAATAATTACCGTTCTGACTAGCGATCAGTTCTGCCAATATTGGCAAAGTTTCTTCCATGACTACATCACAATATTCTATCAGTATAGCTGGATGTTGTGATAAACCCTCTAGAACGGACATTGTGGTGTTAACAAACTCGCCTGGAGTTATGGAACCTGAAAATGGTTCAATTTTAAATCAGAATTATATACTATAAAAACATGTATATGGAATACCACAGCACTATACATAAAGCAAGTGTGAAAAAGACATAACAACATAATGTAAATTTAGATTACCCTGTGTGTGTAATGTACATGTATATTTTAAATAACATATTGGACATGGTTTCTATAATTTTGAAAATTGTAATGGTCATATGTAAAACATGTACATGTAATATGTTTTATCACTTTTGCAATTTTATTTCTGCACAACCTTTTTCACTTTTTCTGCAACATTTTTCTGTGATGTCTAATTTTTACTGATGTGTTTCTTGTAATCATTCAAACATCACCATCATACACAGCTCAGGTGTTATCTCACATGAATCATCTTATCCATATTATAGTATGATGTTTTGAACTCAATGCCAATGGTGTGTGTGTGTGTGCACATGTGTATGTGTGTGTGATAACCAAACATTCATTCACATCAAAATTTTCAAAAAATGAATTTTGACAGTAAAAAATAAACGGGTAATTTCTACATTTCATAAGCATACTAAAATCTGGCTCATAAAGATGACTGAGAGAAAATTGGTAAAAATAAACAATAAATGGGAAAAACAAGCAAAGCGTCTATAGTAGGTAGGAATAACAACTGTTTATATTGACCATTGGTGTCTATTTTGCATCATAAAATGAAAAATAAAGTGGAGCTATATATAAGCAGCAGGTGGGAAGAGGAAGCATATCATAATTTTTTTAATACAGAACAAAATTTGCATCAGAAAAATGTGTAAATTTGCATCAGAAAAATGTGTAATTATCATACTGGCAAGGCTACCAAGAACATGGCAAGGTACAAGTTAATAATAGAAAATGCCAAACGAGACCAGACAATAAAACTCAAAGATAGGACTAGTCCCTTGGGTTTTTCGTTCTAATTATCATGTATATCATTTTTAAAAATTGCAAGAACTAATACCACTGGGGAAAGTGACAACTATGTTCTGAGCCATTCCAAAATAAAAATTATTCAAAATTGATCCCTTAAAGAATAACCTAACTAAAATTTTAGAAAGAAGATTAAATCTATTTATCAATGAAAACAAAACATGTTGAATAATTGGGTTTACCGCTGTACCACATGATCAATAACCCTAACATCTGTGTAGTAAGAATGCACATCGCATATTCCTGGAATGATGTAGTTTTTAGGGGAAAACAAGAACTGATATGATTCTATATATAATAGAAATAATTGTTCCACACAAACATTATGGAATATCACGTTGTACACTGGCGAACCCCATAAATAACTACAATTTATTGTTCTATGTAGTAATAGTAATAATTATCATGATTAAAGTTTTATATTTTGTTTTTAAAACAAATTCTATGAAATAATACCTAATGTTGCAATAACATAATCATATATACAATACTAAAATGTACATGTATTTGTTACTCACAAATCTAAAATATACTAATATATTTTGTTGTAAAACAGACCTAACACCTGTTTTAGGTTCAGTTTTTCTTACAGTTAAACATTATAAACAACAAGACAAAAGTTTTAAAGCCTATTGTGCCCCAGATCTAAATACTCAAGGAAATTGTAACTCAAAATTTTCCTAAAATTCAAACCAAAATTATCCTAAAATTCAAAAAATAAAATAAAAATAAATAAATATAATAATTGTTCTCTTTGTTTTTCCATTTCAATAAGTGTGGTACCCAAAATCTTAACAGTGGCAATTCTTTGGGTTAAAGACCATCTTCCAAAGATCTTCTAAAGACAGTTTACACTCAAGTTTCCTCAAGATGGTCTTTGAACATAGATCCAACTTTATCACTTATAATAGGAATTATAAATTTTGTGAATGAATTCTGTATTAAAATGGTGAATGAAAAATAAAGTTGTCTTGATTTAATTCTGAATTTTAAATGATATAAAAGGATCAATTTTCTTGAAAATTAATTATCTGGTGTGATAGGAGGAAGAGATGGCAGACAGAACTTTTGTATTGTAAAAACTACAGTAGCATCATCACACATTCACACATTGCAGCCTAAGTTATAAAGCAGATTATAAGCACACACTCAGAAGCATATAGAGAAGACATGTATGTTTGTATTATAAAGTACAGAAATAAAACTCTATTATAAAGAAAATCTAAACACAAATACCAGTACCTTTTACTTTATCAGCTATTTGAAAGAAAACAAGATTGTTAGTGTTAGTAGTACAGAATGTTAAAGTACAACAAGTATGACCTCTGACCCTTAATCTGAATATTTAATAGGTCCAGACTTTGACCCTTAATCTGAATATCTAATAGGTATACCCTTTGAACCTAAATCTGAAATAAAATTGGTCTAACCTTTGACCTTTAATCTAGATATTTAATAGGTCTAGCATTTGACCTTTATTCTGAATATCCAATAGGTCTAACCTGACCCTTATTCTGAATATCCAATAGGTCTAACCTCTGACCCTTATTCTGAATATCCAATAGGTCTAACCTCTGACCCTTATTCTGAATATCCAATAGGTCTAACCTCTGACCCTTATTCTGAATATCCAATAGGTCTAACCTTTTACCCATAATTTTGATATTCAACAAGAGTTACCACTAATCCTTCATTGTAGTTTCTTATCAGACTCATTGAATCATTTTGATTTTTAAATATATCACATTCTCTAGTTTGATACCTATCATATTTTGTAGCTTTTTAAAATAAAATTCAAATTATCAAAAAAGTTCTGGGTCACAAAGCCATACTGCATCAGTTTAAAGGTATAATTTCAATAGATGGTAGTGAGGTGGCTGTTCTATTATGTATATTGTATAAGACACCTAAACCGAGAGCTAGGTCATATACAAAATTAATGACTTTACACTCCTACATGGCAAGGTTCTGTCAGTAGTTGATGGTTTTACAACAATTATAAATCACATGTAGCCTTGTTGTACTGTACAAACATGGATCAGCATGATAAATATATGATACAATATACAAGTAAGAGACAACTGAGTCCAACACGACTGTGAATACCTAGATTAGTCTTGTAGTATTTGTTGGTCCCAATCATTTGTCTATTTTTCAAATTTCATAAAACAATTAACTTGAGCAACCCAAAAACATTTTATGTTCAAACTGAATAAAAGAGAATGAATAATTTCTGAAAAAATGAATTTAGCATGTCACAAAAATATCTATCAAACCTTTACTATCTCTTGATTTGATTGCAGATATCCATCTAGTCAGTCATGAGGAAAGTTTCAATATGCCACAAGTGACTAGACACCCCTAGCACTGCAGTATATTTGGTACAATAAAGGATAAAGTAAAAGTATCTGAACACCACTGTATAATAAACTGCTGACAAGACAATAACCATTGAAGTCAAATGCATTCAAAAGGGTTCATAAAATAAAACATGGCAGAAGAATAAGGCTAAGTTTTGAATCTTTGAGTAACAATTAAATATACCTCAAATTCCTCAACCGAGAACTAAGTCATATACAAATGATTTTACATGTCTACATAGCAAGGGTTAAATTTTGTTTCTACCAGCAGTTGATGGTCTTACAATAATTATAAATCACAGGTAGCCTTGTTGTACTGTACAGATATGGACCAATATGGTATATATACATGTAATACAATATACAAGTAAGCCAACACAATTGTGTCCATGGAACAATGACATGAATTGAGATAAATATATAATAAATTTTGTCCCAAGGTAACAGATTTCACAGATGTATCAGTATCAGTGTCTCTTCCTATATAAAAGCGTAATTTACAGAATCAGAGTATCATTTACATAGGTGACAATCACATGACTATGTTGAATCACGTGACTATATTAAATCACATGACTATGCTGAATCATGAGGCTATACTAAATAACATGACTATGTTGAATCATGTGACTATATAAAATCACATGACTATGTTGAATCATGTGACTATATTAAATCACATGTCTATGTTGATCAGCATAGTCAAATGATTGCCACCCATGATTTATAAAACAAGAATTGTGTGGAATTACATGTCTTGTTTAGCTCCTATAGTCAGGATCTAATAGGGCATTATACTGGCAGTAATTTACACATTTTAATATTTGGGCATAGTGGAAATGTTGACGCTAGAAAAGTAAAACTCAGGTCTTAGTTTATGATGACAATAGATGCCAGACAATACAAAAAATAACAAGATACACATTACTGATAACACATTACATAACTACAACTTACTGGACTCAGTTTAACAACCATTTGTGAACTAAGATTTTCCTTAGCATGAATCTGGCAAATTAATTTTGTGAATTTTAAAGATATTCTGAAATTTAAGGTGTCATTTTGATAATCATTTCTATATTTATTTTATCAAAAATGTTTATTTTTAGTTCCAAAAGAGAATGACAAGTTTGATGAATTTCAGTTAAGGAAAGTCTTAATTATAAAATGGTGTGAAACTGGGCTTTCAGTATATATGCATGTACATATAAATATGTCTGATAATAAGAATCTACAGTAAACATACATACACCTGTACATACAGATAGATCACATATGTATATAATTAAACATGGCTATAAGAATGGACAGACAAATAAAGAATTGAATAACTACAACATACATATAGGAAACCAGTTTCAGAAGTTGTGAATAAGGAATTAATTTAAAATGAAAAATTTTCTCAATTCTATCTTTGTTCATTTTTAAAACAAGGCCGTTACCAAACACTTTCTTTTTTCATGCATAAAATTTTCCTGATGTTGCATGTTAAAGGATTTTTTAAAATTTCCTTGTAGCAGGCCATTTGCAGTAACATAAAATTGCCTATATTTTAGGTTTTAAAAATATTTTCAGTTCTTGGTCAAATGTAAAACTGTTTGTCAATGAGAAAATAAAGTTGCCTGTCACCTAAATTAATAAACAAACTATAGATATTTCTGAGAATATCCAAAATTCCAAAAAAAAGAACACTTTAGTGATGCAATCAACTTGAACCTCACAACTGCCCCATATAACAGAAAACAATACTGTATAAAAAGAAATATTAGAGGTAGGAAACTTTCGCGATTTTGACCTTCTTAACTGTTCAATTGTAAGAAATTTTCACGGTTCAGACAGTAGGAAAAATGAACAAAATGAAATAAATAATTTTCACTGAGAAGATATATTTACGGTGCAAGTGTCACCATGAAAATCATGAATATTTCTTCCTCGCAAATGTTTCTTCTTAAATAGTAACTCAAATCAGTGTCTGGACCGGTTACACCCACTTCTATATACAATAAAGTAACATGAGAGAATTAAGTAAATAGACAATATAAATACTTACCCATAGCAGATTCTATATTAGTTTCCCCAACTTCTATATTTCTAACATGTGACAATAACAATGAGAGATTCTTCAGAAATTCATGCCCTATAATCCGAGGACGGAACACCTAGAAAAGGGATTTCAAAAACATTTTAAAGACAAAATCTGTTATATTGAAAAGCAGGAATCAAAGAGCTTAATATAAAATTATGCTATGTTTTGGTAGTTTTCATCACGCAAGTAATGCTGGTGTTCTTAAACACATGTACTACTTCCCTGTGGTTTTAAACTTTGTTCTTTGTTCACATTGTCAAATAAAGGAAGTTTATCTCTTCAAGAGAACCTCTTCTTACTTAAACTACTAGAGTTGGGGGGGGTGATATTTCTGGATAAGATACATGTAAAGTGTCACATGTTGTAAAGACGAGTCAAATCCTGAACTAGCAATAAAATTGTAAACAGTAGGTGTATGATTTACCAGTTTGCTATTGAGTTATGAGGTGCAACTTTTGTACAAAAATTTACCTAAAATCAATTTCAATATATTTACCATTGTCAGATCAGCAGACTGGAGATTGAATCACAATGTAATTAAGATATACAAATATTCTAAAGGTTAAATTCAAATGAAATTAAAGGTATATGGATACTCACTAGTTTTACGATATTTGTCAACATTGGAACATTGGTATTTTTCATGAAAGTTTTTAAAAATAAATTCTTTTTAGGATCTGCCTCAATTGTATTACCTACCTGACTGGTGACAAGATGAAGAAATATATGTATTAAGGGGAGAGAACTCTTCAGTTGTTTAGCCTGTACTGTATTGGGATGTTTTCTGCCAGCGATAGCATCAAGTGGTGTCAAAATATCCACTGAAAATTTAAAATCCGAAAAATGTATAATCAAAGTACTGAAAAAACTGAAAGCAGCCAATACCAAATTTAATATAAACAACGTCAATGAAGCAAAGAGTAGTTCAGGAAAATGAAAAATACAAAGTGATTTGAGATTCCAAATAAAATAAATAAGTTTATCAGTTGACTCTTTCTTGGTAATATTTGTAAAGTCTGTGGAACAAAAAAATAATAATGCTTCAAAACCAAGAACTAATAATAATACATGTACTCAAAATTATTAGTATCAAAAAATAAATTCAAGTTAACAAGTGATATCAGAAAAACTAAACAGCTTGTATTAACACTTTATCAATTCAAAGATATTACCCAAACATCTAACATTTTATAAGCTTTAGGAATTTTACATGTAATTTTGTAAAAACACACAAATAAAAAGCCTATGTTCCCATTCTTGGTACCCAAAATTGGCACTGTCTATCAATTTCTGAGGAATTCTTTCAAAAGTAACCTATTTTCTGCAAATTTGTAAAAAATTGCTTTAAAAAAGGTCTATATTTTCATAAATTTTGAAAATTTGCCTACTTTTAATTCTAAATTTGTGAAAACCTAGAAAAGGTGTTTCAAAATGTAAACACTACAGTATTTTCTTAGTAATTATTTATAACCATCCACTTGGTTTCTGGACATTTATTTATACAAATTAGTTACAACATAGGTACTTACTGAAGAGCTTAGGAACAGCCTCCACCATATAATTAATCAGTAGATCTAAACATTTAGATAAATATTCCCAACATTCATTATTATCTGTCTTCCCATCTCTGGGCGTCTGACGTCTGCTGTCCCTCTCTATATACATTACAAGTCTGAAATTAACATTCATATAGTTCTATTCATATTTGTAAAGTCTAATTCACATTTACCTGCTACATTCCTCTTATTATTTGCAGGCTTCAGTGGCCGAGTGGTCTTTTATTGCCTAGGTTTGTATCTCACTTATGTCAGATCTTAACGTTTATAGCTTTATATAAGTGAAAGAATCTTGACTGGGGTGTAAAACACCATTACTCCAAGCCTTTATTAATTCAAAGTCAAGTTGAAAAGAATTTTATTATAAGGCAGACATATTTTGCAGAGCTTAAAACGTCAATTTTCTAATAAAGGTATGACTATTCCATCAAGCATAATTATATTCTTTCTTTGAACTGTGATTTATTAAGTCACCCCCAACCTATAGTCACCCCCAACATAAGCTGGGGTGACATATTGATTTACCCTTTATTATTGTTACTATATGTTATGAGTAGTATTTGTCTGTTCCTAGATAAAGTGCAACAATTCAATTCCCCTTTGTTTCAAGCATTTTCATTGGTCAGAATTTTTTGTTATTTTAACATGAAAGGACTGAATCTCAGAGATGTCATATTATTATTATTGAACACATCATTGTACTTGCTATGGCTGTATCATTGTTTAAATAGTTGATCCTGTATGTTGTTTAAAAATTCAATAAATTGAACCATAAGCAATCAATTTAGTATAAAATATGACAAATTGGACATTTTGAACATATAACATACTTTGCAATGTAAATTATGCACAGTAACAAAAAGAAAAATTAATTTGCCCAAAACAACTATTGGTTAGACATTTATTATGTTCATACCTCATTTGACAGCAGTTCAGTAACATTTCATGGCTATTTTTGATGACTTCATGCAGCACTATAAAAGCTTTAGCTCTGATAACTGTTGATGGACTCTCTAACAATCTTATCAACTTCTGTAGAAAATCCTGTAAACATAACAAAATCTAAACTAGAGTGAGAGCCTAGCTTATAATTATTGTGATGAATGTAGAGCTGGTGTAAGCCTAGCTTATAATTATTGTGATGAATGTAGAGCTGGTGTAAGCCTAGCTTATAATTAATTATTGTGATGAATGCAGAGCTGGTGTAAGCCTAGCTTATAATTAATTATTGTGATGAATGCAGAGCTGGTGTAAGCCTAGCTTATAATTAATTATTGTGATGAATGCAGAGCTGGTGTAAGCCTAGCTTATAATTAATTATTGTGATGAATGCAGAGCTGGTGTAAGCCTACCTTATATTTAATTATTGTGATGAATGTAGAGCTGGTGTAAGCCTAGCTTATATTTAATTATTGTGATGAATGCAGAGCTGATGTAAGCCTAGCCTATATTTAATAATTGTGATGAATGCAGAGCTGGTGTAACCCTACCTTATATTTAATAATTGTGATGAATGCAGAGCTGGTGTAACCCTACCTTATATTTAATAATTGTGATGAATGTAGAGCTGGTGTCAGCCTAGTTTATATTTAATTATTGTGATGAATGCAGAGCTGATGTAAGCCTAGCTTATATTTAACTATTGTGATGAATGCAGAGCTGGTGTAACCCTACCTTATATTTAATAATTGTGATGAATGTAGAGCTGGTGTAAGCCTAGTTTATATTTAATTATTGTGATGAATGCAGAGCTGATGTAAGCCTAGCTTATATTTAACTATTGTGATGAATGCAAAGCTGGTGTAACCCTACCTTATATTTAATAATTGTGATGAATGCAGAGCTGGTGTAAGCCTAGCTTATATTTAACTGTTGTGATGAATGCAGAGCTGGTGTAACCCTACCTTATATTTAATAATTGTGATGAATGCAGAGCTGGTGTAACCCTACCTTATATTTAATAATCGTGATGAATGCAGAGCTGGTGTAACCCTACCTTATATTTAATAATTGTGATGAATGCAAAGCTGGTGTAACCCTACCTTATATTTAATAATTGTGATGAATGCAAAGCTGGTGTAAGCCTAGCTTATATTTAATAATTGTGATGAATGCAAAGCTGGTGTAACCCTACCTTATATTTAATAATTGTGATGAATGCAAAGCTGGTGTAACCCTAGCTTATATTTAATAATTGTGATGAATGCAGAGCTGGTGTAAGCCTAGCTTATATTTAATAATTGTGATGAATGCAGAGCTGGTGTAAGCCTAGCTTATATTTAATAATTGTGATGAATGCAGAGCTGGTGTAAGCCTAGCTTATATTTAATAATTGTGATGAATGCAGAGCTGGTGTAAGCCTACCTTATATTTAATAATTGTGATGAATGCAGAGCTGGTGTAAGCCTAGCTTATATTTAATAATTGTGATGAATGCAAAGCTGGTGTAACCCTACCTTATATTTAATAATTGTGATGAATGCAGAGCTGGTGTAAGCCTAGCTTATATTTAATAATTGTGATGAATGTAGAGCTGGTGTAAGCCTAGCTTATATTTAACTGTTGTGATGAATGCAAAGCTGGTGTAACCCTACCTTATATTTAATAATTGTGATGAATGTAGAGCTGGTGTAAGCCTAGCTTATATTTAATAATTGTGATGAATGCAGAGCTGGTGTAAGCCTAGCCTATATTTAATAATTGTGATGAATGCAGAGCTGGTGTAAGCCTACCTTATATTTAATAATTGTGATGAATGTAGAGCTGATGTAAGCCTAGCTTATATTTAATAATTGTGATGAATGCAGAGCTGGTGTAAGCCTAGCTTATATTTAACTGTTGTGATGAATGCAAAGCTGGTGTAACCCTACCTTATATTTAATAATTGTGATGAATGCAGAGCTGGTGTAAGCCTAGCTTATATTTAATAATTGTGATGAATGTAGAGCTGGTGTAAGCCTAGCTTATATTTAATAATTGTGATGAATGCAGAGCTGGTGTAAGCCTACCTTATATTTAATAATTGTGATGAATGCAGAGCTGGTGTAAGCCTAGCTTATATTTTATAATTGTGATGAATGCAGAGCTGGTGTAAGCCTAGCTTATATTTAACTGTTGTGATGAATGCAGAGCTGGTGTAACCTAGCTTATATTTAATTATTGTGATGAATGCAGAGCTGGTGTAAGCCTACCTTATATTTAATAATTGTGATGAATGCAGAGCTGGTGTAAGCCTACCTTATATTTAATAATTGTGATGAATGTAGAGCTGATGTAACCCTACCTTATATTTAATAATTGTGATGAATGCAGAGCTGGTGTAACCCTACCTTATATTTAATAATTGTGATGAATGCAGAGCTGGTGTACCTACCTTATATTTAATAATTGTGATGAATGCAGAGCTGGTGTAACCCTACCTTATATTTAATAATTGTGATGAATGCAGAGCTGGTGTAACCCTACCTTATATTTAATAATTGTGATGAATGCAAAGCTGGTGTAACCCTACCTTATATTTAATAATTGTGATGAATGCAGAGCTGATGTAACCCTACCTTATATTTAATAATTGTGATGAATGCAAAGCTGGTGTAACCCTAGCTTATATTTAATAATTGTGATGAATGCAGAGCTGGTGTAACCCTACCTTATATTTAATAATTGTGATGAATGCAAAGCTGGTGTAACCCTACCTTATATTTAATAATTGTGATGAATGCAGAACTGGTGTAACCCTACCTTATATTTAATAATTGTGATGAATGCAAAGCTGGTGTAACCCTACCTTATATTTAATAATTGTGATGAATGCAAAGCTGGTGTAACCCTACCTTATATTTAATAATTGTGATGAATGCAAAGCTGGTGTAACCCTACCTTATATTTAATAATTGTGATGAATGCAGAGCTGGTGTAACCCTAGCTTATATTTAATAATTGTGATGAATGCAGAGCTGGTGTAAGCCTAGCTTATATTTAATAATTGTGATGAATGCAGAGCTGGTGTAAGCCTAGCTTATATTTAATAATTGTGATGAATGCAGAGCTGGTGTAACCCTACCTTATATTTAATAATTGTGATAAATGCAGAGCTGGTGTAACCCTACCTTATATTTAATAATTGTGATGAATGCAGAGCTGGTGTAACCCTACCTTATATTTAATAATTGTGATGAATGCAAGCTGGTGTAACCCTAGCTTATATTTAATAATTGTGATGAATGCAGAGCTGGTGTAAGCCTAGCTTATATTTAATAATTGTGATGAATGCAGAGCTGGTGTAAGCCTAGCTTATATTTAATAATTGTGATGAATGCAGAGCTGGTGTAAGCCTACCTTATATTTAATAATTGTGATGAATGCAGAGCTGGTGTAAGCCTAGCTTATATTTAATAATTGTGATGAATGCAAAGCTGGTGTAACCCTACCTTATATTTAATAATTGTGATGAATGCAGAGCTGGTGTAAGCCTAGCTTATATTTAATAATTGTGATGAATGCAAGCTGGTGTAACCCTACCTTATATTTAATAATTGTGATGAATGCAGAGCTGGTGTAAGCCTAGCTTATATTTAATAATTGTGATGAATGCAGAGCTGGTGTAAGCCTAGCTTATATTTAATAATTGTGATGAATGCAGAGCTGGTGTAAGCCTAGCTTATATTTAATGTTGTGATGAATGCAGAGCTGGTGTAAGCCTAGCTTATATTTAATAATTGTGATGAATGCAGAGCTGGTGTAAGCCTAGCTTATATTTAATAATTGTGATGAATGCAGAGCTGGTGTAAGCCTAGCTTATATTTAACTGTTGTGATGAATGCAGAGCTGGTGTAAGCCTAGCTTATATTTAATAATTGTGATGAATGCAGAGCTGGTGTAAGCCTAGCTTATATTTAATAATTGTGATGAATGCAGAGCTGGTGTAAGCCTACCTTATATTTAATAATTGTGATGAATGCAGAGCTGGTGTAAGCCTAGCTTATATTTAACTGTTGTGATGAATGCAAGCTGGTGTAACCCTACCTTATATTTAATAATTGTGATGAATGCAGAGCTGGTGTAAGCCTAGCTTATATTTAATAATTGTGATGAATGTAGAGCTGGTGTAAGCCTAGCTTATATTTAATAATTGTGATGAATGCAGAGCTGGTGTAAGCCTAGCTT
Source organism: Anadara kagoshimensis (assembly GCA_021292105.1). Lineage (NCBI taxonomy): Eukaryota > Metazoa > Mollusca > Bivalvia > Arcoida > Arcidae > Anadara > Anadara kagoshimensis. Next base: position 5,772,446 of record CM037858.1, on the reverse strand, counting down.
ATATTTAATAATTGTGATGAATGCAGAGCTGGTGTAAGCCTAGCTTATATTTAATAATTGTGATGAATGCAGAGCTGGTGTAAGCCTAGCTTATATTTAACTGTTGTGATGAATGCAGAGCTGGTGTAAGCCTAGCTTATATTTAACTGTTGTGATGAATGCAGAGCTGGTGTAACCCTAGCTTATATTTAATTATTGTGATGAATGCAGAGCTGGTGTAAGCCTACCTTATATTTAATAATTGTGATGAATGCAGAGCTGGTGTAAGCCTACCTTATATTTAATAATTGTGATGAATGCAAAGCTGATGTAACCCTACCTTATATTTAATAATTGTGATGAATGCAGAGCTGGTGTAAGCCTAGCTTATATTTAATAATTGTGATGAATGCAGAGCTGGTGTAAGCCTAGCTTATATTTAATAATTGTGATGAATGCAGAGCTGGTGTAAGCCTAGCTTATATTTAACTGTTGTGATGAATGCAGAGCTGGTGTAACCCTAGCTTATATTTAATTATTGTGATGAATGCAGAGCTGGTGTAAGCCTACCTTATATTTAATAATTGTGATGAATGCAAAGCTGGTGTAAGCCTAGCTTATATTTAATAATTGTGATGAATGTAGAGCTGGTGTAAGCCTACCTTATATTTAATAATTGTGATGAATGCAAAGCTGGTGTAACCCTAGCTTATATTTAATAATTGTGATGAATGCAGAGCTGGTGTAACCCTAGCTTATATTTAATAATTGTGATGAATGTAGAGCTGGTGTAACCCTACCTTATATTTAATAATTGTGATGAATGCAGAGCTGGTGTAAGCCTAGCTTATATTTAATAATTGTGATGAATGCAAAGCTGGTGTAACCCTACCTTATATTTAATAATTGTGATGAATGTAGAGCTGGTGTAACCCTACCTTATATTTAATAATTGTGATGAATGTAGAGCTGGTGTAACCCTACCTTATATTTAATAATTGTGATGAATGTAGAGCTGGTGTAACCCTACCTTATATTTAATAATTGTGATGAATGCAGAGCTGGTGTAACCCTAGCTTATATTTAATAATTGTGATGAATGTAGAGCTGGTGTAAGCCTACCTTATATTTAATAATTGTGATGAATGTAGAGCTGGTGTAAGCCTACCTTATATTTAATAATTGTGATGAATGTAGAGCTGGTGTAAGCCTACCTTATATTTAATAATTGTGATGAATGTAGAGCTGGTGTAACCCTACCTTATATTTAATAATTGTGATGAATGCAGAGCTGGTGTAAGCCTACCTTATATTTAATAATTGTGATGAATGCAAAGCTGGTATAACCCTACCTTATATTTAATAATTGTGATGAATGCAGAGCTGGTGTAACCCTACCTTATATTTAATAATTGTGATGAATGCAGAGCTGGTGTAACCCTACCTTATATTTAATAATTGTGATGAATGCAGAGCTGGTGTAAGCCTAGCTTATATTTAATAATTGTGATGAATGCAGAGCTGGTGTAAGCCTAGCTTATATTTAACTGTTGTGATGAATGCAGAGCTGGTGTAAGCCTAGCTTATATTTAATAATTGTGATGAATGCAGAGCTGGTGTAAGCCTAGCTTATATTTAATAATTGTGATGAATGCAGAGCTGGTGTAAGCCTAGCTTATATTTAACTGTTGTGATGAATGCAGAGCTGGTGTAAGCCTAGCTTATATTTAATAATTGTGATGAATGCAGAGCTGGTGTAAGCCTAGCTTATATTTAATAATTGTGATGAATGCAGAGCTGGTGTAAGCCTACCTTATATTTAATAATTGTGATGAATGCAGAGCTGGTGTAAGCCTAGCTTATATTTAACTGTTGTGATGAATGCAAAGCTGGTGTAACCCTACCTTATATTTAATAATTGTGATGAATGCAGAGCTGGTGTAAGCCTAGCTTATATTTAATAATTGTGATGAATGTAGAGCTGGTGTAAGCCTAGCTTATATTTAATAATTGTGATGAATGCAGAGCTGGTGTAAGCCTAGCTTATATTTAATAATTGTGATGAATGCAGAGCTGGTGTAAGCCTAGCTTATATTTAATAATTGTGATGAATGCAGAGCTGGTGTAAGCCTAGCTTATATTTAACTGTTGTGATGAATGCAGAGCTGGTGTAAGCCTAGCTTATATTTAATGTTGTGATGAATGCAGAGCTGGTGTAACCTAGCTTATATTTAATTTTGTGATGAATGCAGAGCTGGTGTAAGCCTACCTTATATTTAATAATTGTGATGAATGCAGAGCTGGTGTAACCTACCTTATATTTAATAATTGTGATGAATGCAAGCTGATGTAACCCTACCTTATATTTAATAATTGTGATGAATGCAGAGCTGGTGTAAGCCTAGCTTATATTTAATAATTGTGATGAATGCAGAGCTGGTGTAAGCCTAGCTTATATTTAATAATTGTGATGAATGCAGAGCTGGTGTAAGCCTAGCTTATATTTAACTGTTGTGATGAATGCAGAGCTGGTGTAACCCTAGCTTATATTTAATATTGTGATGAATGCAGAGCTGGTGTAAGCCTACCTTATATTTAATAATTGTGATGAATGCAAGCTGGTGTAAGCCTAGCTTATATTTAATAATTGTGATGAATGTAGAGCTGGTGTAAGCCTACCTTATATTTAATAATTGTGATGAATGCAAAGCTGGTGTAACCCTAGCTTATATTTAATAATTGTGATGAATGCAGAGCTGGTGTAACCCTAGCTTATATTTAATAATTGTGATGAATGTAGAGCTGGTGTAACCCTACCTTATATTTAATAATTGTGATGAATGCAGAGCTGGTGTAACCTAGCTTATATTTAATAATTGTGATGAATGCAAGCTGGTGTAACCCTACCTTATATTTAATAATTGTGATGAATGTAGAGCTGGTGTAACCCTACCTTATATTTAATAATTGTGATGAATGTAGAGCTGGTGTAACCCTACCTTATATTTAATAATTGTGATGAATGTAGAGCTGGTGTAACCCTACCTTATATTTAATAATTGTGATGAATGCAGAGCTGGTGTAACCCTAGCTTATATTTAATAATTGTGATGAATGTAGAGCTGGTGTAACCTACCTTATATTTAATAATTGTGATGAATGTAGAGCTGGTGTAAGCCTACCTTATATTTAATAATTGTGATGAATGTAGAGCTGGTGTAAGCCTACCTTATATTTAATAATTGTGATGAATGTAGAGCTGGTGTAACCCTACCTTATATTTAATAATTGTGATGAATGCAGAGCTGGTGTAAGCCTACCTTATATTTAATAATTGTGATGAATGCAAGCTGGTATAACCCTACCTTATATTTAATAATTGTGATGAATGCAGAGCTGGTGTAACCCTACCTTATATTTAATAATTGTGATGAATGCAGAGCTGGTGTAACCCTACCTTATATTTAATAATTGTGATGAATGCAGAGCTGGTGTAACCCTACCTTATATTTAATAATTGTGATGAATGCAGAGCTGGTGTAAGCCTACCTTATATTTAATAATTGTGATGAATGCAAAGCTGGTGTAAGCCTAGCTTATATTTAATAATTGTGATGAATGCAGAGCTGGTGTAAGCCTACCTTATATTTAATAATTGTGATGAATGCAAAGCTGGTGTAAGCCTAGCTTATATTTAATAATTGTGATGAATGTAGAGCTGGTGTAACCCTACCTTATATTTAATAATTGTGATGGATGCAAAGCTGGTGTAACCTACCTTATATTTAATAATTGTGATGAATGCAGAGCTGGTGTAAGCCTAGCTTATATTTAATAATTGTGATGAATGTAGAGCTGGTGTAAGCCTAGCTTATATTTAATAATTGTGATGAATGCAGAGCTGGTGTAAGCCTACCTTATATTTAATAATTGTGATGAATGCAAGCTGGTGTAAGCCTAGCTTATATTTAATATTGTGATGAATGTAGAGCTGGTGTAACCCTACCTTTATTTAATATTGTGATGAATGCAGAGCTGGTGTAACCTAGCTTATATTTAATAATTGTGATGAATGCAGAGCTGGTGTAAGCCTACCTTATATTTAATAATTGTGATGAATGCAGAGCTGGTGTAACCCTAGCTTATATTTAATAATTGTGATGAATGCAGAGCTGGTGTAAGCCTACCTTATATTTAATAATCGTGATGAATGCAAAGCTGGTGTAACCCTAGCTTATATTTAAATATTTAATAATTGTGATGAATGCAAAGCTGGTGTAACCCTACCTTATATTTAATAATTGTGATGAATGCAAAGCTGGTGTAACCCTAGCTTATATTTAATAATTGTGATGAATGCAGAGCTGGTGTAAGCCTACCTTATGTTTAATAATTGTGATGAATGCAGAGCTGGTGTAAGCTTAGCTTATATTTAACTGTTGTGATGAATGCAAAGCTGGTGTAACCCTACCTTATATTTAATAATTGTGATGAATGTAGAGCTGGTGTAAGCCTAGCTTATATTTAATAATTGTGATGAATGCAGAGCTGATTAAAGGTTAAGGACAATACAAACTCTTGATTTGGCAGTGCACTTGCACTAACCTTGACATTTCATATACAGTAGGTTACAACTGTCCAGAATAAATGTAACCATACAGTAAGTTCAGTTGTTAGCACACTTGCCTATAATACGGAGGACACAAGTTTGAGTCCTTATCTGAGCTTGACTTGTCATATTAAGTAACAAACTAGAACTAAAAAGGTTGGTAGATTACTCACTTATATTACTGAAGGGGACAGCTGAAATCATCATACATGTATTAACTGGTTACCTTATCCTGAATAAGTCTGTTAAGATGTGCTCCTGAAGCTATCAACACCCAAAACATACATGTATTAGCTAATTACCTTATCCTGAATAAGTCTGTTAAGATGTGCTCCTGAAGCTATCAACGCCCCAAACATAGTAACTATAGACTGTTGTATCTTGGTGATACCAAAGGATAACATGGATAAAACTGTAGATGATCCCACTGTATCAATTACACTCTGAAACACCTGCTGGTTGTGATGGGTTATCCTGCATAATGCCTGTAATAAAGAAATATGTATATATCAAACACATGCTGGTTGTGATGGGCTATCCTGCATAAGGCCTGTATTATAGATATACATGTATGTATGAAACACCTGCTGGTTGTGATTGGTAAGTCTACGTAACGCCTGTCATATAGAGAACATACATGGAATACATTTTGTACAAGCTAAAACTCAGGAACAATCAAAGAAACAAAGATTAGCAACAAGACATGTTTATATAGTGGATCAAACAAAATATAAAATCACTTAATGTGGTTCACTGCTGTACCATGTGATCAAAACCTCTTGACGCTTCCGCGGGATGTTTTGGAAAAGGTAAGTGTCACTACTTCCCGGAATAACATTGATTTCATGGGAAAACATCATCTAATACAATTCCATATCCACTGGAAATATGTGTTACGTACAAACATTAGAGTGTATCACATAGTACAGCGGCAAAACCCACTAAGTGGTATGTATACACAAAACATTATTAATTTTAATTAAGTGGTGGTTGCTATAGCAACATTAATGATGAGGATTTATACTTACAGATAAAGATGTAACTCTAAGTCCATCTACTGTAGAGTGTTTGAATGTATACCACAAAGCTTGCCCCATCTCAGTGGTGACAAATTTCTACAATAAACAGATTTATTACAAATCATTCAAATAAGCAAGCTGTTATCAATCTGTTACACTTATTACTTTGATTATAACCAAGGTCACAGAATTGGCCGAGTAATGATGAGTGCAGATTTAACATAACTACAATAATATAAAACTAAAGATTTGAACTGACTAAAAAACTATCTACAATAACAGATTAGATAAAAATGATGAACTATTAACAACAAAAACATCCAAAGTCAGAATTATTAAAATCACAGGTTTCAATATAAATATGTACTAGTATTTAGATTCTTTGAAATTTTTTCTTGAGATTTCTATTCTCTTCTCCCACTTCAAACACAAAGACAATACAAATGTAAGATTTTTCTGTCTTGCCGATACATGTAGAATAAGGCATGCTGAATACTCCATATAACATTGACTTCTAGACAATGCAAAACTGGGCTTGTTTAGATTGGTTATAAAAACAGGTTTAGTTTTTACTATCTCACACAGCATGTGTTCAAAGACTGTATTGATCCAATATGAAATGTTTATACACTAGAATATCATACCTGAGCATGTTGACCTCTTGTTGCTACAACATTTTCAACTATTTTAGCAGCTAGATAACAAACTGTAGCATCTTCCTAAAAGCAAAACATATTTGATTTTCATTGTGAAATATATTTTTTTATTTTTATCTTTAAACAAAAGTTTATAAATTCAGAAATATTCAACATTTTATGAGAAATTAAAATAAGAAATATATAAAGCATCTACTTTGTACAGTTACAAAAGTTAGAAGGTAGCTAAAATTCCTACATAATAAAGGGAACTTTATATTAACTTATTGCAAATAACATTGCTTATATGCTATACATTTGAGACAAAGATATGCTGCAATGTTGATTGTACCAGAAAAATAAACTAAAAATACTCTAAAAGACTAATGTATCTCATTTGTAATATATTTGATATACCATAGTTCCATGTTCTTTTCACTCTCAATTTTGATAACACATGTGCCAGGTGTAGCTAGTTTAACAGGAGGTGCTTACCCTTTCAGAACACCTGGCCTCACTTCCTCGATAGACATTCATGTGTCAGTTTTAAAGTTTTTACTTTGCTTTGGATTGTGATTTGGACATTAATTGTTTGTTTTTGACTGATTAATGCTGTGTGTGTAACTAAAAATGTCTGGTGTCATCCACTGAATAAATTTAGCACCTCACAAAGTAGTCACTCTATTAACAGGGTTAGATACAGCTGGATATAGATTGTGGATACAGTAAATAAGCTTTGTAAATGTACTCACCCCATCTCTACAACATCTACTTATCAGTGTATAAGTCATGGAGGGAACTGACCAATTGTCTACACTCTGACACCTTTTGTCCTCCTAAAAATGTTCAAATCCAATAATTAAAAAATATCAATTTCAAGTTATCATATTATGTTTTCAAGAAAACCAATTTCTAGTCATCAAAATAAAAAGAGTTTTAATAAAACATTTATAAAAATGTTACATTTCTTTAAATACTTGTAAGGTGTAAAATGATGATGATGATGATGATGATGGTGATGGTGATGGTGATGATGATGATGATGATGATGATGATGATGATGATGGTGATGATGACGATGACGATGACGATGACGATGACGATGACGATGATGATGATGATGATGACTAGTGTTTTAGTCAGATTTAAGTCTTTGTCTTTGGGAGACATGATACCCCTTCCCTCCTGTTACTATTTTAGTTACAAGGCTGAAATTTTATAAACTTGGCTGAAAACCATTTCTTACCAATATCATAGTCCATCTATGGGAATATTTCAACAAGCAGAACCAACATGGGAATATGGAAGCAGATAAAGAAGTTAATAGTGTAAGTAGCTCAGTGGATAGAGCCTCTGGTATCACCTATAGTGTAAGCAGCTCCGTGGATAGAGCCTCTGGTATCACCTATAGTGTAAGTAGCTCCATGGATAGAGCCTCTGGTATCACCTATAGTGTAAGTAGCTCAGTGGATAGAGCCTCTGGTATCACCTATAGTGTAAGTAGCTCAGTGGATAGAGCCTCTGGTATCACCTATAGTGTAAGTAGCTCAGTGGATAGAGCCTCTGGTATCACCTATAGTGTAAGTAGCTCAGTGGATAGAGCCTCTGGTATCACCTATAGTGTAAGTAGCTCAGTGGATAGAGCCTCTGGTATCACCTATAGTGTAAGTAGCTCAGTGGATAGAGCCTCTGGTATCACCTATAGCGAAGGAGGTCGTGGGTTCATGTTATTTTTGTTCTCTTGTTATATAGATTTACAAAATAATTTAAACTTACCTGGACAGCTACCAGGTACAATATTTCACCCAGAGCTGGAAGTACACCTTGTTTTAATTTACCATTTTTAACATTTTCTCTTATAACTTCTGTCAGTGTTGTCAAAGCCTAAAAATCAAAACACCATACACTTGTAAAATATAATGATACCTCCTTATGATATATATCTAACCTTTTCCAAACTCAACAAAAATTGTCTTGTGGTGAATAGCTGAAATATTGCTGATGTGATGTAAAACTACCTTCAACCAACCAATCCAACAGTATGTTATGGTACAGAAAAAAGAGATTTAAAAATACAACATAATGTTGATTATCAATTCTGGCACTGCAAAAGTAAGACCTTAGTCGCATCTCAGTTCCTTTGTTAGCTGTCTATGCTAATGTAGTCAAAATTACAGGTCCTAACCAAACCTTACAATTCAAAATCCTATCCACTACCAAACTTATTGCTGAAAATTAATAAACCCATTTTGGTTCACCATTTGCCAGGTTTAAATAAATGGTTATGCCAAGGAATGACACCTACTCCCATTTTCTATTTACCAACTCAGTATGTCTCTGAAAGGTGTGCAGCTGAAGTTGTTTATAATAAATGCTTACAGCTGTTGTAATGTTTATTTTTCAATGGTTAAGAACATTTGAGGTGTTTGTAAAGATTAATGTCTGTTCAAAGTGTTGTCAATATAATCCTTTTACATGTAACTTTATAACAGGTTAGTTCAGATTTCAATTTTACCTGTGACAAGTGTAGCTAGCTTTACAGGAGGTGCTTACCCTTCCTGATCACCCAGCATTACTTCCCTGGTTGAAGTTCACAAGTTTAACTTCATTTGCCAGTTTCAATGAATTTGCTTTGCTTTGGGATTGTGGTTTGGACATGTTTGTTTATCTATATACTAACCTCTGATACATTGACAGTATCTTCTAAGTCTGTTGTGTTACTGGCTAACAATCCTATGACTCTGGCAGCCTTGGTTTTTCTGTGAAAAAAAAGGAAATAAAATTTACACCTTATATAAACTACAATAAATACAAAAACTTTTATATCTACAAAAAATTTTAAAAAATTCTTTTGATTTTTAAATCCTCATTGGTATTTCAGTACCAGTGTCAGTTCATTACACAGATATGTAATAAAGTTCAAGTTCAAAGTCTTATCAGGCAACCATGGCAACTGCTTTGGTAGATAAAATTTAAAATATAATTCTGTCTTGGGAAAAGAGAAATATGGCAAAACTAAAAGAAAGTGTAACAATATTTTTTCTACACAATAAGGAGACGGAACACATCCCAGGAACATGAAGAGAAATATGCCAAAACTGAAAGAAAGTGTAACAATATTTTTTCTACACAATAAGGAGACAGAGCACATTCCAGGAACATACAGGTTCTAAATACTTGACCAAGATTGGGTAATTGCTTTACCTTTGTAATGTGTAACATAAAATGAGTAACTACAGTGTGTTCTTTTAGTACTTACACGTCTATGTGTTGTGTTTCCTTGACAACTTTAGCCATGATGTTTAGTGCATTTAATTTGACTAAAGCTGTTGCTAGGGACTCATTATTAGCCACACCCACTAAGTAATGGAATAGATGAATTCTCTTCTGTGATGGAGGTCCCTTCTCTGTAGAGCTCAAATTATCAATGATCAATTTCATATGTTTCATGATCTCTTTATCTTGCATTCCTGATAATTTTTCAACTGAAATAATAAAAACAAGCAATCTACATGTCTATGTCTCTAGTCTTGAGATTGATACTTGAGATTCAGTTTGTCTTAAACCACATAAACATTCCTGATAATTTTTCAACTGAAATAATAAAAACAAGCAATCTACATGTCTATGTCTCTAGTCTTGAGATTGATACTTGAGATTCAGTTTGTCTTAAACCAAATAAACATGATAAAGTGAAATTTAGTTTCAACAAAGATATTTTTAATTTTCTCAAGGGAAATTGAAATGAAAGACTACTGGGTTTTCCATATATATCCAGTCCATTAAAGGTAAAATAAATTTTGAATACCTAGATGATTAGTTCTCAGAAAGCTAATAAGGGCAACTCTGGAACTTGAATTAAATCATTGATTTATAACGTAAAATCAATGGAGGCTCTGAAACTTGAATTAAATCATTGATTTATTATGTAAACACCATCACAGAAATGCATTTGGAAGCCTTAACATCAAATTATTTCTCATCTGCTATGCCACATTCTTAAAATTAAATTTGCTTTTAAAAACAATTGTGCTTAGCAATGATATATCTAAGATACAGCAAATAATTTTTCTAACTACTTCATAACAGTTGGTTGGTTGAATGTTGCTTAACGTTGCATTAGCAATTTTTAGCTATTCGCAAAGAGAACTATTTTATTAATCTCTATGGATTAATCTATGAACAATTTGGTGTATGCATGTGAAGAGTGAGTGTCTTGTATGGTCTTCTTTGTACTAGCGCGCACTCAGAGTGACTTTAAGGTGCTAGCTCACCAAGTCAGTATGCCACAGACAAGTGTACTACTCCCCCAGTCCATTATAATGATACCAGGTTAACAAGTAAAAGCCAAAGGCAAGGAAAATTCACTTTTCCGCATGTGATCTGAGCAGGACTTGAACTATCCATTAAGCCACCGCAACCTCTACTTCATAATGGATTTCAACAGTGTACCATGTGATACCTCCTAAGGTTTGTGCAGAACTGTTATTTCAATAGGATATGGATAGCATCAGTTGACATTTTCTTGTGGAAACAATGTCATTGTGGGAATTTATGATGTAAAGGTTCCAAAACATTTCACACAAACGTTTAGTGGTATTAATCATGTGGTCCACTGGGGAAATCCATTTCAGAAATAGATGGCTTGACTACAGTTTATCCCCTTTTACTTACCTGAAAATGGAGGAACTGGTAATATTTTGGGATCAAACTTGCATGTGGCTGGCTTTTGTATCTAACAGAAAAACAGAAAATAATGTTGTAGTCAATAACATTCACTTTATAATAAATACGATATGCTATAAGTTAATCTTGATGTGTGTGTGTGTGTGTGTGTGTGTTTTAAATTTTATCCGCAAGTCCAGATTAACCCTCTCAATATTAAAATACTTGATACATGCATAAACAATGTATATATGACACAACTTCATAAATATCAAAACAATTTCATTAACTATTTAGCATATTTCACTTGAATACAAAAATGAATTACATTTCATGAGATGAAAATATAGTGGCATAAAAGTAAAATCTAATTTATGAACATGAAACAATTTTCTTATTTATTTGAAAAATCAAGAATATATGTATGATATTGTAAAGATTACTTATGCGTAAACAGTGTTTGATATATATAAATTTTGATAGGTAATAAAATACATGTCAGGATTTTTTATCATAGCTTGGTAAAATAAGGCTTGCTTTAAATGTTTAATGTGCCATTTATAACCACTAGTTTTGAAATAAGGATTGGTTGGTTTAGTAGTTTGCGTCAACCGAAAGTACTTTAACCAAACTGCTGGACATCATTACGTCCAGTGCCTATCTCCAGGCATTAGTTTTATAATCAGTGATCTCTATATATCTTTATCTCACCTTGTTTTATTGCTTCATATGTTTGTTGTTTCTAGTTTCAATTACACTGGCTATAGCTAAGTACAGTCAAACCTGCTTTACAGACAACCTGCTTGAAAAGGCCAGTAGAAATGTATTCCAATTGTTCTTTGTTTATATTATTTGAACCTGTATATAAAGGCAACCTGCCCATAAAGGCCATTTTTACCAGTTCTCTTAGGTGGCCTGTATAGACAGGTTTGACTGTACTAATATAAATAACAAATTACTTTATTTTAATATATCTTGATCCTAGTCAAACAGATTCTAAATAAGCATGTATAAAATACCTTATTGTTATCAACTATAGGTGTAATTTGGAAGTCACTAGGATGAAATATCAGATCTAGAATTTCATTTCTAACTTCATCTGCCTCACTTGTATCTGGTGTTGCACCAATAACCTCCCTTGTTGTCAATGGCGACTGTGTTGGTTTATGTGGTGATCCTAGTCTTTCATCAGGTGGCACAGCTGTATGTGGTCGTGCACTAAAGTGAAGAACATACATAAATGACAAATTTGTATATAGTACAGTCAAACCACCCTTAAAGGCCATCTCTATATAGGGACCACCTGCATTTAAATGCCAGTAAATCTTTGCTCTTTATTCATGTTATTTAAACCTCCATATTAGGGCCACCTGTTCATAAAGGTAACTTTTTGGTCCCCTAGGGTGGCCTTAATAGACAGGTCTGATTGTATATTATTATTAATAGAAACTTCAATATGAAGAACACTTAAGAAATACCATAATCAACCAAGAACATCATTTTAACTACATACCATAAAATGCATGTGCGTGTGTGTCTGGCCATTTTTATTATTTTCCTCCTGATAAAATAAGTCTAGTCTTTCATTCTGATTTAATCATACAAAATAACATATAAAAACTGTCAGTTAACATCAGATAGAATACCTTAAAGTAAACAGACTGGCTCCTCCATCTGTACCCGGTGCTGTCTTTGGTCTCATGTAATCCCCTAATGTTGAACCTGCAAAATGTTTGTAATATTTTCAATGTAATCTTTTAACCTGAAACATTTATCTTAGGATTTGATCCATGTTTATAAATACATTATTGAAACAGTTGCCATAGAAACAGTACTGGTTGGTTTGTACATCTAGTTCATCAAAACCTTTAAAATTTGTGCATAAATAACTTAAAACCATTTGAACAGTCAAGAGTTTTAAAGGATGAGTGGTGTAAAGCACTGACTTATGAGTCACAGTACCTTTTATTTCCTTTATTGAAATCTTTCTCGAACAGATCTTAGCATGAAAGAGTTTGTCATTTCACATGTTAAAGGTCTATGGGTGTGTTTGGGTCCTCCAGCTTCCTCTACCATACCAGAAGTTACCATCTTGAAAAAATCTTAACTGGGGTGTAGAATGCCATTACTATACTCCTCCACTCTTAAACAGACTATGACACTGACACCAGAGGTACAACAAAAACTCTTCTGAACTTCTGCTTTGTGAGAATGAGATAATTTTTTTTATGTACTCAACTTTCTTGATAAAAGAATCATTGTATAGATTATCTTTATCAAAGTCTGACGAAGTCTTGAAAATAGGCAATGACTCTTTTTCCGCCAAGCCCTTGGCATTTATATAAAACAAGTCACAGGGTCATTCAGAAAACTCTTTAAAAAGTGATGCCCTGTGTCACAGTAGGCATGGCAGGTTAAAGAACCCTCTCTATACAATACCCTCAGTAAACCGCAACAGTAAAAATTCTACTATTTCAGCTGTAGATGGTGATGTCCCAAGATAAGTAAAATATTTCAAATGGGAAATAAAACCCTATTCAATCAATCAAATTGATCGAAATGCAAGCACTAAGTTATATTGATTACCTGCTAACATGACAATAAATTGATTTATTACCTGGTCTAGTAACAGCAGCATCTGGTAAATCTAGGTTTGATACTGGTCTATCTGTACTCCGACGAAGGTCTACAGTTTTAACTTTACCAAGGGCTGATCCCATACCATCTATAAACACACTGCTTCTTTCAGTGGCAATAACACTACCAAGTACATCTTGTGACATGACCAGGTCTTTTGCTAAATGACATAATTTATTCTGCCAGAAGGGATGATTAACTAAACCAGGCCATCCAAGTCTGAAAAAGTATTACATCTTCATATTTAACTTTATTATTTCAAACATGTTCATGTGCCCATGCCATATTTTCTTGATTATAACCCACACCTCCCACTTCATTCTTAAAATTCCAGTAATATTTACACTTGCAGTTTATAATCTGTACTCAGATTCTGCCATCAGGTTAACAGACTTTTTGTTATTTCCAATACAATTTTGTTTTAAAAATCGTGTCATCATGTTTTTTCTTTTATCTTAATGCATTAGTGATAATCATGTCAATCACAGAAATGTGTTTATGACATCTAAATTGCACATATAACTATAATTTAATTTTCAACTTAATCATAAATAATTTTTTTACCTTCTGTCTGGTTCTTTCTGTAGCAAACCATTAAGTAAATTCATAAAATCTGGTGATGGCTTGGAGGAGAATCGTGTACCTGTAACATATATAATAGTTATATACTCAATAAAAAATTTTAGGGACCACATCAAAACATTATTTTATTTTATAGAACATAAATCATATCATTTCATCTTCACACTTTATTCAATTTTTAATTTCATTAAGAATATTTAATTTCATGTACAAAAACATTATTCCATTACAACATGTGAAACAAAAACAGAGCAAGAACAAATAAAAGATGAATTTTATATTTTACAGTTTTTGGATTTTTATTTCAAACTTTACATTTGGTCCCTAACTTTTTTGTTAATTATATATATAGAGTCTAACCTAATACTGTGTATGTATATATATTTGTCACTCTCCAAAGAAATTTTTCACATAGTGATTGGTTAACTTGACGAGGTACATAGAACCATATTTGAAAGTTCAGAAATCTACCATTGTATATAAACACACATGGCATTAAACAGTGAAAGGGAAGTAACTCATACATCACAGAAGCCTAGTTATAGTGAACAAACATGGTGACAATGTATGCAAGTCACACATAATATGATATGGAAGTTAAACAGACCTAAATTGTACCACTTTGAAGGGTGACCAAAACGTTATCATGGTTATACAGGGTTTGGCAGGTTACACGGCCACATGTACACTAAACATAAATCTCTGACAGTATACATGGGGCTGTGTAACCTGCCAAACCCTGTATAAATTGTAATGTAATAGAGGAATGAATGGATGGTTTATCAGATATCCTGCCTAACTCTGATACAATAGCTTGGTTTGGATTTGTTATTTCTGCTGATTTCAAACAAGATTTTTGTCTCTATGTAATGTCAAGTTATCTGTGTAGTTTCTTCTGTGTGTACTGATAATATTAAAGGCCGGCTCTAAGTTTCTATAAGCTATACACTTGACTATTAAACCCTTGATTGCATAAACATGTTAACTGATTATCATAAGATTCCTATCTAAATGTAATTTTTGTTTTTTTATCTTAATGGTGTTATACATTCCAGTCAAGATTTTTTCACTTAAATTGGGGAGGGTAGTTAAAAAATGGTGGCTAAAACAAGAATGCCTAAAGAATACTATCAACCTTCAACAAGTGAACTGACAAACTTTTCGCACTAGGTTCTGTCCCGAATGGAATTCAAACCTACGTGGTGAGATGGCCTGATATCCGTAAGTGACCACTCAACCACCAAGGCCCTGCATATATGAATGTAAGCTATTACATGTACATGTACTTCTTAAAAGAACAAGTACATATTCAGATTTTTATGTGATCAAAACTTTCTATTACTAGATAAGAATAATATAATGATAATTATATAACCTTTAATTTTAGGCATTGGTAAATCTTTGTGTAAGATCTTCTCTTTCAGTTGTTGGAAAGATTCTGCTAAAAATGGAGGATGGCCTGAAAATTCACGAAATAATGGAACTTGTAAAAATCAGAATTTTAATGTCCCAATCAAAACTTATAAAAACATTCAATTTCTATCAAAAGACAATAGAAGCTTCAACAAATGCAATCCTACATTGATACAGGTCTCATAAGGATAAAAAAAATCTTATTTGGAGACAGACAAAGCTTTAACTCACTCATCTTTGAACACTTCAATTTGCAGATCCAATTAACAGCAGGTATGTATAACAGATAATATGAACTCAAAGTATTTTAGGCAGTAATTAAAATGACATATAAATGGTACATGGACACAGAAATATTTTTCAAAATTTTATTTGTTACTACTAGGTTGACAAAACTTCCTGGGGATATATGAGTCCCAAAATGTATCAGGAACAGACATACTAATGAAGAAAACCCTGTCCAGAAAGTAATTACATGTTTGTTTTTGTTTTGGGCAGATATTCATGTATATTGTACATGTATTTATAAATTATGTGCAGGATATATTACCAAGTCTTACAACTCATAAATACACTACAAATACAACTACAAACCTGTAAACATTTCATATAAAACACATCCAAATGACCACAGGTCACTTAATATAGTAAATTCTCCACCTTGTAAAACTTCTGGTGCCATGTATGTTGGTGGACCTACAAAAAATGCACAGAATAAAATAATTAACTAGACTAAATTAAGTTTTTCAATTTGAAAATGCCTTTACAAAATTCATCATCATTCAAATCTTGTTTATATCCAACAATACAGCAAAACTTTAAAAGACTTATATACATGTGACAGGTGTAGCTCACTAAATAGCAGGTTCCTTTCTGAACGCACTACCTCACTTCCCTGGTGGAAGTTCATATGTTTAACTGAATTTTCCAGTTTCAAACTAACCTGATGTCTTGTACTTCTTTGTAATTCCCTCCTCATCACCAAGCTCTGTACTCCACTGTTCACCAGCTTCAGCAAATTTTTCAAATAGTTCATTTAAATTTTCACCTTCTACTTTGGACAAACCAAAATCTGCATATTTTAATGTTCCAGTACCATCTAGTAAAATCTGAAAAATATAAATACTGATACATCTATTCTATGTTTCCATTCCTTGTAGCAAAAATCGCCATTGGCTACTAATTTCTAAGCAATTCTTTCAAAAAGTAACCTATTTTAGCAAATTTGTGGAAAAATACTTTAAAAAGGACTATATTTCACATATTTTGGAAATTTGGCTACTAATTATTTTAAATTTATGGAAACCTAGTCAATTTATTCTTGATGATAGTCACAAAAGGAATTCTCTTTACAGCTTTTCAATAAACGAAAAGTTGTTGATCAAAGCAGATATTCAGAAACTATGTTATGTGCATTGTGGTTCTTTGAGAGCTGCTGTACGTGCCTGTCATAAAACAGTACAGTATTTTAAAAGTCTAGTCTACAACAACAGATTTTCTCTTTTTCAAGTCTTCTTGTGTCCTTTCCAAATTCTAAAAACTTCTTGAACTTCCATTTATGGACTGAAAACTCTTGTACACAAATATAGACTAACATAAAACTATACAAACTATGATTAGAAAGGGCTTCACTTGTGAAACTTGTGATACAACTTAGCATTGGTGTGAATTAAAAACTGAATAATCCATTTGACATTTTCCCATTAAAACATAAAAAATTACATCATTCCAGAAAATTGAACTGTAAATGTTTTTAATTAACCATGTTAACGGTATATGTATAAATATTTCCCATAAATTTTACAGGATATTTGTGTATGTGATAATGTTGAGAACCCCATTAGATATTATACAATCTGATAATAAACCCACCTTTGATGGTCGTAGATCACAGAACAGAATTCCTAAGGAATGAATGTAATGTAGACCAGTTACAAGATCAATACCAAACGTGCGTACAGAACTCTCAGGTAAATGTTTATCCTGTGCTACAAGTGTCTCTAAACTTCCACCAGTACATAACTCTACAACCAACCATAAATGATTACTGGTCTCGTACCATTCATAAAACTTAACCACATTCTGATTAGCTATGTCATGTGTCATCCGGACCTGAAATTACAAAGACACAACATTAACAAAGCTTACTGAAATATTTTGCAATTAATATCCAGTGTTTTTCATTTTAAAGCACACATGCTATGAACAATCAATTAATATTATTATTATCATAAAGAAACAAGCATTCTGAGAGTATTGCAAAACAATACATAGTCCCCTACCGGTCGCATATTTCACTAATCCCAAAGTTTTAGGTAAAATGTACATTATTATATGGTACAAAGATTTATAGTTATAAATTATACGTGTTGTTCAAGATGAAAGCATAACTTAATCATAGTAAAATCAAAAACCAGCAATGGAGTTCTCAAAAATT
Organism: Anadara kagoshimensis; assembly: GCA_021292105.1. Classification (NCBI taxonomy): domain Eukaryota; kingdom Metazoa; phylum Mollusca; class Bivalvia; order Arcoida; family Arcidae; genus Anadara; species Anadara kagoshimensis. The sequence goes on along the minus strand of CM037858.1, from coordinate 5,754,470 downwards.
CATTATCTGCAAGCATGTAGAAAAAAGTGCAAAAAACTGAAATTTCATTGAATTTTCAAAGTTCAAAGGATCATAACTCCCATAAAAACAAGTGGAATGAAACGAAACGTAAACTTGATCTGTAACTCATCATGGTTGACCTGCATACCAAAAAAACAATTCATTAACTGCAAGCGTGTAGAAAAAAGGAGCAGAAAACTGAAATTTCAGTGAATTTCCAAAGTTCAAAGGGCCATAACTCCCGTAAAAATTAGCAGATGGAAACCAAACATAAACTTGATCTGTAACTCATCATGGTAGAGTCACATACCAAACATTAGTTCCATTTCTGCAAGCATGTAGAAAAAAACGTGCGGAAAACTAAAATTTGTGTGAATTTTCAAAGATCAAAGGGCCATAACCCCGGTAAAAATTAGCAGATGAAAACGAAACATAAACTTGATCTGTAACTCATCATGGTAGACTTATATACCAAATATCAGTTCATTATCTACAAGCATTTAGAAAAAAGTGCGGAAAACTGAAATTTCAGTGAATTTTCAAAGTTCAAAGGGCCATAACTCCGGTAAAAATTAGCGGACCACAATGAAACGCTAACTTGATCTGCAACTCATCATGGTAGACTGACATACCAAAAATCAGTTCATTATCTACAAGAGTTTAGAAAAAAAGTGTGGAAAACTGAAGTGTGACAGACGGACAGACGGATGGACAGACGGACAGACAGACAGAGTGCAAACCTAAAGTCCCCTTCGGCTTTCGTCGGTACGGCGGTAGGGGACTAATAAAAGAATACAACAACTTTAGGAAAACAATTCCGAAAGTGCTGTTTTCCTCTTACTTACAGCCATTATGCATTATCCATCAACTCAAGTCAAATTATTTGAAAGCTATTGTGCATGTTTAGCACTTCCTACCTAAAAAATAGCCTTTACTTTCGCTCTAAAATATTTTGGTAGAAACAGACTTCACCGTCATTCAACAACCGATAACTCATACATGTTATCTTGATTGATTAGCTAACAGTAACAGATTACAGGAAGAAAATTATAGTATACCGTATTTGTCACTTCAGGTCTTTTACATTTTTCAATACAATGTATGGCAACAAAGGTTACTGTTCCCTTTCTTCTGCCTTTATATATGATGGAGTGATCTCCCCTTCCTAATTCTTCATATAATACAAAATTCTCCATAATGATAATTTACAAAGCTAAAATAAAATAAGGTAAAAAAAAAAAGAATTAATAAGCAAAATTAATGTAGTTCTTACAAATATAGTTATAAAGGGCTTACTAGGCTTTTTATCAACATATAATAAATAGTTTTATACACACTACTGCATTATAATTTATATTGAATAGAGGTGTGCGGTATTACTGGCATACCAGTATATTAACCAAGTACTGGTAATACCATGCTTAAGTCTTTGAATACCAGTATCTGAACATTGGTGCACCACTGTAAAGAGTTTATTAAAATCTTTTTTTGGACAATATTATATTTAGATTTCAAGTAGTCAAATAAACTTAGCTGAAATACAGATAACTGCAATTTTATTGTGTGATAGGCTGATAGCACCCATGATATCCTCAAAATATTCCATGCCTGACATTTTAGCTGACACAGGATAGTATGTATTTCAAATCTGAATGGATGCATGGTATACTGTGGTAATATTTATATGCAGTATCCCAGCTCCAGTAATGACACCAAACTTAAAATAACAAGTATGACATGGTTTGGTCAGATCCATTGATTCAAGTCACCACCATCAGTTTTAAGATTAAGATGGTCTATGGGCTAAAATATCTAAAGTCTTAAAAATCACAATGTCTCTCATCTTACACCATCTAGTTTGAATCTGTCTTTTGACAGATCCTAGTATGAGAAAGTCTGTCCATTTCTTGCCAAGGGTCAGAGGTTTTCTCTGGGCACCCAATTTCCCTAAACCATAATAGAACTGACAACCTTGATTTAACTGAAAGTCTCAATATTGGCTGGGACATTAATCAGGATCACCCCTTCTTCTTCTTCCTCTTACTGGCCAACTTCGTCTTATCGAAGATTGTGCCACTTCATGCGCATGGTCAACAACAGGTTAAAAACAGGATAAAAACAACAGGTGGTGCTGGTTTTATTTGAGAAGGTTGTGCACTCACTCCACTATAACTGTCACAAAAGATGTCATATAAACATATATCATCAAATACATTATCAAAGGAGAATATCGTCGACCGTCCTAAAATCGAGAGCGTCCTAAGATTCGAGGCCATTTTTGTTTTCAGTTATTATACGCGAGTATCGTCTCTGCAGTGACGATTTCATGCATTAAAGACAAAATTTAGGTATTTACTGTGAAACTATCCAGAAAAATCAGTTGTCTATTTTTCAGCTCTCAAATTCTTGTTGCGTTAGCAAATTTAGTTCGTTTTCTATTAAGAGTCTCGAATCACGGACGGTCAAGGATATAAGTTTGAAAAATTGAAGGCAACTCCATTTGTTTTGTCAATATCTTTATCTCTTCATCAAGGCTATGCTTACATGGATATTTGAAAATGGGTATGGTTGTCTATGTCTACCGATCATACATAATGTCCTTCTCAGAAACTGCTATAAACGGGCATAGTGAATAACATCACTAATACTTAAAATTCATGTTGAAACATTCTACATGGTCATTGTTTATCTTTGAAGAATGACACCGGATGTTAAGCCAAATGGCGAAAGATAACATCGTCCTGATTGGCTTTTATTTTCTTCAAGTGACCAATGATATCTGTCGTTATAATCAATACTACCTATACACGGTATCTTCTTCGCTTATTGGCGAACCGAAATAATTGTTGATTTCTACTATTTTTACCTGTCACAGAATATTTGGTAGGAATTCAACTACCGTGTTTTACTACAAAATACTAAAGCAAGAAACTAACATTTGCCGGAGTGTTAAGATTTATTTTTCAATGTAACTTTATGTGACTAAGTCGGTGAGATCATGCATTTCCAACAACCTTAAAACTGGTATTAAGGCCCAGTGGTACAAATGAACGCTGACGTTACACACGGTGTGTACAAATCTATGCACTTTGATGGTATTATTCTAAGTCCTAACTTAAAGGTACTGTAATAATTTTGATAAATATCTTGCGGGGAATAAAATACATAATATCTATCGATTAAAAGTATTAATGAAAATATACAAGAAAAGTATCATAAATACGATACACGGATGAATTCAACAGATCTAGATACCAGTGATTCACTGAAGATTTGCCTTTTTATACCTTGAATTGATAAAGACGTTTTTTCACAAAATTTAATTGATATCTTTTTAAATATTGTTTCGATTTCCAAAATTCTTTCGGATTTAAATAATAAAAGATTTTCATATTTTTCATACACTATGACTTTTAAAATTTATTTGCAATGACGTCGTGAAAATTTATACCGACATACGGGTATAACGTATCTGCATAATTGCGTACGGAGTTAGTGAGTGACGTATTTTTGAGCTCGGTGGTTTTTGAACAGTAACTCACTTTGGCTAAGTAAAATAATTTGAATTATAATGATTTCTTCACTCTAGTCAAAAATTGGTCTCAATAGTTCAATATCTTTTTCATGATTCAAATGTAGCCATTGATAATATTTCCTTGACTCTCTTGCATTTTCGAAGTATCATCATTGACTCTTATTTAGGATGATAAGGCATTGTTCTTCTGCTATTCGAAGTAATAATGTTTCTGAATATTATTATTTCTATCATAATTATTATTCCATAGTGACTGGGAATATAAAATAATCTAATTGATGAAGTAATTTGTATACAAATAATAAAATTAATATATTTACTATAACAGCGAGAAGCACAAACACAACACTCCTAGTTTACCTGTTTACGACACGCTAACGTTACATTGTGTGTCTTATAGCCATATCGTCAAAAATCATGACGTTATTGTTAATTCTGGTCATATTTTCGCATCAAATTTCATCTTTAAAGTTTTATACCGAAAAATCAAGCAAGGTGACATATGTATTTCTTTATATTTTCAGAAAATTTAAATTCAGAACTACATTATGTTAGTTTTTCAAAAACTTGTAGGACAATCTGTTATTTTTCTACACTTTTCCCAATTTTTCAGAGCCTGAAAAAATGCAATTTCCCATTAATCCTATGTTAAAATCCCGACATTTTTGACATTTTGACGCTTTATAGCTAAAAAAGTAAAAAGGTGACCCTTATAATCTGATAATTTTTTTAACATTTTCAGATGAGCCTCAAAAAGTTTTACATATATGGAAAGAATCAGAAACTTGTAGGATAGTGCCCATTTGTACCACTTGGCCTTGAATTGAAAACTTTTGTTTATGGACTTTACTTACAAACCACACACTGATGCTTGGTTAAATAATAGGATTTCTCATCATGATCGCCTGCGAAATCTCACATTGTGATATATACTGAGTATATGAAAATGAAAAAGGAAAAATATCACTGATCATCTTTAAATAGCGCAGAGATCAGTTAACTTGAACGCATAAGAAACATTACCCGTTTCCTTTCCCATACTCTTACGCAGATGAAAACATAACTTTTGTGATAAAATAATTTAGTACGAATTGCTTCACCTTAGTAAGAGCCACTGAAGTGCTTCCATTCAGACCGTCCGAGCACTGTTAACCCAGTGAACGATGTCTTTTCTATATTAGCTGATTAGTTACCGTCGTTCCGAATGTATCTATATGTCTGTAGTGTAGTCATACTAGCAATTATTCTATTAATTACTAGAAGAAGAGATAAAAAATATAAACATAATATTTTACAAAACGACTAACAGCATGTATTGTATTCCCGACCGGAGACTGACAACTCAGAACGATACACCATCTTCGGGCATGTGTACATGTATATGGCCCCTGTGCTTTGAGACGCCACGGTTCATGGGTGTCAGACTCTTGTTGAGTGTTGGAGGACTAAAAAGATGCATCATGTTGATAATTTATGATGCCGTAGACCTCATGGATCTCTCCAAAGTTTTAGACTGTTTTTTCTTGCACCCCAGATAGAAAAATCCATGAAAAAGAGGTGTATCGATAATATGAAATTGATTTTAAATTGAAAAATTATATTTTCTGGTGCAAGAAATAAAATCAATCACTACTTGCAGTGCCAGATAAGGAAATCTCAAGCCTTTTTCTAATATATTTGGTCCTTAACTCGACAAGCCTCATTCTCGACCAAATATATTAGAACTCAGGTTGAGATTTCCCTATCTTGCACCGCAAGTTGTGATAGATTCTATTATTCCATAACATCGATATCCTCTTGATAAACTGTTATGGTCCGTCTGACTCGACTCTCTCCTTGTTACACTCATATCTTACTTAATGATAGAAAACAACAAATCACGCTAAGTCTTTCTTAGCTATATAATAAATGGTCCTAGAATTTATTGGCTTGCCATTTATATATCTTGTATATATAGCAAAAAGCTTGTCATCTATTGCTTACTGAAGTAGTCACCGTTATTTGTTTAATTACACCGAAATTAGTTTTGGGGGTTAATTGTTAATTTACCTTAGTTTTGCTCTCTTGGTCCTTGCTTATTATTACTTGTATTTTAATGTTTGTAACACCTTGTAATGCAGTAGCCTGTTCTGCTCTTCTAGTTATCAATTTTCTTGTATTTAACCTTGGCTTCATCTAGTGTTTGTTATGTGTTTATATGTACATATTATGTATACATGTATTGTATACTGCATATATGAGTATTCGGTAAAAAGTTCATAAGGTCTTATGTGTATATGTTTTACATCATGCCCCATTTATTTTCTTATACCTCGCCAGTTATTGCCGGTAACGTATGCCAGCAATGCGCTTATGGTAATAATCTATACATGTACTAGTAAGTACCCTTGTTCGTGCCATACCTACAGCATAATTGGACATCAGTTTTAAAGGTCTTTTTCAGATGACCTGGGACTACAACAAGAAATCACGTCATCAAATGCAGAGGACAACGTGCTGAACAAATTAAAATATTTATAGTATGTAAATATGTCGTAATGTTGGACAAACTTAATACAAAAATTACTTTAAGTGTTCTGATAATTTTGTGTATAGCTGTATGTGTACTATTGTCAGTTATTGTATATATGGTTACCATGGAAACGAATAGTTCAGGTAATGTCATTTCGATAGTCACAGGTGCACAGATGTGTGTGTGTGTGTGTTAGAGAGAGAGAGAGAGAGAGAGAGAGAGAGAGAGAGAGATTGCATTTTACATTTTGCGTGCTATTTTTGATATGCAAAACCAAAACACTCAAATAGATACATATAGTTTACATCTTATCAATCTCGCCAAGTACACATTTCTTCAGCAATACCATTTAACTAAAGTCAGGAAAATCTATAATTATAGTATACTGCCCCTATGTGTTCACCAGTTTTACAGTCCAAAAATTAGATAAAGAAGGAGTTCAATCGCTTCCCGTGGTAATTGTGAAAGTTCAATGGCTTCCCATGGTAATATGAAAGTTAAACAACTTAAGAGAAATGGATTTTAAAAATCACAGCATACTTTTATTAGTGTTTTTTTTCAAATCACGTGACTATTTGGGTTCACTGACTATTAAAGCAATTTCGTGTATTATGACAAGTTACACACATGCGTAATGTTTGCATCAATGCCTAAATTCTAAAAATAGATTAAAGTACTTGTAAGCAGGCCATGATAACTTTAAAATATAACATTAGATAAGGTGAAATAATCATGCCTAAACGCGAGAGTAGAAGACATTTGTTATGTGTAGTGTGTTGGGTGTTTGTGGTCATTGTTGTTCTGTTCGCCGTTATTATATACCTGGCTACTAGAGAACCAGATCGCAAAGGTGAGTTATACGTATACATCAAGCTTAATTAGCAATTAATGGTACTGCGTCGAGATTTTATGATAAATGCTTCTCGACTCACGGAAGGAACATCGTCAAGAAATATCTGTTGTAGTCAAACTCTAATGTTGTTGGGGTAGGTAAGGCGAGAGAGGTTAGTTTTCAGAAGATACAAATTGACAAAATTGAGTTTATATCCATTGCAACCCATTGCAATACACTATACAAACCAATCCCACTTAGAATGTATGTTTACGAGAGATTGACTATCGAACTACAACGGAATGCTAGAAGTGTATGGATATTACATTAAAATTATTTTTAATTTTCATAAACCATCTATTTTTAGCCGTTATGAACTTACCGTTCGGTAATTCAAGGGACTTAACTCGTACTTTATGGGTAAGATCGTGTCTTTATCAAAGATATTCACTAGAGCTGTTCATAAGATAAAGATAATTTTCTTTTTTTTCCTATACATTATAATTATGTACATGTAAAACTTTTATTTTAACTTATATTAAAATATTTCCGATTTTATTTGATTATTTTTTTAAACTGTTTGTTAATTTTTTGAAATTAAATATTGTTTCATAATTATCAAAAGTTCAGCCATAACTGATAAAAATTGACAAACATGGGTGATACAATTAATAAAAAGAATAGTCTTCACTTTATGAACAGTTCTGTTTTAAACACACAGACACACGCGCGCGCGCGCGCGATATATACATATATTTATAACGTATGAATAGTATTTTTCTCCGCTTTCAAGATAAATTGAATTAATCAGATAATGATTCATATTTTGAGTGATAATTAATTCAATTTATCTTTAAAGCGGAGAAAAATATTTAAACACTATTCATTCCAATAATTTAGTTTTCATTCTGTATGTTTCGCGTACATGTTGCGGCAAGCATTACTCAGCTGTCAATCGTTGTTTTGCCGTTCAGTTAAATTGATGAAAAAATTCATTCATATTGAATCCAAGACTTGATTCAACTTGGATCTAGGATACCTAATTGTCGACCCGATAGAAGTGATTGCACACTATTCCGACTGGAATCAATCAATCAATCAATCCGACGCCCTTCAGACATTTGCACACAAGACACGTGAAGGCAAAACTTCATTCACATGGTTTATTGATCATTATAAATAAATAAATAAATAAATAAATCGTGTGGCATGGGCTTATCAGTTTTTTATTAATTATACACATTTCATCATCTAAAATTTTCTTAAAATATATGCACACAGTTACCAGTCACTGCAAAATGTTACTACCATATTAAGTATTTACACATCAAATACACGTGACAAAAATGTATTTATTATTCAGTACTTCTCAACGCATCTCTATTTAAACTACTTTGTCCTTTTTTCCTCACTCTTGTTTTTATTCCCAATTTCGATAGTTTTTCTTTTATTGCATATTCATCTAAGTTTTCTATTTCCTCATTTATAGGTTAATTATTTTCCAAATAATTTTCGTTGGTCTGTTTGATTTCTCTTAGAATTCTTTGTTTTTTACTAACTCATTTTTCTCTTTTTACACACAGTTATGATATTGGCTTAATAGTCTTCATGAGTCCATGTACGCTGGTAGAACAAATAAATGTGGGGGAAGTCAGAGAAATTAAATTATTATTATTATTTACTATTATTTTTGTACTTTTATGTGATAATGAGATGTTTAAAACTATAAGAGAGAGAGAGAGAGAGAGAGAGAGAGAGAGAGAGAGAGACTGCATTTGTGATATTATGTATTATGACTGACGGGGAATTTTAATCTGTAGTACACAATTATAATAAAAGCAGTTTTTTCAGATAGAGTACTGGACAGCTACATTAATGGATAGAGTTAATTAGCGATATCCGGTTTACGGGTGATTAATTGACATAGGTAATATGCACAAAATCTATCCTCTTTGAGACAGGATCGGTGCCGGGACACACTTCGAATATGCAAAGAGATTAGTATGAAGGTGATTTTCAATTAATGGGGAATGCCTTGCACCTGAATATACAAGCGAGGCATTAATTAAATTCAGAAATATCACCTTTTAGTTAACGATTCGATACATCTGTATCTGGTTCTTATCTAAAAAAAATACTAACAAACCATTGACAGTCCGCGTGGGAAAAGGGAAAAAGAAATAGTCGAGCTCGCAGTCACCAGAGATGCAGACAAAAAGACCTTTCGAAACATTTATTTATTTATTATTTATTTATTTATTTATTTATTTATTTATTTATTTATTTATTTATTTATTTATAATAGTTGACATTAAACTGAGGTATAAAGCAAATATATACCGCTCTAATTTTCAAAAGAATTTTGAAGTAATTTGCCATTGTCGAAAAATTATTTTAAAAAATCTTAATTTGAGAAAAATGTGAAATATATGAAACGATGTGAAAGTCTTACATTTTCTATAATGAAAAATGTATTTGAAGATGAAAACAAGCATCCCCATGCAAATTTTCACATATTTACTATATAAATCTATGCGAAAATATCGTTATACGTAAAATCATACAAATGTTTTAAGTAATTTTGAAGTAAATCGTACAATTTCGAAAACATGTCTTCAGATGCGGAAAAGTTGTAGAATGTGAAACGATTGAAAATGTTAGACTTTTCCTTAAATTCTTTGTTTTTGAGTTTTTGTCAATTTAAGTAAGCCTATTTGTGTAAATTATCACCTTTTGACTATATAACTCTATATAAGACCATACGAATATATGTGTTATTTACTTTAAGGGTTATTTTCAAAGTATTTTTAAAGTAATTTGCCATTATCGTAAAATTATGAAAAAATATAGTAAGATGCAGAAAAAATAGTAGAATATGAAATGATTTGAAAGTTTTAGACTTTTTATTAAATATTTAGAGTTTTGTCAATCCAAGTTAGCCTTTTTATGTAAATTATCACCTATTTACTATATTGCGTTATTTTAAGGGTTATTTTCAAAGTAATTTTGAAGTAATTTGCCATTATCATAAAATTATGAAAAAATATAGCAAGATGCGGAAAAAATTGTAGAATATGAAATGATTTGAAAGTGTTAAGAAATATTCATATTAAATTCATAATAAGTAAAATATTAAACCATGACCGCTATAGTTGGTCAAAAATAGGGCCCATTTTTATATTAAAGTTAAAAAAGCCCCAATTGTTTATTTATTTATTTTCTTGTGTTATACACCATTGGAATCGTCAAAATGTCTTCTTTTTAGCTATAACAGGAGCTTTTTCGAAATTGAAAGTATAGTTATTGATATGATTGTTTTAAGCAACCACGTCAACATATTTCCTTCTTTATCTATATTGTAAATTTTTAAATTTCAAACTAAAAAAGCCCCAAAAATTTCTTAAAATATTTCAGATTAAAAAATACCATGAAATTCCTCTCATTTTCTACTTTTTAATGATAACAGGAATAATTTGATATCTTTGATCTTTCAATATTTTAAATTTCAATCCTTCATAATTCTTTGTTAGCTTCAGGTAGAAAGTAACCGGAAAAATTAGCGCATGCGCAACTATTGATCAAACGCAAAGTCGATAATGTAAATGAATAAATACAAGTGCTTGCTTCGTATTTTCAACTAGTAAGTTATTTGTTGTCCTCTTGATCTTAATTCAATACTAGTATACAAATACTAGTACCTGAAGTTTTAGTTTTTGCCAAATTTCTGCATCATCTTGGTGTTTAGACTTGTTTAGTTGCACATTGCCATTCTACCCAGAATACTTAGTTGTCGGTCAGTTTAAAGGTCACCGGTCACCAAAAACCAAAATTTTTCTAGTAATATTTTCCGAAAGATTACTTAATAAAAAGTCGATTCAGCCACAAATAACATTTTTTAATAATTTCTGTCCTTTGTTACAACGTAAAATAAAGTCCTAAAACTGTTGAAAAACGGTGTTATCTCCCTTTGGTAGTAAAAGGTTCCAAAACCGGAAGTGACGCAGAAGGTATTATCCAAGTTATCTAGTAAATAAAGTTTGTAGAGTGATCTGTATTTATTACCCAGATTTATCAGTAGTAGCTTCTCATGTTTTATTTATTTTTTATTTTTAGTATTGGATATTTCAATTTTCTTCAGCATAAATAAAAAAATAAATAAAAACATAATAAATAAATAAATAAGAACTATATTTTTGTTTGCTCTAAGTATGATATACTGGTACTTATACTATTACAAAACTTAATTTTACATTATTTATTAATTAATTTATCTATTTATCTTTGTATTTTTATCTATTTATCAAAACGAATTGATAAAAAGAATACACATTTTTGTTTTTTTATTTAATAAAATTCATTTTATTTTCATTAATATTTAATATTATTCTAGATATCGTAACTTCTCTGTTGAATTTGTTTATTTTTTTTATATTTTTTTATTTCAGTGAATTAATATTAAATATCAATATTAATATGTATATTAAAAACATACATAATTTTCGAGCACTTTTGATTCGATTCTGTAGTCTGTCGCTTTTTTCTTCCCTCTAGTACAGCTTTATTATTAATTTACCTCAAATTGATTTTTATTCATATTTGTTTCAGAAATTGTCCCATTTTTTATTTTATTTTTAGGTAAAAAACGATATTTAAAATTTTCATTTACTACTACTACTACTAATAATAATAATAATAATTTTATTACACCTACTTTTAATGAGCTGAAAAGAACTCGTATCAAATGTGATACCAGTGGGATATACCCGACTAACTAACGGCTTAATCAAAACTCGAGTGAAACTTTCTTTCATTTTTGCTAAATAAATTAATATCGGTTAAAGTGTGATTTACATCCCCTTACATACCAGTAATTAAGAGATTATCAATATGCTACATTGGGAAACACCCTGTTTAGAAGTAGACATCTATCACCAGCTGATCACCTGTAATCAACAGGTTTACCTTACAATTTGCAACATTAATTGACACGTGTGTATAAATCTTTATGATATACCCGGTAAATATTATTGTCGTTTTTGATGGATTCTGAATAGATGTGTTTGAAAAAATAAATGTTAAATTAGATTAGTTGATTTGAATAAGATACATACACGTCCCGATTTGTGTGAACGTGTGAACTGTAAAATGACTGACTTGCGGAATTAAATTAATTTTGAATATTAAAGTTCATTAAAATCTATGATTTTTTTATTTGCCTGAATCCATTCATAATAATTTAAATTATCTTAAAAGATTATACCACTCTTATTTCCCCGACTTTTCTCGTATATAAAAAAATAGCCCAATACATTCAAAACAATAACTGTATTTCCATAAATTGAGTGCACATGGTTTTTCTTATTTATTTCATTCAATTGAAAATGTTTTCATTAAACTATCAATAAATTGCATTTTAAATGCACTGACCTAACCAAATTATATTTTCAAATGACAAAAAAAAGTTATTCAGTTCATCTGTACATAGAGAAATTTTGGGAAAATTAGGAAAATTTGACGAAGTTTATACACCAATTGGGCCTCATTCAAAGTTACATCAGGGTATTTAGGGTCAGGTAGGTCATTGTTGTTCTTTTTTTTCATATTTCATCATAGATATTCCAATTATGACATAATTATAATATTTATAGTTGTTCGGAGTAAGAAGGTACAGAAGGGATAATTTTGACATGGTTATATTAGTTGTTTTGTTAAAACTTCAAAAATTGCTCTATGTACAGAATTAAATTCCCTTATGGATGAATGAAAATATTTTTTCCTATTAGGTCAGTATATTTTGTATCAAGTTTTGACAATATTTTGCGACTTTGTTGGAAAATACGACTTTATTCTTGCGTTTTCCATGTGCACTCAATTTGTGGAAATACAGTAGAAAGCTGCATAAGGGACTTGTGTAAATCTGGCTTTAATTTGTTCTTAAATTTGTGAAAAAAAAAATTTATCGTTCATTGTGGTAATACTATATCAAATTTTACAAAATATATAATTTTGACTTGAAATCAAACTTTAAAACCCTTCAAAATGGCACACAAACCCACATGTTACATATGGATACATATATAAGTAATGTGTCTTTCCTCAGCAGCTTAGCACCATGTACGTCATCAATTAGGTCGCCGGAAAGTTACGAGCGATGTCGGAAATTGCCGAGTATAAGAACTTCGTTCAGGTAAGTTTTTAGTATATTACAGGTAACTGTAATGTGTGAAAACCCGTCAGACACATCAATATTGTCATTGTGGGAAAGTGTGCAAGAATCTAAGGGGTTTGAAGATACACCAAGCAAAGGCTAAATGTCGTTCTGAGAAGCAACATGGGGAACGCACAGGTAATACTGATCAGTCGGAGAAGGACCACAGACAGGATGAACACCACAGCACTGAGGACCTTTTACTAACTGATGCTACTCAGACCACCAAAGAGCCAGAACCAATCGATTCTAACCGAGAACAGGATAACACAGAACCATCAAGAGAGAACAGAAAACCAGCAGTGGAGTGGCCACCAACAGATGATAAGAGATGGGAAGCATTTGACAACGACTTAGATAACGTCTTACATGGGACACTTGTAGGAGATGTTCAGAGGAAATTGACAGCATTGACAACAATAGTATACTCAGTAGGTGCTGAACGCTTTGGACGACGACAGATAGAAAGCGAAGCGAGAAACCAACAGGGAAACCGAACAGGCGTCAGCAAAAATACAAAAGCTAAGATCAGAGATCAACAAAATAACAAAACAGTACAGAACAGCAGGTGAAGATCAAAAGATAGGTCTCAGTGCGTTAAGATCAATCCTGAGAGAGAAGAGAAACAATCTTCAGAGGGCAGATAGGATTCGGAAAGCCAGGCGAGAAAGAGGAAGGAAAAGAGCAAAGTTTGTTGCAGATCCATACAGGTTCACAAAATCAACTCTAGAAGGGTCAAAATCGGGGACATTGAAGAGCTCTAAAGAGGAAGTTGAAAGACATCTGGAAGAAACGCATGGTGATAAAGAACAGTGGAGAAGGTTAGGAGTGTGTAATCGAATAGAAGAGGTACCAGAACCAGAGGAGCAAATGAATAAAAAGGAACCATCATTGAAAGAAGTACAAGATATTATAAAGAAAGCTAGAACAGCATCAGCACCGGGTCCAAATGGTATCCCCTATAAGGTTTATAAGAGATGTCCGAAGATCCTTAGACACCTATGGAAACTATTAAAAGTGGTATGGAGGAAAGGGAAGATTCCATCTTGTTGGCAGAATGCAGAAGGGTGCTTTGTACCTAAGGAAGAGAATTCGGAGGGGATAAACCGGTTCCGGACAATATCATTGCTAAATGTAAAATCTTCTTTTCAATACTGGCGAGAAGAATAACAGCATATATGACCAAGAACCAGTATGTGGATACTTCAGTACAGAAAGGAGGAGTGCCGGGTTTCTCGGGATGCGTTGAACACACTAGCATCATAACACAACTGATCCACGAAGCAAAAGTCAACAAGAAAGATCTGACGGTTGTATGGTTAGATTTAGCGAATGCGTATGGAACCATCCCGCATGCCCTCATAGAGGAGGCCCTTAAACACTACCATATACCCGAACACTTTCGAACTATGATCAGAAGTTACTTCAGTGGGATCCATCTGCGCTTTACGACGAGCAGCTTTACAACATCTTGGCAGAAACTACAGAAAGGAATTGTGACAGGTTGTACGATCTCTGTGATCCTGTTTGTAATGGGCATGAACATGATTATCAAGGCTGGGGAGAGAGAAACCAGAGGTCCCAAGACATCTTGCGACATCAGGCAACCACCAACCAGAGGGTTCATGGATGATCTAACGATAACAACAGGCACGCATATCCAAGCTAGGTGGATATTACACGCACTAGAAGAAACAGCATCATGGGCAAGAATGACATTTAAACCCAGAAAGTCGAGATCATTAATAATAAAGAGAGGCAAAGTTACACAGAAGTTCAACCTAACCATTCAGAATGAGAATATTCCATCTATAGTCGGAAACCCTATTAAGTGCTTAGGCAAATGGTTTGATGAAACTCTTGGCGATAAGGGCAACATCCAGAAGATAGAACAGCAAGTTAAAGAAGGAATGAGGAACATAGACAAGACAGGACTACCTGGAAAGTTCAAGGCATGGATCTACCAACATGGCCTTTTACCACGCTTATCCTGGCTGCTAATGCTGTATGAGATATCAACATCGACAGTGGAGAAACTGGAGAGAATCATCAACAAACACCTGAGAAAATGGTTTGGAGAACCACCAAGCTTCACATCGATAGGCTTGTATAGCAGAACAGCCAAGCTACAACTTCCTTTGACATCAATAGTAGAAGAGTTCAAGACCGGCAAGGCACGCATTGTTATGACTTTAAAGGATTCAAGAGATGATAAGGTGAGATCAGCTGGAGTAGAAGTACGGACAGGGAGGAAGTGGTCAGCAACACAGGCAGTAGAACAGGCGGAGAGCAGGTTAAGACACAAAGACATCATAGGAACAGTGGCTGTGGGAAGACAGGGTTTAGGAACCTCCAAGAGTTGCTATTGGAACAAGGCCAATACAACAGAAGTATGGTTCAAAAAGAAATCCGAGCTAGTGAGGAAGATAACCGGCAAGCCAAGGCAGGAGATGGGAGTTCAGGGAGCTTGGACAAGATGGGATACAGACCAACGAACACTATCCTGGTCAGACATCTGGAAGTATCCACAATTCCAACTACAATTTCTTTTACGCTCAGTTTACGATTTGCTACCAACACCAGCAAATCTCCAGAGATGGGATCTTACAGAAACACCAGATTGTCCCCTCTGTGGTAAAAGAGGAACTCTACAACATATCTTGTCCTCCTGTCAGGTGGCGTTATCACAGGGAAGATACACCTGGCGTCATAACCAGGTTCTACGAGAGATGGCAGATACAGTAGAGAAAGAGCGGAAAAGCAAGGGAAAACACACAAAGATAAAATACAGTAATATCCAGTTTGTAAAGGAAGGCGAAATAGTGAAGAGAAGAGCAAAGGAGAAGTTTGGGATACTAGACCAGGCAGATGACTGGAAGATGGTTGTGGACCTTGACAAGAAACTGGCTTTTCCTGAGATAATTCCAACCAATCTCAGGCCTGATATGGTATTGTGGTCACCGGGGACAAAAAAGATCATTGTAATAGAGCTGACAGTTCCATGGGAGGAAAGATGTGCTGAAGCCCATGAGAGGAAGAAGGCAAAGTACGATACATTGCTAATGGAGTGCAGAGAGAACGGGTGGCAGACCTGGAACTATCCAGTAGAGGTTGGATGTAGAGGCTTCCCAGCACAATCAGTTTGGAGAATGCTATCTGGGTTAGGAGTCACAGGAAGATGTAGACGAGCAGCAGTCCAGAAGATGGCCCAAGCAGCAGAAAGATCATCATGCTGGGTGTGGATGAAGAGGGACATTAGTAGCTGGATACCCACCACCAACGCGCAGTGACTGATCACCACTGTGGACCCCCCATCCTGAGAGTGTACCGAGCTAGGGGTCGAAACACACAATGAGGGATGGCCTCGGCTGAGGACGTTGGCGGTGCAGCAGCAGTACCAACACAGCTGTATGTAAGTTATTTGACAACTCTACCCATAGGAATGCAAATTACAAAATTCATAAATTTGGTGACCGGTGACCTTTAAGGCAAGGTACATAGAGTGACATTACCTGTACAATCATCATATCCATTCTTCAACATATCGGAGTATGAGTGTGGAGTGTGAGTGTGGGGAGGTATTATACGGAGGATTTATTCACAGAATCTTGGGAGTTATGTATATTTATATTACAATATGGCTATATCTAGTCGCCTCTTGCATGCATTTAGATAGATAGTTTAGAATTACTAACTCTGATTCATCAAACCGTTTCATTTCAATATTAATAATCTGACAAGTAAAATAAATGATAAAACAATGATATATATATATTTGTATATTTTTTTAATGTTATTGTACTCGGTGCTTTGGGGGTTGGTGCATAAAATATATTGCAATTGAAAATTAATATGAATTTTCCTTTTCTATATAGATGGTAGTTCATCAAACCATAGAAACAACCAAATATGGAAGTATATACGGAGAACAAGTTTATAGGTAATGCGTCTGTCTAATCAGTTTAGTCCCGTTTGGTCTTTGGGTATCTTTTCAACATCTTGAAAAAAATTTGGTTTAACATTTTTGGTCAAAGTATTACTGATGAGGAACGGTCGTGTAGTGCTGTAAAATTAAAACTAGTGCAGAGCTAAGAGGTAACTTAGTTTACTGGGTTTATTGGAGTGACAATGTGTCGGGGTGTAGCTCTGAAACTTTTGTAAGATCTAACAATACTTTTTCACAACCATTCCATTCATGTATTTGACAAAGTCACAATAAACTCGCTCAGTAAATCATCCCAACGTATTTCTAAATGAACCGAATCCAACCCGGAAACAAATAATTGAGATACATTAAGTTTAACATACATTTTGAATACAACGGAACATTTCCGAGCAGTATTCGCGCCATGACTTTCCAGACTCGGATTCCTATCTTTGTTTTACAAGCGTATTTTCCCTTGATATCGTTTATAAATGTATGGAGTATGTAAGTCTCATGTGAAAGCTTTATATAAAATGTTCCCCGCAATAATGATGTCAGAGAAAAAATGTTGTTTCTTATCACGCAATGTTCTTGTTCATGGAAATCGCAAATTCCCGCTGGTCACACATGGCGAGACTTGCAGCTTGACAATATTTGTTGTTTTTACGAACTATGTATGCCATTTGCACGTCAAATTCTGCCTTTTTCATCATTATCATTTCCTTTTTTCAACGACTCTATTCCCTTTTACTAGGTATACTTTCAAGAATAAGAACAATGTAGAAATCAGTATAATAAACTACGGGGGTATAATCACTAATATACTGGTTCCTGACAAGAATGGAAAAGTAGCAGACATCGTGCTCGGATACGACTCTATAGAAGGTACATTATATGTGGTGCTAGTGGTTTGTCGTAAGATGGGGGGGGGGGGGTAGGTAGAGGTTGGTAGGCATGTAGCACAACAAAATGAAGTTACATTGTCTATTTTGTACCTAGAGTTGTAGTAATCTTTTTCGTAATCGTCGTCGACGAAAATTTTATTTTTGGGTGAAGCACGATTGCGAGCTATAATTTTACATAATTTTACATAAATTTATACCGGTACTTTTATCTGGAAACTTGAATGTTATGACTGATTTGAAAGTTTAGTAGCATTTGGTTACATGTGTTTTTTGTGGAATACTCTTAAGTGCAGCTACGATTTTATTATGTGATCTACAAAATGAACATCATACTTTTTTCTGAATTTCTGACTTAAATATTCAATTAGTTGATATAACTTTATTGGAGTAGACATTACCAGAGGAACAATGTACATCGTATTTGGAAATCATTAATTGGAAAGGGTATTGTTTTAAGCAGCTTTGTTGTCATTTTCAAATTATGTTAGGTATGCTTTCTAGCAAGTGTCTGGTACTCGGTTGTTCAAAGCTTCGTAAACGCATTGGCATGTTTTGACCATAACAGTTCTAATAATTTTGATATTCTGTCTCATCCATCTTATTCACAGGTTATAAATCTAATGGGCCTTATTTTGGCGCCATAATAGGACGATATGCCAACAGAATAGCGAGAGGTAGATTTAGTATCGATGGCGTGAATTATACTTTAGCTATAAACAACCCACCTAACTCACTTCATGGCGGTTTGAAGGGCTTTGATAAGGTAATAATTGTCAAATTACAGTAAATCTAACAATAACATTGTAATTAGCAACATATATATTTTAATTTCAATTAGAGTTTACAATTTGTAAAGTTTAAAGCCAAATATTCCAATGCCTTATGAATACTATTTTTCTTTACATTTAGACTGCATTAAACAATGTTCATAATGTAAAATTATATCAATTCTTTTTACCTAATTATTTGAAATAGCAACGCACATTTGATACTATACACCCATTCTCAGTAATAAGGCCCAATTCACTATTTCAAGATGATGAAAAATAAAAGTCTTACAAGCAATGAACTTCTGGTATTTTCAGAGACTTGACATATCAGAGGATTCAGAAACAACAAAATTATTAACACCAATTGATTATTTTGGTTGTGATTTCACTTTATGGTTACATACATACCATTTGTATTTAAATGAGTTGATATTTACGTGACCGTAGTTAAAGTTCATCATATTCTTACCAGGCAGTAGTATTTATATGTTTATTATGCTTGAACATTAGGTTACATTGTTTTTTATTTAAAAATGTGCCTTGAGACCACTTCGGCATATCGAAATGATAATGACGATGTTTGTAGTCTACAGAAATTAAAGTATTTTTACGCAAAAATACAATAAATTTATTTCTGTATTCTCAAGTTGGTAACAGAAACAAAGTTTGAAACAGGTAGTCATTAATCAACACCCAAATCAAAATGCAAATATGTCTTGATGAAATTGCTAACCAAAAGAACTGTACAAAACTTATTATTTTCAAGATAATTTTCACTTAAGTAAACAGTGTATTCGGTAACGTATGTAGCACCTCTAGATGACTTTGAGTCAATATAAAGACAGCTAAATTATATTATATTACAAACTATTAACTCTTGTTTTCCATAATGAAATTGTAAAACTTATCAATAGAACACATGATATTGGTATATGTGTTCGCTTTTCTAGCGAAATGACAAAAACTATTTATCGGTAACGTATGTAACAGTTAACCGATAATAAGATTATGTACATGGTATTGTTTACAATGAAGTCTTCAATTTCTTAATTAAGACAACACAAGATATAAAGCTTTTAAAATTATCAATTAACACGATGTAAATGTTCACTTTTCTAGTGACAAATATAATGATTTAAGTAAGTAACGTATGTAACTGTTTAGTCACGTATGTAACAATCACATACTGGGGTTTAAAACTTCTTCACTCAGTGACACGCCCTCCTTTAAAGAAATTCAAAAAAATATACCCGAGTTACATTCTAAAAAACAAGGCTGATGGAATGAGAAAGTCTTAATTGCTGATTAAAATGTTATATCTTTAAAGGAACCACTGTCTGTATTTTTCTCTCCAGTAGTACTTTTCATATTTAGTTTTTAAACCTGAAATCTGGACTTATCTTTTATTTCTAACAACCTTTTTATCCACCCGATTGGTTATACTGTTTCTAAATTCAGGATAGACTAAAAATCTTACATGCTATGTGCCTTTTACAAACATTTACTGTCTATAACAGTCAATTTATTTAAAGTCGATCTCTTTTTCTTCTAATTATCTTTTAATCAATCATGTGACTTAAAATGTCTCTCATACCGATCCATGCCAATTTCATAATCCCAAAGCAGAGAACAAAGGTTGAAAATTTGCAAATAAAGTTAAACACACGAACTTTCACCAGGAAAGTGAGAACAAATCAACAATGCCCATTGTATTTTGGTATTAGTAATCAAGCAGTTTGCTTCGTTTTATAAAGTCCACGTGGGTGCAATAGTTGAGGTACAGTCCCAATATGAAGCAGAACATGAAGGATCAGTTGTATCTTTTATTTCAATATCCTTAAGATAGATGACATTCACAAAAGCCTTCGAATTTAGAATTATAAAATCCTATACCAGACATCATGTATCTGTGTATATGTGGAGTTAAATGGTTTTGTTACAGTCATCCTTGAAGTTAAAAACGGTTTTACATAAATTCTGCTGCAATATGAAATAAATCAGCCAGCAATGATGCACAGTTTGGGCCCATTACCGATTATTGTTGGAAAATTATATTGCTAAACATAACATGTATATGGTGTCTTTCAAAATCACTCATATTTTGTTGTTGATTCTATCACTATACATGTATTTAATATTTGTCAATAAGGTGTTACTAAGAAGAACGTTTTCTTGCTGAGCTTCGCTTGTTGGGTGTCAAGTCAATAATGGATACATCACTTTCTGTTTGCTTTCATAATGTTAACTTCTCATTTGAAAATGTAACTCTTTTATCCTTTCTAATATGAAAGTTTTCTATCTGAAATTTCTTTTTCATGCTTTATCTTTTAAAATTTTAACGTCTTTAGATACATTACATTAAGCTTCCCTCTTAGCTTCTTGTCAGAACGTGTATAGTTTTTACCCCTAGTTTAAATAGAAGGTAACCTAAAACTAAGAGGAGTTTGACCACTGTTGTTAATGACGTAACAGGGACTGGTTCCAAAGAGACATAACCACTATCTGAAACATCCTTGGCGGCTATCTGTTCTGGAAGTTCATGTGTTTAACTTAACTTGTCAGTTTCAAAGTTTTCACTTTGCTTCTGGATTTGTGATTCGGACACATGGAATAGTAGGTTTGTTTTTCAGTTTAATTCTTAGTTTCTCCTCAATTTAGAACTCCGATCATATCCCATTCTCTTTATCTCTGTAATTTGACTGAATTTCAAGACATGATTTATCCATCATGAAACATTAGACAGCAACTGTGTTTGTAATTCAGACCAGTAACGTAGATACCAATACTTACGTTACCTGGGGGTCTACAGATATATGGATGTATATTGACCACCCATTTGACCATTGAAGTTTTGTTTTACGCTGCATTTACACTTTAATAATCAGAATTTATGAAATTGCAGGTATTTGATTTGTATGTATAACAAATATTAAAATGAACAATGCTGTATTCAAATCTATGAGAAAATTATCCAAATAAATTAGACTAGTGACATCTATCGTTTCAAAATCCAATTTGAAGTTGAAAATTGTTTAATTTCTCTACACGTAACTAAACTAGAAACTTTAAGTGTATGTTAATTGTTGTATCTAATGACAGTTTGCTTAACTATTTCATTGTAATTGACATGAAAGTACTGATACATACGTTACTTGTGTTAATTACATACGTTACCTAGAATAACGTATATATCGTTTAATGGAAATGACGAGGTTTATTATCTATATAGTCAGATTTATTATTTCAAATTGAAATTTTTGAATGGATTCTTGCCATCCAAAGAGGTCACCTTCTACTGTTTCACTTTTGCTTGAGAATTTTTATTTTAACAACAATCGACGTGGTTAAAA
This sequence comes from Anadara kagoshimensis, assembly GCA_021292105.1. Lineage (NCBI taxonomy): Eukaryota > Metazoa > Mollusca > Bivalvia > Arcoida > Arcidae > Anadara > Anadara kagoshimensis. The sequence goes on along the minus strand of CM037858.1, from coordinate 5,732,433 downwards.
CTTCACATGCACACTTCTGTAATTTAAATCTAGAACTATACAAATTATAGTGGTCACTTGACGTGATTTAGGTGTATTTTCAAATGATGTTATCACGTATGTATCGGTAACGTATGTATTTTTTTCAACTGTTACAATATGTGGTTTAAATAATAGGAACTTGTGCGGAATAAAGATGATATATTTTAAATATTATATCAAAGTACTTCGTTTGACAATATATTAATTTTGACTTGGATAAAATATTTAACCATATGAATGACGTAACGTAAGTATTGATGAAAATAAAACCTTCCATTCAATTTTGTGTCATGCTTGTTCAGGCCCAATAGCGACTGTTAAGTTGAAAATTTTATTGTTCCGTTAAGTATGCGTAAGATAAGCTTCAATTTGCCCACGTCAGTGGTAAGTATGACATTAATATATGATAACCATGGAGGCAGTTTTATATGTGGTAACGTTTGTATCCGACAGCTGGTAACACATCTTTATTTGGCACCAGATTTTACCAATAGCTTGCATTGTCATCAGAAACCAGTTTTAGATATGACAACAATGCAGCATTAACAAAAGCAATTCTTGAAATGTTTGTTACTTTCCAAATATTGAAGATTTGGCGATTTAAAACATAAAAACCTTACCCGGTAACAGTAACGTTTGTATCATTCTGAAGGTTTATGAGATTGGAAAATAATCAAATACATGGATTAACTAGAAAACTGTGATTGATAATTGTAGATATAATGTGTAGTTTCTGTTGGTACATTTATTCTTTGGTCTTTTCCAAAGCCAATTCATTATACTGTAATATAACACTATTTGGGCCTTATTACTGAGAATGGGTGTATAGTAAGACATCTATTTATTGTTCAAAATGAAATCTTGCTTTTTCCAGCGGATGTGGAAATCTGGACTGAAGGATGACAAATTGATTTTGAACTACACAAGTTCAGACAATGAGGAGGGTTACCCTGGTGAGGTGGTCACTATGGTTACCTATCAGCTAACAGACAACAATGAACTTATAATAGAATACTCAGCAACCACCTCTAAGAAAACCGTCATTAATTTGACAAATCACGCCTATTTTAATCTAGCAGGACAGGTAAATATAGAACGCCGTAATCATTAATTTTTATTCGATAATTCACATTATGTGTACATAATGCAATTAACGATCGTTTGTTTGAAATTACTATAATTTAGTTTCGTTTATTTTCGCCATAGTCACTTTTATTCCGATAAGGTACATTATTACCACAGAAAATTATGTCATTTGCAACCTATGTTTCATAGGTAAATGCATAAATTTCGGATGATTTTATCACTATGATAACCTGGATAATCACTATGATAACTACGTTATTGCTATAGTAAACATGTTATAACTATAGTTACCAGGTTATCACTATGGTAACCATAGAATGTGGAACCACTGAACTTTGCAGTGAAATACAAAGGAGCCTATTGACCACGAAAATCTAGCCAAGTTTATCACACCACTTATAAATTCAAAGTGTTAATGAGTTGCCATTTAACCTCACATGCTCTTGTTACACAGAAGTTATTAAACAATTTTATAGACATAGAATAGATATGATAAAACGGTCATTAACAGTTTGTTAGATTTTCTGAAGAAACATTAGCTCTGGATTATAACCACAACAAGAAAACGATAGGGGACATTTAGTTGCAACAGAATTTTGAACTTAATTGTCTGTTGAAAAGCCCATTGACAAAACCGACAATAACCTCATAACATTACATAACATTACATCTAATTTATAATGAAATACTCTAAAATTTACAAAACATAAAAGTTCATGTTCGCCAGGCCATTCACACATTTTTATTCTTTTTTATTTGGAACAGGGATCAGGAAATATTTTCCAACATGAAGCCAGTATCAAAGCCGAACATTACACACCTGTTGATTCTGAAATGATTCCTATAGGTGAGATAATGAATTCTGATCATGGTATTTGAAGGGGTAATGCAAGATAGTGTGGGGCGTGCCAAATTCGATGAAGAGCGAAACAACAAACACACAGTATAATGTGTATAAAGGGTATAGACCGGTTAACATTATTGTCTGGTAATAGACAGGGCAACCAAGAACATAAGGCAACAAAAACACGCAGTAGAATGTGTATATAGGGTATAGACCTGTTAACATTATTGTCTCGGTAATAGACAGGGCAACCAAGAACATAAGGCAACAAAAACACGCAGTAGAATGTGTATATAGGGTATAGACCTGTTAACATTATTGTCTCGGTAATAGACAGGGCAACCAAGAACATAAGGCAACAAAAACACGCAGTAGAATGTGCATATAGGATATAGACCTGTTAACATTATTGTCTCGGTAATAGACAGGGCAACCAAGAACATAAGGCAACAAAAACACGCAGTGGAATGTGCATATAGGATATAGACCTGTTAACATTATTGTCTCGGTAATAGACAGGGCAACCAAGAACATAAGGCAACAAAAACACGCAGTGGAATGTGCATATAGGATATAGACCTGTTAACATTATTGTCTCGGTAATAGACAGGGCAACCAAGAACATAAGGCAACAAAACACGCAGTGGAATGTGCATATAGGATATAGACCTGTTAACATTATTGTCTCGGTAATAGACAGGGCAACCAAGAACATAAGGCAACAAAAACACGCAGTGGAATGTGCATATAGGATATAGACCTGTTAACATTATTGTCTCGGTAATAGACAGGGCAACCAAGAACAAGGGGCAACAAAAACACGCAGTAGAATGTGTATATAGGATATAGACCGGTTAACATTATTGTCTCGGTAATAGGCAGGGCAACCAAGAACATAAGGCAACAAAAACACGCAGTAGAATGTGTATATAGGATATAGACCTGTTAACATTATTGTCTCGGTAATAGACAGGGCAACCAAGAACATAAGGCAACAAAAACACGCAGTAGAATGTGTATATAGGATATAGACCTGTTAACATTATTGTCTTGGTAATAGACAAGGCAACCAAGAACATAAGGCAACAAAAACACGCAGTAGAATGTGTATATAGGGTATAGACCTGTTAACATTATTGTCTCGGTAATAGGCAGGGCAACCAAGAACATAAGGCAACAAAAACACGCAGTAGTATGTGTATATAGGATATAGACCTGTTAACATTATTGTCTTGGTAATAGACAGGGCAACCAAGAACATAAGGCAACAAAAACACGCAGTAGAATGTGTATATAGGATATAGACCTGTTAACATTATTGTCTTGGTAATAGACAGGGCAACCAAGAACATAAGGCAACAAAAACACGCAGTAGAATGTGTATATAGGGTATAGACCTGTTAACATTATTGTCTCGGTAATAGACAGGGCAACCAAGAACATAAGGCAACAAAAACACGCAGTAGAATGTGTATATAGGGTATAGACCTGTTAACATTATTGTCTCGGTAATAGACAGGGCAACCAAGAACAAGGGGCAACAAAAACACGCAGTAGAATGTGTATATAGGATATAGACCTGTTAACATTATTGTCTCGGTAATAGACAGGGCAACCAAGAACATAAGGCAACAAAAACACGCAGTAGAATGTGTATATAGGGTATAGACCTGTTAACATTATTGTCTCGGTAATAGACAGGGCAACCAAGAACAAGGGGCAACAAAAACACGCAGTAGAATGTGTATATAGGATATAGACTTGTTAACATTATTGTCTCGGTAATAGACAGGGCAACCAAGAACATAAGGCAACAAAAACACGCAGTAGAATGTGTATATAGGATATAGACCTGTTAACATTATTGTCTTGGTAATAGACAGGGCAACCAAGAACAAGGGGCAACAAAAACACGCAGTAGAATGTGTATATAGGATATAGACCGGTTAACATTATCATCTTGGTAATAGACAGGGCAACCAAGAACATAAGGCAACAAAAACACGCAGTAGAATGTGTATATAGGGTATAGACCTGTTAACATTATTGTCTCGGTAATAGACAGGGCAACCAAGAACACAAGGCAACAAAAACACGCAGTAGAATGTGTATATAGGAACATTATCATCTTCCAAATAGAAAAGGCAGTCAAGGACATATACAAAGTATAAAACCCCTGGCTTTAAAAGTCAGTGAATCTAATGTCGCAAAGTTTGAAAGTTTAACGCCCAAATACATTTAACATATATAATTTTTTTTAAACTGTCTGCGGTGTTTAATGTGACTATATACACGTACTAATACTTAATTACTTTAGGTTATATAGTGTTAAGTGGTGTAGGTGTTACCGTGCAAGTAACCTAACATTGTAAAAAAGATTAAAAAAAACCTAAATATAGTTTCAGTAATTTTTATATTTTTATACTATGAATTTAAGATGCACATACTTTATTGAATTAGACAGTGTAAATCTTATATATTCTATATAAACGTGTATTACAGGGCAATTAACACCCGTTTCTGGTACCATGTTTGATCTTAGATCAGCAGTTAACCTTGGTGATCGAATCCCTAAGGTACCAAAGAAAATTGGCTTCGATATAAATTATAGTTTTGGTAAAACAGGATGGATGAAATACGGAGCTAGGTAAGTAAAATTATATACTGACATCTGGTCCTAGGTGTTCGAAGCTTGATTAGTTTAATCAATTGATTAGTCAAAATTTGATTCTTGCATTACATTAAATATTTTGTGATATTTTTTTTGTTAAAACACGAAATGTGAATAAAGTTTCATCAAATTGAAACAAAATGTTTTCAACCTGTTGAGTTAATTTTTATCGGTGTTTTAAAGTCGCGCTAATAATCAAGCTTCGAACAACTGGGCCCTGTATATAATTATAATGATAATTTAGGGTTTCAGTGTTAACCCCTTTTCCTTTGGATCTGAACACTACTGATGGTTTAGGGGACAATAACAAAGGTTTATTTTGTAGCTTTACCACTAATTATATCTTTATTTTTGGTACTAAATGGTGACTGAAATGGCGGGAGTTCCCTTTGTTGCCTTCTAACTTTTTTAAATTTAATTTTCAGCAAGAGCATTCAAATGCATTTTAGACGTTTTCATTCAAATTAAATAAAAGGAACTAAAGGAATTATAATTATCATTTTCAATGTACAACCCTCAGTATCAGGTCTCGTCCTTTTTTCGTAGTTGTATCACTACGAGTCGCGCAAGCGCGACGAGTAGTGATACAGCTTTGAAAAAAGGACGAGACCTGATACGAAGGATTGTACATACACACTGTGTATATGATATTTTTATCTAAACATTTCCTATTAGGTTATTAAAAATAATTAAAAAAATTACTTTATGTGAAAAAAATACATTTTACCACAACTATGTTATGACATGTTCTGTAGTAATTACGTTTACATTTGACAAATCGGATTCTTCAATGACGTCACAATGAGAAGTGCACGTGCACTTTACCGCCAATGTTGTTTCAAGTGTGGTGATACAAGATTCTGTATCATACGTGTTCGATAAAACTTGTATTTCGTCAAATCAGATAGAAAAACTAGTCTAATGTTAGATAAATGTTAGTATTCACTAACACTATATAGCTAATAAGCGGTTAAGTACCATAACAGTACTTAAACCACACCACTGGATACCATTTTGTAATAACATCCAGTGCCCGTCCAAAGTGGCAAAAAATAAGGCTTTGTTTTTTTTCCCTTTTTTGGTAGTTGTTAGTGTCATGTTGTTGGTTGTTATGGTTATTATTAAGTTAGTTGTTGGTTGTTATGGTTACTATCGAGTAGGTTGTAAGTGCCACGTTGTTGGTTGTTATGGTTATTATCAAGTTAGTTGTTAGTGTCACGTTGTTGGTTGTTATGGTTATTATCAAGTTAGTTGTAAGTGTTATGTTGTTGGTTGTTACTGTTACTATCAAGTTAGTTGTTAGTGTCACGTTGTTGGTTGTTATAGCTACTAGTATTATCAAGTTAGTTGTTAGTGTTATGTTGTTGGTTGTTGTTGTTACTATCAAGTTAGTTGTTAGTGTCACGTTGTTGGTTGTTATGGTTACAAGTAGTATCAAGTTAGTTGTTGGTCGTTATGATTACTATCGAGTAGGTTGTTAGTGTCACATTGTTGGTTGTTGTGGTTACTAGTATTATCAAGTTAGTTGTTAGTGTTATGTTGTTGGTTGTTATGGTTACTATCAAGTAAGTTGTGTCATGTTGTTGGTTGTTATGGTTACTATCAAGTAAGTTGTGTCATGTTGTTGGTTGTTATGGTTACTATTAAGTTATTTGTTGGTGTCATATAATTGTTATTGGTTGCTCTTGTTTTTGTTCGTGCTGTTCATTGGAAAATCCTTTTATTTCTGTATTCCGTTTGTTGCTCTTTTTCAGAGTAGTACATCCACCTTCGGGTCGGACACTTGATTTTTATACAACTGAACCAGGTGTACAATTCTACACATCGTATTACCTTAACGAGACTGGTAAAGGGGGTGTCAAGTACGGGAGATACGACGCCTTCTGTTTAGAGGCTCAACATTACCCGGACAGTCCAAATCAAGTAAGTTAATATTATTTTGTCAAGAGGACAGGCAGAGGAACCTGTGATTTATTATACGGAAGTTATCCGAAAATGTCTAATATATATAAAACTAGTCTGGTAATTTTCCTTACATCGCTGCTTAACTTGGAAGGCTAGGGGTGTCTAGTGGCTTAATATAGAATGACTATACTATATATAGGCCAACAAATGAATAAATAATTTGCCGACAGTCCGCCGTTGAGGATAGGCCATGTATTTTTTAAATAGCAGAAATAATTTAGGTTCTATTAAACAATATGCCACTACTGACACATAACTTAAGTGAAAACAACCTGCCTGAAAAAAAACAGAGATAAACAACGAATTGAAACAGAAAACATTATCTGAAAAACAGTGGTAGAATAGAACTTTAATAAAGAATAAAAAAAAACCTACATAAAACCAAAATTATATAAACCCCCGTGAACGGACACGTACATCCATTGGTTAATAACATAATCACGCTTTATATATTCGTACTATGCTTGCCTTTATATACTTTATCTTCACGCTATTTGATAAACGCGGGGAAATACATATATACAGACCAAACTAAAAGATAAGTCAATGTAACATTGATAAAACGCGGGGAAATACATATATACAGACCAAACTAAAAGATAAGTCAATGTCACATTGATAAAACGCGGGGAAATACATATATACAGACCAAACTAAAAGATAAGTCAATGTTACATTGATAAAACGCGGGGAAATACATATATACAGACCAAACTAAAAGATACGTCAATGTTACATTGATAAAACGCGGGGAAATACATATATACAGACCAAACTAAAAGATAAGTCAATGTAACATTGATAAAACGCGGGGAAATACATATATACAGACCAAACTAAAAGATACGTCAATGTAACATTGATAAAACGCGGGGAAATACATATATACAGACCAAACTAAAAGATACGTCAATGTAACATTGATAAAACGCGGGGAAATACATATATACAGACCAAACTAAAAGATACGTCAATGTAACATTGATAAAACGCGGGGAAATACATATATACAGACCAAACTAAAAGATAAGTCAATGTAACATTGATAAAACGCGGGGAAATACATATATACAGACCAAACTAAAAGATAAGTCAATGTAACATTGATAAAACGCGGGGAAATACATATATACAGACCAAACTAAAAGATAAGTCAATGTAACATTGATAAAACGCGGGGAAATACATATATACAGACCAAACTAAAAGATACGTCAATGTCACATTGATAAAACGCGGGGAAATACATATATACAGACCAAACTAAAAGATACGTCAATGTAACATGATAAAACGCGGGGAAATACATATATACAGACCAAACTAAAAGATAAGTCAATGTCACATTGATAAAACGCGGGGAAATACATATATACAGACCAAACTAAAAGATAAGTCAATGTAACATTGATAAAACGCGGGGAAATACATATATACAGACCAAACTAAAAGATAAGTCAATGTAACATTGATAAAACGCGGGGAAATACATATATACAGACCAAACTAAAAGATAAGTCAATGTAACATTGATAAAACGCGGGGAAATACATATATACAGACCAAACTAAAAGATAAGTCAATGTCACATTGAAAAACGCGGGGAAATACATATATACAGACCAAACTAAAAGATACGTCAATGTAACATTGATAAAACGCGGGGAAATACATATATACAGACCAAACTAAAAGATAAGTCAATGTCACATTGATAAAACGCGGGGAAATACATATATACAGACCAAACTAAAAGATAAGTCAATGTAACATTGATAAAACGCGGGGAAATACATATATACAGACCAAACTAAAAGATAAGTCAATGTAACATTGATAAACTCGGGGAAATACATATATACAGACCAAACTAAAAGATACGTCAATGTAACATTGATAAAACGCGGGGAAATACATATATACAGACCAAACTAAAAGATAAGTCAATGTCACATTGATAAAACGCGGGGAAATACATATATACAGACCAAACTAAAAGATAAGTCAATGTAACATTGATAAAACGCGGGGAAATACATATATACAGACCAAACTAAAAGATAAGTCAATGTAACATTGATAAAACGCGAGGAAATACATATATACAGACCAAACTAAAAGATAAGTCAATGTAACATTGATAAAACGCGAGGAAATACATATATACAGACCAAACTAAAAGATACGTCAATGTAACATTGATAAAACGCGGGGAAATACATATATACAGACCAAACTAAAAGATAAGTCAATGTCACATTGATAAAACGCGGGGAAATACATATATACAGACCAAACTAAAAGATAAGTCAATGTAACATTGATAAAACGCGGGGAAATACATATATACAGACCAAACTAAAAGATAAGTCAATGTAACATTGATAAAACGCGGGGAAATACATATATACAGACCAAACTAAAAGATAAGTCAATGTAACATTGATAAAACGCGGGGAAATACATATATAAAGACCAAACTAAAAGATAAGTCAATGTAACATTGATAAAACGCGGGGAAAATACATATATACAGACCAAACTAAAAGATAAGTCAATGTTACATTGATAAAACGCGGGGAAATACATATATACAGACCAAACTAAAAGATAAGTCAATGTTACATTGATAAAACGCGGGGAAATACATATATACAGACCAAACTAAAAGATAAGTCAATGTTACATTGATAAAACGCGGGGAAATACATATATACAGACCAAACTAAAAGATAAGTCAATGTTACATTGATAAAACGGGGGAAATACATATATACAGACCAAACTAAAAGATAAGTCAATGTTACATTGATAAAACGCGGGGAAATACATATATACAGACCAAACTAAAAGATAAGTCAATGTAACATTGATAAAACGCGGGGAAATACATATATACAGACCAAACTAAAAGATAAGTCAATGTCACATTGATAAAACGCGGGGAAATACATATATACAGACCAAACTAAAAGATACGTCAATGTAACATTGATAAAACGCGGGGAAATACATATATACAGACCAAACTAAAAGATACGTCAATGTCACATTGATAAAACGCGGGGAAATACATATATACAGACCAAACTAAAAGATACGTCAATGTAACATTGATAAAACGCGGGGAAATACATATATACAGACCAAACTAAAAGATACGTCAATGTTACATTGATAAAACTCGGGGAAATCATATATACAGACCAAACTAAAAGATAAGTCAATGTTACATTGATAAAACGCGGGGAAATACATATATACAGACCAAACTAAAAGATAAGTCAATGTAACATTGATAAAACGCGGGGAAATACATATATACAGACCAAACTAAAAGATAAGTCAATGTTACATTGATAAAACGCGGGGAAATACATATATACAGACCAAACTAAAAGATAAGTCAATGTAACATTGATAAAACGCGGGGAAATACATATATACAGACCAAACTAAAAGATAAGTCAATGTTACATTGATAAAACGGGGAAATACATATATACAGACCAAACTAAAAGATAAGTCAATGTTACATTGATAAAACGCGGGGAAATACATATATACAGACCAAACTAAAAGATAAGTCAATGTAACATTGATAAAACGCGGGGAAATACATATATACAGACCAAACTAAAAGATAAGTCAATGTTACATTGATAAAACTCGGGGAAATACATATATACAGACCAAACTAAAAGATAAGTCAATGTAACATTGATAAAACGCGGGGAAATACATATATACAGACCAAACTAAAAGATAAGTCAATGTAACATTGATAAAACGCGGGGAAATACATATATACAGACCAAACTAAAAGATAAGTCAATGTCACATTGATAAAACGCGGGGAAATACATATATACAGACCAAACTAAAAGATAAGTCAATGTCACATTGATAAAACGCGGGGAAATACATATATACAGACCAAACTAAAAGATACGTCAATGTAACATTGATAAAACGCGGGGAAATACATATATACAGACCAAACTAAAAGATAAGTCAATGTAACATTGATAAAACGCGGGGAAATACATATATACAGACCAAACTAAAAGATACGTCAATGTAACATTGATAAAACGCGGGGAAATACATATATACAGACCAAACTAAAAGATAAGTCAATGTAACATTGATAAAACGCGGGGAAATACATATATACAGACCAAACTAAAAGATACGTCAATGTCACATTGATAAAACGCGGGGAAATACATATATACAGACCAAACTAAAAGATAAGTCAATGTAACATTGATAAAACGCGGGGAAATACATATATACAGACCAAACTAAAAGATAAGTCAATGTAACATTGATAAAACGCGGGGAAATACATATATACAGACCAAACTAAAAGATACGTCAATGTAACATTGATAAAACGCGGGGAAATACATATATACAGACCAAACTAAAAAGATACGTCAATGTAACATTGATAAAACGCGGGGAAATACATATATACAGACCAAACTAAAAGATACGTCAATGTTACATTGATAAAACTCGGGGAAATACATATATACAGACCAAACTAAAAGATAAGTCAATGTTACATTGATAAAACGCGGGGAAATACATATATACAGACCAAACTAAAAGATAAGTCAATGTAACATTGATAAAACGCGGGGAAATACATATATACAGACCAAACTAAAAGATACGTCAATGTAACATTGATAAAACGCGGGGAAATACATATATACAGACCAAACTAAAAGATAAGTCAATGTTACATTGATAAAACGCGGGGAAATACATATATACAGACCAAACTAAAAGATAAGTCAATGTAACATTGATAAAACGCGGGGAAATACATATATACAGACCAAACTAAAAGATAAGTCAATGTTACATTGATAAAACGCGGGGAAATACATATATACAGACCAAACTAAAAGATAAGTCAATGTTACATTGATAAAACGCGGGGAAATACATATATACAGAACAAACTAAAAGATAAGTCAATGTAACATTGATAAAACGCGGGGAAATACATATATACAGACCAAACTAAAAGATAAGTCAATGTCACATTGATAAAACGCGGGGAAATACATATATACAGACCAAACTAAAAGATAAGTCAATGTTACATTGATAAAACGCGGGGAAATACATATATACAGACCAAACTAAAAGATAAGTCAATGTAACATTGATAAAACGCGGGGAAATACATATATACAGACCAAACTAAAAGATACGTCAATGTCACATTGATAAAACGCGGGGAAATACATATATACAGACCAAACTAAAAGATAAGTCAATGTAACATTGATAAAACGCGGGGAAATACATATATACAGAACAAACTAAAAGATAAGTCAATGTAACATTGATAAAACGCGGGGAAATACATATATACAGACCAAACTAAAAGATAAGTCAATGTCACATTGATAAAACGCGGGGAAATACATATATACAGACCAAACTAAAAGATAAGTCAATGTCACATTGATAAAACGCGGGGAAATACATATATACAGACCAAACTAAAAGATACGTCAATGTAACATTGATAAACTCGGGGAAATACATATATATACAGACCAAACTAAAAGATAAGTCAATGTAACATTGATAAAACGCGGGGAAATACATATATACAGACCAAACTAAAAGATAAGTCAATGTAACATTGATAAAACGCGGGGAAATACATATATACAGACCAAACTAAAAGATAAGTCAATGTTACATTGATAAAACGCGGGGAAATACATATATACAGACCAAACTAAAAGATAAGTCAATGTCACATTGATAAAACGCGGGGAAATACATATATACAGACCAAACTAAAAGATAAGTCAATGTTACATTGATAAAACGCGGGGAAATACATATATACAGACCAAACTAAAAGATAAGTCAATGTAACATTGATAAAACGCGGGGAAATACATATATACAGACCAAACTAAAAGATAAGTCAATGTAACATTGATAAAACGCGGGGAAATACATATATAAAGACCAAACTAAAAGATAAGTCAATGTAACATTGATAAACTCGGGGAAATACATATATACAGACCAAACTAAAAGATAAGTCAATGTCACATTGATAAAACGCGGGGAAATACATATATACAGACCAAACTAAAAGATAAGTCAATGTCACATTGATAAAACGCGGGGAAATACATATATACAGACCAAACTAAAAGATACGTCAATGTAACATTGATAAAACGCGGGGAAATACATATATACAGACCAAACTAAAAGATAAGTCAATGTCACATTGATAAAACGCGGGGAAATACATATATACAGACCAAACTAAAAGATAAGTCAATGTTACATTGATAAAACGCGGGGAAATACATATATACAGACCAAACTAAAAGATAAGTCAATGTAACATTGATAAAACGCGGGGAAATACATATATACAGACCAAACTAAAAGATAAGTCAATGTCACATTGATAAAACGCGGGGAAATACATATATACAGACCAAACTAAAAGATACGTCAATGTAACATTGATAAAACGCGGGGAAATACATATATACAGACCAAACTAAAAGATACGTCAATGTCACATTGATAAAACGCGGGGAAATACATATATACAGACCAAACTAAAAGATACGTCAATGTAACATTGATAAAACGCGAGGAAATACATATATACAGACCAAACTAAAAGATAAGTCAATGTAACATTGATAAAACGCGGGGAAATACATATATACAGACCAAACTAAAAGATAAGTCAATGTAACATTGATAAACTCGGGGAAATACATATATATACAGACCAAACTAAAAGATAAGTCAATGTAACATTGATAAAACGCGGGGAAATACATATATACAGACCAAACTAAAAGATAAGTCAATGTAACATTGATAAAACGCGGGGAAATACATATATACAGACCAAACTAAAAGATAAGTCAATGTAACATTGATAAACTCGGGGAAATACATATATACAGACCAAACTAAAAGATAAGTCAATGTCACATTGATAAAACGCGGGGAAATACATATATACAGACCAAACTAAAAGATAAGTCAATGTAACATTGATAAACTCGGGGAAATACATATATTCAGACCAAACTAAAAGATAAGTCAATGTAACATTGATAAAAACGCGGGGAAATACATATATAAAGACCAAACTAAAAGATACGTCAATGTAACATTGATAAAACGCGGGGAAATACATATATACAGACCAAACTAAAAGATAAGTCAATGTAACATTGATAAAACGCGAGGAAATACATATATACAGACCAAACTAAAAGATAAGTCAATGTAACATTGATAAAACGCGAGGAAATACATATATACAGACCAAACTAAAAGATAAGTCAATGTTACATTGATAAAACGCGGGGAAATACATATATACAGACCAAACTAAAAGATAAGTCAATGTTACATTGATAAAACGCGGGGAAATACATATATACAGACCAAACTAAAAGATAAGTCAATGTAACATTGATAAAACGCGAGGAAATACATATATACAGACCAAACTAAAAGATACGTCAATGTTACATTGATAAAACGCGAGGAAATACATATATACAGACCAAACTAAAAGATAAGTCAATGTTACATTGATAAAACGCGGGGAAATACATATATTCAGACCAAACTAAAAGATAAGTCAATGTAACATTGATAAAACGCGGGGAAATACATATATACAGACCAAACTAAAAGATAAGTCAATGTTACATTGATAAAACGCGGGGAAATACATATATTCAGACCAAACTAAAAGATACGTCAATGTAACATTGATAAAACGCGGGGAAATACATATATACAGACCAAACTAAAAGATACGTCAATGTCACATTGATAAAACGCGGGGAAATACATATATACAGACCAAACTAAAAGATAAGTCAATGTAACATTGATAAAACGCGGGGAAATACATATATACAGACCAAACTAAAAGATACGTCAATGTCACATTGATAAAACGCGGGGAAATACATATATACAGACCAAACTAAAAGATAAGTCAATGTCACATTGATAAAACGCGGGGAAATACATATATACAGACCAAACTAAAAGATACGTCAATGTAACATTGATAAAACGCGGGGAAATACATATATAAAGACCAAACTAAAAGATACGTCAATGTAACATTGATAAAACGCGGGGAAATACATATATACAGACCAAACTAAAAGATAAGTCAATGTAACATTGATAAAACGCGAGGAAATACATATATACAGACCAAACTAAAAGATAAGTCAATGTAACATTGATAAAACGCGGGGAAATACATATATACAGACCAAACTAAAAGATACGTCAATGTAACATTGATAAAACGCGAGGAAATACATATATACAGACCAAACTAAAAGATAAGTCAATGTAACATTGATAAAACGCGAGGAAATACATATATACAGACCAAACTAAAAGATAAGTCAATGTAACATTGATAAAACGCGAGGAAATACATATATACAGACCAAACTAAAAGATAAGTCAATGTAACATTGATAAAACGCGAGGAAATACATATATACAGACCAAACTAAAAGATAAGTCAATGTAACATTGATAAAACGCGAGGAAATACATATATACAGACCAAACTAAAAGATAAGTCAATGTAACATTGATAAAACGCGAGGAAATACATATATACAGACCAAACTAAAAGATAAGTCAATGTTACATTGATAAAACGCGAGGAAATACATATATACAGACCAAACTAAAAGATAAGTCAATGTAACATTGATAAAACGCGGGGAAATACATATATACAGACCAAACTAAAAGATAAGTCAATGTAACATTGATAAAACGCGAGGAAATACATATATACAGACCAAACTAAAAGATAAGTCAATGTAACATTGATAAAACGCGAGGAAATACATATATACAGACCAAACTAAAAGATAAGTCAATGTAACATTGATAAAACGCGAGGAAATACATATATACAGACCAAACTAAAAGATAAGTCAATGTAACATTGATAAAACGCGAGGAAATACATATATACAGACCAAACTAAAAGATAAGTCAATGTTACATTGATAAAACGCGGGGAAATACATATATACAGACCAAACTAAAAGATAAGTCAATGTAACATTGATAAAACGCGGGGAAATACATATATACAGACCAAACTAAAAGATAAGTCAATGTTACATTGATAAAACGCGGGGAAATACATATATTCAGACCAAACTAAAAGATAAGTCAATGTAACATTGATAAAACGCGAGGAAATACATATATACAGACCAAACTAAAAGATAAGTCAATGTTACATTGATAAAACGCGGGGAAATACATATATACAGACCAAACTAAAAGATACGTCAATGTAACATTGATAAAACGCGGGGAAATACATATATACAGACCAAACTAAAAGATAAGTCAATGTCACATTGATAAAACGCGGGGAAATACATATATACAGACCAAACTAAAAGATAAGTCAATGTAACATTGATAAAACGCGGGGAAATACATATATACAGACCAAACTAAAAGATACGTCAATGTTACATTGATAAAACGCGGGGAAATACATATATACAGACCAAACTAAAAGATACGTCAATGTCACATTGATAAAACGCGGGGAAATACATATATACAGACCAAACTAAAAGATAAGTCAATGTTACATTGATAAAACGCGGGGAAATACATATATACAGACCAAACTAAAAGATACGTCAATGTAACATTGATAAAACGCGGGGAAATACATATATACAGACCAAACTAAAAGATAAGTCAATGTAACATTGATAAAACGCGGGGAAATACATATATACAGACCAAACTAAAAGATACGTCAATGTAACATTGATAAAACGCGGGGAAATACATATATACAGACCAAACTAAAAGATACGTCAATGTCACATGTGCCATGGCTGTATTAAATAAAACTTTAAATAAACTAATACGAGCAAGTATTGGAGTATTATGTATCTCAGAAAGTGAAAAAGTAGCTGAATAAAATAACATAACTTTATTATGTAAATCTACCGACTGGTTACATATATATTTGATATACATCTTTATTTTCAGGCTTCTTTCCCGACAACACTTTTGGCGCCAACAGAAACATACCAGCAGATTACCAAGTATAAGTTCGGTGTTTTACATTGAAGTAAAATAAAATGCGCTTATATTATTGAGTATGCAGCTATATAGAGTTTTAACCGGTGCCTTTTATTTAATATTGACATATACATGTACTTACATTTTTCCAAAAAGGAGAAATTACGTATTTTAATTAATTTTCATACTACTAGTGCTTCAAAGATATATTTATACATTAAAACAAACTGTTTGTTTTTAAATTATGTGTTTATAAATGTTTGATCAGTACTAACCATATATTGTATCTCAACAACATGCATAGATCTACATTAAATTATCACAAAATAAACATAGCGTTGAAAGGTCCTTTTAAATAATAACTCAGTACACGAGACAAACAGGAGTTTCTTGCCATTCCAGAACAACCGGTCTCACTTCCCTGGTGGTGGTTCACGTGTTTAACCTAATATATCACTTTAAAATTTCTACTTTGCTTTGGGATTGTAATTTAGACACGGATTGGTATGTTTGTTTTTACTTTGCTTTGGAATTGTAATTTGGACATGGATTAGTATGTTTGTTTTTACTTTGCTTTGGAATTGTAATTTGGACATGGATTAGTATGTTTGTTTTTACTTTGCTTTGGAATTGTAATTTGGACATGGATTAGTATGTTTGTTTTTGATATTGTCATATACCATTTTTGAATTTATTTTATTATTATTAAATTTAGAAAATGGTACATGATAATATGAACAACCCTTTGGAACATACCTTCACTTCTGTATAGTTATGTTACTTCCGGAACATGTGCCTTCACTTCTGTATAGTTATGTTACTTCCGGAACACGAGCCTTACCTTCTGTATAGTTATGTTACTTCCGGAACACGTGCCTTCACTCCCGTATAGTGATATTAGTTACTTCCGGAGTAAGCACTTCACTTCTTACATAGAAGTATAATATTTGTTTAAAAATAAAGTATATAAGAAAGAGCGCTTAGGATGCGACAATAGTCAGTTTAGCCATAATTCTCAAAAAGCACGCAGAAATGAGAAAATTATCTGAAATGGAATACTGAAAACGTGTTTGACAACAGCCGATGCAACCAAGAGCACGGCACAATACAATGAAACAAATCAAGACAAGACAAAACATATTGAAACCACTGATATAAAATTTCCACTAAATCTCATGATTATCCATTGTCATGTTTTAGCACTTTTGGGGGTCCCAACCAACCCACTTACCGTACAACTAGTGGTTCATAAATTCGCAAATTTTAAATTGAAAAATCAACCACATGTATAACCAAACAATGAACCAACAGCCAATATATAAATATATCTTATCCATAAAAATTAACGAAAACCGTTATGATATTTTTTTTATCTCATTACATATATTTATTTGTTATAAACATAAACTTTAGATAATATACTTGATATTTGTATATACTACGCTTTAACCGGAAAACTAGTTAAGGAAGGACTTTTTGAATTAGTTCGACCGATGAACAGACGGGTAGAAAGAAAGGAGAGAAATGCAAAGGGTAAAAAGGCTAATAATGCATATTGGACCGACGAACCATTATATTGGACTTAAAAGATCCTAAAATGAGTGATACAGAAAGTTTACCACTTTCATTTTATATTGGAAACGTTCATATAGTCAATCACTAATAAATATTGGTGCAATACATACTTCTCAGTTCATTAACATTTTATGACAGATAGTATTTTCAAAGTACAAATTATGGTTTATAGTGGTATGTGGTTGGTTACAAGCCTGATGTTGGTTCGTGATTGACTAATCACTGCTGAACGGTTCTAGATGCTCTAATGAGTGGAAAAAAACACCTTTTAACGAGTATTAATGTAATGATGGATGCACCATTACAAATAAGGCGCCCAAACGAATAAAAATCAAACCCTCTACTTAGAACTCATATTAGGAGGACTTGTACTTTTGCCGCTTTTTTTCATGTCCATGGCAATGGCTGCCATTTTGTAAATTTTGAACCTTTAATTACGATCTACATTACTAAAAAACTGCAGGGAATCCAAATTACTTTTTGCCATTTTTAAAAGGACAACAAAAATATGATCACTTTGCATAATTACAAAATATATCATTTTTTCATTTACATGGTATTACATTATTGTAAACATGTACTTAGTGAACTTTTTTTATCAAATACCAGGTTTCCAAACTTAAAAATCCCTAATCAAATAGTAACACTTATTTTAATCCCAACATGGATTATTAGAAATTTTAAACTTGTATTATTCTTTTCATTTTAAGATTTGATTTTATATATAGAAGTAGTACATGAATCCAATTGGTTGAAATTCAAACTATAGGCAAAGTTGATTGACATCGCCTATACCCAATATCACAACCTGTTGTTTTGATTACCCAATGATGTGTTGATTTTAAATTAATCCAAGCATTTACCCATGTATTGTCATATTGATAACTAAATGCAGCTACTCTATCAAATTGAATCATAAATCATGCCCCAAGGATAACTGACCATTGGTGCTGCTTATAAAAACAGATTTAGCTTGAGAGCTTTTAGACATGGATCAGTGATTACTTAAGTATCCTTGACAATAAAAATTCATGCTTATGGTTTTAATTCTTAAACAAAATGATAGCAACCATCCCACGAAGAAAACTATAGTTTGAGGGCGGGGATCTCAAAGTTAGTACCGACCTACCTGTCCCCACCCTCCTATTGAATGACCATATGGGTTTACTTAAGTATCAATCTATTCAACTTTTCATAAAGAATAAGAGAATATATATGTTAAGGGTGGGGATCTCAACTGATCAAAAGTTAGTACCCAGCCCCGCCTGTCCCCGTCCTCCTCTGAAAAACGCCATGGGCATTTCTTCAGTATCACTCTATTCAACTTTTAAAACAGAACTGGAAAATATATAGTTTCAGGATGGGGATATCAACCATTTAAAAGTTAGTGCCAAGCCCCGCCCATCCCCACCCTCCATCAGGAATGACCCCATAGGACTTTCTTTAGTATCACTCAATTCAACTTTTCATGCAGAACCAGAAAATATATAGTTTATGGGTGGGGATCTTAACCGTTTAAAAGTTAGCACACTGCCCCGCCCATCCCCACCCTCCCTGATACCCCCGGGAAAATCTTGTGATACAGACTTGTACATCTTGAGACACTGATCATGAATATATATGGTTTTATAGTACAAAATATAGTATAAATAGCAAAATTGAGCATTATTGTTTTTAAGACCCCGCCCTCCTGCCCCTCCCCTAATGACCCCATGGGCATTTTACCTCGGCCTCTGGGGAAGGAGATGGGGTTCAACCTTCCTGTGAAGTTTGGTTAAGATTGGACCAACGGTCTTCGAGAAATTGGTTGGACAAGTTCATGGCCGGAAGAAGAAGAAGAAGAGGAAGAATAATAAAAATAATAATAATAATAATAATAATAATAAGAAACGGTGCAAAAACAATAAGTCGCCAAACTTCGTTTGGGCGCCTTAATTACAATACAATCTTCATCTAGTTGTAATTCATTGTAGACATGCCATAAAATGTTTTGAATTGAAAAATGGTATATATAAGGCTATTGTCGCACACACACACACACACACACACACACACACATACACACACACCTACACACACACACACACACATATATATATATATACACACACACACACACACGCACACACATACACACATATATATATATATATATATATACACACACACACATATATATATATATACACACCGTTTTTTTAATTAAAAAGGTATATGACTGCCCTAAAGACAGTCACATTCGTGCACAGCATTATTTCGATGAAAAATCCAAATCATGTCTGATTTAAAACGTTGTTATTTAAAAATACAAACAAAAAACCAAGTTTGTATAATACGAAATTTTAAAAACTTGGATGATAGGGATATATTTTTACACGTTTAAGCTTGGGTTCTCATGGAAAAAATAAATGATTTACAGGTAGAAATTTATTTTAGATTTATCGAAAATAATAATATGCTAAAACAAGCTATATAAAATTCCAGTATAAATCAATAAACTTAATGTGATCTTATTTTTGATCTGTAAAGATGCTAATATTATGTAAATCCGAGTGTAACACATTGTTTGTTCTGCAAGGTGCCCGTTATAGCAGGAATTCTTACACGACCGTTAAGTACAATATGTATATAATGAACAAGAAAACATATCAATCAGATATATATCATAATACCACAGTCTGATGGCATCAGTAGTTAATCACTTGATATGACAATAAATACTGTTTTAATAAAATCAGGGGGGTATGCCTGGGGCTAGGACAGGGGAGAGAGACACGTCAGATTTTTAGCCCTCCATATCGAGGCTTACCGGGACCTGTAAAACATTAGGTCCCATCCATCACACAGCTGTCATCACTGACTTAGCTTACCTTCTTACTTACCGATGATACAGGTGTAAACTCTTATAAACAGACGTAAGTACATATTTTATCGTATTTAAAATAAAAATATTATTTAATATTAAATGCTTATTTTAAAAATTTGTTTTATATACACTTTAATTAACGTTACGGTTGAAATTTGTAATTGGAATAATGTAGTTTTGATAAGTTTTCATTCAACATCTTGGAAGAAGAAGGGGGGGGGGGGGGGGTTGAGTACACAGGAAGTAGGAACAACGTGTATATGTTGGTACCATATTTAACAGTATTTATTTATAGGAATTATGTTGAACATATAATTTAATCTAAATATCGCAGATCTTTAAGCTTTTTTCTGAAAACTATATTGTAATTTTACAAGCCATATTTGAGAACCATATTGGTGTGTGTGATTTAATTTAACTCAACTTTGGCAGTTGTGGGTCTCCTTATTTGAACTCAAGAAATTTAGCAAAATCACATCTAATTTTGCCTTTATATCGATAATATATAATAATTAAGATAATTCTGTTAATTAAGAATCACATTTTGATGACCGAGTACTAACATTTAAATACTGAACAATATATGACAGGGTGATTGACATATACTATCTATGAAAGGTAATTTATAGCCTGATAATTAACTCTAAAAATGTTATTCAAATTATATTTTTATTTTGTGAATATACATGTTAAATTAAAATTTTTCTTTTTACAAGCTTTGATAAGACTTTAGTCATATTTAACATCGTTTTAATATTTCCGCAACATTTTGACAGTGTTAATATTCAGTATCTGATCAACCAGTGTCTGGTGGTTGAGTTGGTCTGAAATACTTAGATATCAGTGCTGCGTTATCATCGTCTAGGTCCAAATCTGCATCAATGCTGCGTTATCATTGTCTAGGTCCGAATCTTACTATGGATACTTTGTAAAGTCGGTTAGAACGTTTGTTGGTTTGCTTGAGTAACTCTGGGCACTGCGGTTTCCTTCACCGCCAAAGAACTGACCGCCTCGAAAACTATTCATTGGGGCGTAAAACACAATTACTCCACTCTACAATAAATATGTCTCAGTCTTACAATATTATTGTTCCAGCGCCCTGTATAAGACGTCGTTTTCAATAGCCTGAATTAGTAGAGTGTCTTCAATCAATACTGGATTTGAGCAATTGTGTTTAACATGCTATTAAGTGGTGATATCCATCAGATTAATCTTTACATCCACTTAACTTTGTATTCTGTTTGACTCACAAAGATAGGGATGTCTAGTTGCGTACTATAGGCAATTAAAATATGGATATTGGACTTATGTGAACATAAGATGACAACATTTTAATGGTGCCATAAACTTGTTTGCATTAAAGATTTCATAATCACCGAGGTTACCCGGAAATGACAAACTTTAAAATACTTTTGTGTCACGCACTTACCTGTGCTTTGAAGGTTTCATATAGACCGACGATTAGCTAGAGATGAGTAAGCTATAGGTCTTGCCTATTAAACATTTTTTTCAGAACCTGATTTTTCCTCCATCTATGTTGAGAGATTCTCTGGTTTTTAAGCTTAATGAAATTAAACACTTTAGTTTTTTTTATTTGTCATTTCAGCAGCATAATTGCAGATATTCAAATGAACATCTCCAATTAACACTAGTATGGTTCTTGTCCAATATATTGTTCCTAGCCAGACCATTCAACTGTGGTTATTTGTTGTCTATAAATTTGACACTGTTTGTATTTGTTAATTTCAGTACTGGTATAGAATTATTAACATTAAATATGAAGGTATTTGTGGTTCTACTAATCTGTGTATACCAGGTATACGGACATGGTGACCATGGTCATGCTGCTGCCACAGGAGGGACGCCAACACCACCAGAACAGGTCAACTTCCACGATCCCAAAATCACACAGGACGAAGCGTAAGTCATACAACACATAGATACCACTGCGGTAGCTCAGTCGGTAGAGTGCTCGCTCCGTAAGTGGCCATGGAGGTTGTGGGTTCGAACCCCGGCCGGGTCTGACCCGAGACTTAAAAGTGGGTAGTGACTGTTCTTTCGCCAAGCATTCGGCATTACGAAATGAAAGTCACGGTTTTTTCGGATGGGAACTTAAAATAAACGAGGTACCGTGTCACGGTGGGCTTGGCACGTTAAAGAACCCTGCTGTATAATGCCATCAGCGCAACGCACAGGCAAAATTTCTGCACCTTTGCCTATAGCTGGCGACGTCTCGATATAAGTGAAATATTCTTGACTGGGACGTTAAACACCATTACTCACTCACTCATACAACACATAGAGACGTAGACGGGGCGGGGACATTTGTCGTACTCGGTGTCCATTAGCTGTTTGTTTCGTTACGTGAAGAACAAACATTTCTATTACATTTTTAAAGAAAAAAATTCCATTTGGATCGTTTAAGTAAGAGTGGTGTAGATTTCAAATACACGGAACATGTTGGTTCAAAGTTTCAGATATGTTGAAGAACGGTTTGATTTCATTAAGGAACGGATTGCTTTCAATATTTCAGACATATTAAGGAACAATTTGATTTCAATATTTCAGACATATTAAGGAACAGTTTTATTTCAATATTTCAGACATATTAAGGAACAGTTTGATTTCAATATTTCAGACACATTAAGGAACAATTTGATTTCAATATTTCAGACATATTAAGGAACAGTTTGATTTCAATATTTCAGACATATTAAGGAAGTTTTATTTCAATATATCAGACATATTAAAGAACAGTTTGATTTCATTATTTCAGACATATTAAGGAACATTTTGATCTCATTATTTCAGACATATTAAGGAACATTTTGATCTCATTATTTCAGACATATTAAGGAACAATTTGATTTCAATATTTCAGACATATTAAGGAACAGTTTGATTTCAATATTTCAGACATATTAAGGAACAGTTTTATTTCAATATATCAGACATATTAAAGAACAGTTTGATTTCATTATTTCAGACATATTAAGGAACATTTTGATCTCATTATTTCAGACATTTTAAGGAACGATGTCATCTCATTATTTCAGACATATTAAAGAACAGTTTGATTTCATTATTTCAGACATTTTAAGGAACAATTTGATTTCAAAATTTCAGACACATTAAGGAAAAGTTTGATTTCATTATTTCAGACATATTAAGGAACAGTTTGATTTCAATATATCAGACATATTAAGGAACAGTTTGATTTCAATATATCAGACATATTAAGGAACAATTTGATTTCATTATTTCAGACATATTAAGGAACAGTTTGATTTCATTATTTCAGACACCTTAAGGAACATCTTAAAGATCAGATAGACACCAACAGAAGGATGACACCACAGGAGATGGAGTTCCACTATTTCAGATTACACGACAGTAACAATGATACCAAACTTGATGGTCTAGAAATAATGGCCGCTCTGTCACATATGAATGTCATGTTTGAGGTTAAACCTCATGAAAAAATAGGGAAAACTGAGGAACAGATAGCAGCCATGGAGAAAGAACGCCAAGGAGGGGCATTAAAATATTACACAGGTTTGTTATGTAAATTACATGTATATAAGAGTTCTTAAGTAGTGATTGGTCTTAACTTCAGAGAATTTCTTGTTAATCACAGTTAACAAGTGTTCTGGCAAAACATCAGAAATAGAAAGCTGAAATTTGCAAGAGGGAACGGTTTCCATTTGTAAAATTTAAATTTTGTCGGAAAAAGCCTAAAATGACTGATGCACGCCATTTTGAATATTTCTATATAAATAATATCATTAAAACCTGTTTTACTGCTAGAAAGTTATGATGCTGACAATGAAATGTGACCTTGACCTTTGACCTTAACCCCCATCCACTGCACTCTATGCATTTCAAATTGATTATTTTATATTCATGAAAAGTTTCATTGAAGTCCTTCATTGTTTAGGAGTGGAAATGTTAACAGAATCCCTGTATTTTAGTTTTCTGCACTCAGTGACCTTTGACCGAAGCATCAACTTAATAACAAAGCTTATTAAATTAAGCTTAAGGGTTATAAAAAAGCAAAGGGTTTTTCAAGTAGATAGATGGTCTTGCCTTTTTCATTAAATGTTTAGGATTTTTTCTTTTAAGCTTTTTCTTACCATTCAAAATATGACTTAATTTACCTAATTGTGTAATGTTTACTGTTTATTTTACAGACATCATAGACAGAGTATTGAATGAAGATGATCTCAACAAAGATGGCTATATTTCCTACCCAGAGTTTGTTCATGCCAGACAACGCGACTTTGCTGTTCACCAACAACAAATGCACGTGCAACAACAACAAATGGCTGCAATGCAACAACAGCAATTCCAACAATGGCAACAGTTTCAGCAATGGCAACAGCAACAAGGTCAAGGGCAACAGGGTAACCAACAGAATCTACAATTTCAACCAGGACAGCATGGTCAAGGCCAACAGTTCCAAGGTCAAGGTCAACAATTTCATCAAGCTCAAGCACAACAATTACAAGGACAAGTGAAATCATGAACAAATATAAAATAATTAGTTTTATAATTTATCATTCTGGCCTTGGTAACGTGAAGCTATCCCCGCAGTTACAATACTTAATATTTGTGTATGATATTATCTAACATTAGACTAGTTTTTCTGTCTGATTTGATCAAATACAAGTTTTATCGAACACACGTGATACAGAATCTTGTATCACCACACTGGTGATACAACATTGGCAGTTATGTACACGTACACTTCTCATTGTGACGTCATTGGGGAATCTCTGATTTTGTCAAATGTAAACAATGACGTCATTACTACAAAACATGTCATAACATAGTTCAATGATTTTCTGTGGTAAAATGTATGTTTTTCACATAAAGTATTGGGTTTTTAATTATTATTTCTAACCTAATAGGAAATGTTAGATAAAAATATCATATACACAGTGTTTATGTACAACCCTTCGTATCAGGTCTTGTCCTTTTTTCGTAGCTGTATCACTATGAAAAAAGGACTCGACCTGATACTGAGGGTTGTACATACACACTGTGTATATAATATGTATGTATTCCTAGCTACTAAGGTAGCTTGAAGTTACAAGTTCTGGTAACTACTAAGATAGCTTCAAGTACCAAGTTCTGCTCTAAGTTTTTTATTCTCCTTTTCAAATCCGACTTTACAGACCACTTCATATTCATATTATACAAACCGTTGATGTAGTTCTATTTTAATAAACTGATAAAGTGAATCTGTAGTAATGTTCACAAAAGGTAGGATTTGGTGCTTGTTCCATCAAAATTTCCTCTTAAATGAATTATAATGTTATTTAATTACCATCAAGTTTTCAAGCAGTATTTATTGTTACAAAAGTCTTGCCTGTATTTAGGTATGATAAATGAACCAAAACTAATGTGTGTTGTGTAAGAGAGAGAGAGAGAGAGAGAGAGAGAGAGAGAGAGAGAGAAAGAGAGAGAGAGAGAGAGAGAAGCCTTATTATGCTTGTGTAAATGTGGTTAGCATTATGAACACATAACGTGCAGTAGATATTTTGGTGTTTTGCTGGTATGTTCAGGATTTTATTCTTCATTTTAATCATGTTGTAATATCCACATGCTAGTATATATAAATTAAGATTTGAAATTTGAAACAGTCAAGTTAAGCCTTAAATACCAATAAACTACAGATAGTTTTGGTTCTCTACAAGAAAAAACATTAGTTTTACAGACAAAATTTTTCTGCTTTTATTGGTCTGAAAGGTGAACTTTATATAAACAAGTGTTCTTATTTTGCCTGTTCATTTATTTAATCTGTTGTTTTAATTTTGCTTCAAATTGTTCATTTTTCTTGTCCTTTTTGTATTTAATTAATGGATCGCTGGCCACGCCCACAATGTTCCGACAAAAGCCTGGCATGTTTGAATTACACAAAAAGAACGAAAACTTGTCTTGAATTGTGCCATTTGATGAAGTCACTGATACTAGTACATCATAAGTTGCTGTGGCCCTGCTCTGGTACTGTTATGGCGGCCAGTGTCGGAACTTTGTGGGCATGGCCAGCGATCCGTCAATTGCCCATCCAGACAAGATATAATACATTCATATTTATTATACAACATAAACAATACTTGCAAGCTTTACAAAATGCACTCATTATTTTAGCTTTTTTATTTAAATAGAAATATATTGTATTGGTGCAAGAATTAAAGTGTTAATAATGTATGAGAGAGTAAATGGTATAGGATTGTATGAATAATTAATTTATTTCCAATAAAATAAAACTGTAACTAATTTTTGTGTGTCTTATTTGTACATTCAAAATGTACTTCTACAGCTGTCGATGTCAATATAAGATTTATTCAGTTTTGGGATTTGTATTAATGTTGTAAAGTGTGTTCTTAAGTGTATGTTCTGCCAGGGTGATTTGTGCCAAATGATGTGTGTAGTGCCTGGGTATTTATATGGTTCCTGTTTACCAACAAACTGGAGATAACAAATCAGAATTGCCTCATGTACATGTTTTTGTTTATAAGAGGAATTGACAGTATCTGAGCTATCTGGGTTTGGGTTTTTTTACAATACAGTCAAACCTGTCTATAAAGGCCACCCAGGGGAACCAGTAAAAGTGGCCTCTATGGGCAGGTGACCTTTATATACAGGTTGAAATAATATGAATAAAGAACAATTGGGATACAATTTTACTGGCATTTATAAGCAGGTGGCCCTTATACAGAGGTGGCCATTAAGGCAGGTTGGACTGTATTGTCTGAATCTTTGATATGAAATAATGTGATGATAAGATGGTTCAAACAAGTACAGTACAAACTTCTAAATTTATAAAAATTAAATCACCTCTAAAATGGTTGAATGTAAGATTATACTTCATTACACAATAATTATGCTCACCAAGGTAGAACATTTTGTTTTTATATACAGTCCAACCTGCCACAAAGGCCACCTTTATATAAGGACCACCTGCTTATAAAGGCCAGTAGAAATGTATCCCAATTGTTCTTTATTCATATTATCTGAACCTGTATATAAATAAAGGTCACTTACCCAGAAAGGCCACTTTTACTGGTTCCCTTGGGCGACCTTTATAGATAAGTTTTGACTACATGAAATTCAATAATCAATAGGAGATACAGAAGATAAATTTTTGTCATTTTCTTCTGCAATGTTCTAATATTGTGTAGATATTTTGTATACAGATTTTTTATATTCAACACACATATAGATATTAAAATAGTTGATTCTAGGTCATAAAGAGCTCCCTGTGGGGTGTTGTATACACCTTAACTACATACCCAACAGGCTGTAAAAATCTTAAAAATCAAGACGTTTGTAAAATCTAGTTTTACCCATGAAACATCAGTGTGTCAAAGATTCAATGAAAATAAAATGTTCCAGAAAGATGATGTGAAGATAAGCTGACACAGGACATTTCCATAGTAAAACTATATACTTATACCTTGATTACTATAAAAAATAAGTATCATGG
This sequence comes from Anadara kagoshimensis, assembly GCA_021292105.1. Taxonomy (NCBI): domain Eukaryota; kingdom Metazoa; phylum Mollusca; class Bivalvia; order Arcoida; family Arcidae; genus Anadara; species Anadara kagoshimensis. The sequence continues at coordinate 5,703,770 of CM037858.1, read as the reverse complement.
TAATAACATAGACACATTTTTAGATGCCAGCGAAATCCAGCTGCTAGTATGTACAACAACCTCCAATACAACAAAGTGTTGAGACTTTCAATCAATTATCATGTTATTAAATATGTATTTGTTAATGTGGTGTTAAATGACCGATAGTGCTAGACTTTCACTTGCATGTAATGGAAGTTCACTGCTAGGCTAACCCTCAGAAATTCTGCCAGCAAAGGTGGATCGATTGATTAATAAAGCTTTACATCCCAGTCCGAATATTTCACTTATATCAAGATGTCACCGGTTACAGATGAAGTGACAGAAAATTTGACCTTTGCGATGTGCTCAGGGCAACTAGGCAGGGAGGGTTCTTCATTGTGTACACCTACCATGAACTAGGGTATCCATTTTTAAGATCTCCTCTTAGGGATTTGTGACTCATTTCTAAATGCTTGAGTACTTACCGGGTATTTTCAAGTCTTGGTCAGACCCAACCAGGATTCCAACCCAGATCTCTCACATATGAGCCAGCTGGGTGGACTGGAGCAATGAAAAAAAAATTTCCTGCTCAAGACTTATTGATTTTCTGACCTATGACCCCGAAATAGTTTGTCAAGTATTAAGATAAAATATAAACTCAAAAAATGAAAAACTCTACCGGTAATTAAATTATTTATTATTAATCAAAACAAGTGTGTGAAAACAAAATAAAAAACTCTATATGAATTAAAATAACACAAAAGTTTTAACAGTATGTAAATCTGCTCATGTTGTTTTTAGAGTCAACTGTTACTATGGTTGTGAAAATAATTTTTTATCAACTAATTTAATGGCAAAACATTTTATTAACATCTCTCGTACACATTTACACTTAACACTAAATACCAAGAAGAATATAGAGGGTAGATAGCTGATTGATACAGCTTTATGGGCCTTATAGCTCACCTGGACAGAATCATCAAAATGTATGCAAGAAAAAACCCAAAATATTTTGGGTTCTAAAACTGGTATACTGGGTAAAACACAAATACAATAAAACTGTACAAATTAAAACATATTTAAATTACACTTTGTATCTTTTAATTAAATTCAAAGCTACCAGGAAATTGATTACAGAAACCAATAGTTTCTATTTGATATTTTGAAGTTTGACATCTAATTAATATTTTTTTATTTAGCCTACTGAGCATGATTTTGGTAATAATCTTAACAAAAACCACAGTATTGATACAAGATGATACAATATTTCATAGCCACTGGATTTAATTTTAAATGTTTTATTTATCACATGGAATCTATTAATAGCAATATCTATTTTCTTTGCAATATGGATTTATTCATGCTTTATATGTATATTCAATGGGTATGAAATATTGTATCGTATCATTTTGTATCAAACCTCTTCTTCACAATTGTTGTGGAACCAGCATTTTCATTTAAATGAAATACAACCTTTTAAAATGAATTTGGTTGTAATTTTATACAATGTATTCTTTTCCCAATACTGTTACAATGCATATATAATTGCCTGGAAACTTGAAACCACTGTAAGCTACTGATAATTGAACCATATGTTCTCCATTATATAAAATAACAATACCACATGACAAGGAACAAAAATGCAAGAAATGTTTATTCAGTGTACATGTTCAATATATTGTACCAGATCATCTTATATATCAAATAACTGCTAGGAATTTATATAAAAAATAAAATATATGTGTATTTTGTGTATAAAAAAGCAGGACTGAAAGAAAATACAATGTACACTAAAACCTGCTATAGTGACCACCTTTATATAAACACCATCTTTCCATTAAAACAAATATATTACGGTCAATCTGCCAAAAAGAACTACTTCATAAAGATTGTTTGTCTATGATTCCTAAAGTCCCTTGGGTGGTCTTTATATACAGGTTTACTGTACTAATAAAAGTTTTCTAGAAACAACACTTCTGTTATTATTGAAACCCTACTTTATCCACACCTTTGGTTAATTTAAATTTAGCTTTATGTTGCATCAAGCAATATTCAACTAATCTGATTGTTTAAATTATTTTGGAAATGAACCCAAACATGTCCAAATTTGTGTGTTTTCATTCCAGTGTACAACCTTTTTAATTAATTCTGTTATAATTTTATAACAAATTTCATAAATATTATAAAATTATAAATCATTTTATGAAGTTTACTTAACTAAACTGACTAACAGTTTGGCAGTGACGTAACAAAATGTGGCTTGGTGTTCTGTAATTTACAAGTACCAAAATAAAATATTTCAAAATGCAACAAAATATTGTAAATACTACAAACGCAAATGAACTGATACATGTATATATCAATGTGTTACTTTGTAACTTCAATAGACAGTGACCTCATGAAATAGATTATAAAAAAGTATCAACAAACAATGTTTTTATGTACAGTAAAAACCTCATTATAATGCCCCTCAAAAGCTCTGTCATCTCACTTTACCAGCATGCTACTGTAGAATGCTTATATTTAACTGTAGTTTTATTTTTGCTATAGTCGCGATCCAGTGTATTCCTGCTGAAATAAAACCGCCGCAAAAATGCATGGTATTTTAAGTATTTTAATTTTTTTCAAAACACCACCCATTTTAAAAGATCTCTTGAATGGTTGGCAAGCTGATCAATTATAATATACAATTATTGTCTATTGATGAGGTGGATATGGGATTATAGAGACCTGATCAAAGTAATATTCACTGAGGACTCTGCCAACTATTTATGGACTTATTGAGATATTTTTCATTGATTATCGCTATATGTACTACTGAAATTGACCAATCAGAAAATAGACAATGCTCTGTCAAATTATAACACCAATTACAAGTAAAGCTATCTCATTATATATCACTCATACTTACAGCGAGTGATCAGTAACCCTTTTGTACATTACAAAATGTTTCAATCTATAAAAAATTTAATAAAAGTATAGTCTTTTTACCATATTTTGTATTGCACAAAAATGTTAATAATTTAGATTTTCAATGATCAAGTCCAGATCATTGCTAGAAATTATATTTTAGTGTGAACTTAAAAGTGTCAAGCTTTTATTATGGATTCAGGTCAGCTTTGGGAGGCTATTGTTAATATTTTTATTCTGGTACCTAGAATAACATACTAAATCAACTAGTTCAAATGAAAATACATATAATTCTTTTAGCAATATACATTGTAAGTAACCAAATGTTTTTGACAAGTTTCTAAAACATTACTGCAAATTAAAATAGGTTTAGATATACCAGAAATATTCAAAGAAATCAGATGCAAGGCAACATTATCAGATTTGAAAGTCCTATGTAGCAAAAAGATAATGGTTACACAAAAACATGTTTATCATTATTGAGATATGTACATTGCACTTTCTTATTAGCCCCCGAATTGTCTGGCCCCGTATGTTGTATTGACCCTTGACCTTCAGTTTACTTGGCCATATGGTAGAAAACCTCAGTTGTGATAAGGCTGGATGTGGGATGCTCAAAAGTAATGCATATCATAAAACCCAGAGGTCTTTACTTATGTCCTGGTCATTTATATTTGTTAATAGATAGTATGGAACCAAAGTGTGTGCTACAACTGTGAGAATTTGCATTTGGAACATAAACCAGTGAAGATTCCCCTGAACTAAAAGTATCAACATTCATTTTGTTCTCTGAAAATTAATGAAAACTAAGCCTAGGGTTATGAGTCTTATGACCAAAATTTGCTAGTTTAAGATTTTCAATTCACAACTGAGGGCTGAAACCAGTAACGGGGCCAATATGGATACAAAATAATACTAGTACACGGTGCTATCAAATCTCGTCATCTCCACAATCTGTAATGAAGGTTCCTACCTGCTAGTGCCAATTATTATACAATGAAATGGTTTTTAGTCCATAGCATATCTCAGAATTAACACACTGATGGCCAGCAATATCAAAGCAGAAGCAACATTCAATTCTTTACAGGAATAAATCTTTAAGAGAATTTCATAAACATTCCATCATACACTCTCAGACATAAGCTATATTGTTCATCTTTAAGCTCTAAATCAAGTGGTTTGAGAAGTGTCTGGATGCTTTAATCTCTTTTCATTTTGCTGTTTAAGTTTAAGAGAACCTACTGGTCTTCCATGGTTCTGATGGTGCTTTTTAAGCTTCCTCATCAAGCAGTTGAAGTGGGCCTTTTATTATTTATTGTAGTGGCTCCATATTAATTCATCTGAAATGTTTTCCCATGATTAAAGTTACCACAGTTTTAATGTTCATCATCAGGATCATAATCTAGTGGTTCAAGTGGTTCTCCAGTGATTAAAATTCCTTTTTCATACAATGATGTCACAACTCCTAACTGTAATACAAGACCACAAGATTAATTAACACCAATACATCTTTAAACAATGTACCAGTTAGGGGTGTAACGATACGGGCAAAACGGTATTGCGATATATTGGGAAATGTCAAACCTGTATTGCAATACGTATTGAATACGTATTGCCTTGGATGTTGAACATGTGAAGCAGGAAATTCTCGATCTTTTGGAGCACCTGGAGTTCATCTTTGTGTTTATTATGAATACTTGTATACAATAAAATTTAACATATAGTTTTATCTTGTTTATTATTAGTAATATACCAATGAAACTGGTTTTAACATCAAACCTGTGAACTCGTGAATAAACAGAAAAACCTGAATAAAGAGTTACGAGACTCCAGGACAAACGTGTTAACCATACTGTTTTAAAGCGCATCGCATTCAACATAATTTTTACAACGAGAGAAAACGTTCGTGTGATTATGACTTTGTGGTTAAACTAATATCCAAATAGGCAAAGAAAGGGGTATAATTTCCGTATCGGCAAAAAACCGGTATTTGAAAATCGTACCGTGATAACCGACGTTGGGGCCTCTGAACCGGTTTTACCGGTATATCGGTATATTGTTACAGCTCTAGTACCAGTACATGTATTGTAGTCATGCGATAAAAGGTGAAATTACTGTATACAAAATTAATTTAACCCACCTGGGGATCTTAAAAAATTAAAGAATTAACAGTGGAGTAAATGACAAGGTAAACAAGGTCAATGTTATTTGTATTTCATTTGTATTGAGACATCACCATCAATAGAGGATGTTGCATAAATTCATACAAATCATGCCTCTGGAAATGGATAGCAAAGGCACTTTTAATGTCATGACTGTTATATTAGGCACTTGTTTTTTTTAATGTCTCTGTTGTGACTGTTAGGCACTGATGTTCAGTCTTGTTTATATAAAGCCATAACTTGCAATTATGTGTGCTTGGTGAAAATAGTCACCATCCATTTAGAATGTCATGAATTGTTCCCTTCAATCCAACTTACAACATTTACCATAGTGTTGATCAATATATTGTGAAGTATTTATTTTGGAACTGAATTATGGGATTCATCATCAAATTCTGGGATAAAATGATGAATTATGGGAAAGTCCATGAAATTATGCCATTGAATTCTAGGATATAAGAGGAATTATATGACACATCATTGTTAATATAAGCAAAACTATGAGTATGTTAAAACAAACCTTTTGATCTAATGTTTCTAATGGAATACTTTCTACACTAACAAATTCTGGATACGAATGTAATAGATATTCTACTGCAGGAGCCAACTGAAAATAAAACATCAAAGTAATGAAAGTACTAAAAAAAATATCAACAATTCAGTGTTATCACATTATACTTTGTTGGTCTAACATTGAGTTGGGCATGGTTAATATTTGACTACTCGAAAATATAAATCTTGATACTAACATCAGTTTCAAGACCAGAGGCTCAGTGTGGCTGAGCCTGTATCGCTCACCTGCTTTTAAAGCAAATTTGTATATATGCTTTTCCCATAGGGTCCAATGTAAAACAATGTTCTCCGCTGGCAGCCATGTTTTATGGCAGATCAGAAAAATTTTGGCAATCTATGTAAAGGACCTTCTATACTTTATTCCTGTAAAGTTTGGTTCAATTTGCTTCAGTCATTTCTGAGGACATAGTCAAAATGTGTTTTTCCCATAGGGTCCAATGTTAAACTATGTTCCCTGCTGGCAGCCATGTTTTTAGGCGGATCAGAAAAATTTCGGCAATCTTTGCAAAAGACCTTCCATACATCGTTCCTGTAAAGTTTAATTGAATTGGCTTTAGTCGTTTCAGAGGAGATAGCCAAAATGTATGTTTTCCCATAGGGCCCAATGTTAAACTTTGTTTGGCCCTGGCGGCCATTTTTTTTGGCGGATCAGAAAAATTTGGGCAATCTTAGTAAATGACCTTACATACATTATTCGTGTAAAGTTTGGTTAAAATCGGCTCAGTGGTTACAAAGAAGATAGCAAATATATGCTTTTCCCATAGGGTCTTATGTTAAACTATCTTCTGTGCTGGCGGCCATGTTTTTTGACGGATCAGAAAAATTTTGGCAATCTAAGTAAAGGACCTTCCTTACACCATTCCTGTAAAGTTTGGTTAAATTTGCTCTAGTTACTTCTGAGGAAATAGTCAAAAATGCATTTTTCCCATAGGGTCCCATGTTAAACTATCTTCTGCGCTGGCAGCCATGTTTTTTGGCGGATCAAAATAATTTCGGCAATCTTAGTAAAGGACCTTCTATACATCATTCCTGTAAAGTTTGGTTAAAATTGGTTCAGGGGTTTCAGAGGAGATAGTTAAAATATGAAAAGTTTACAGACGGACGGACTGACTGACTGACAGACTGACGGACGACGGACGCCGAGTGATGGCAAAAGCTCACATGGCCTTTAGGCCAGGTGAGCTAAAAAGTGAAAACTGGCTGCCTCTGTGTCTTTGTCATGGTGAGATAAAAGGTATTAACTACAATTTTTTTGTATTCATTCAGAATTTCAGTGTAACAGTTGTCAATACAGATACATATTAATAGACCCCCTCTGTCTACTACCGGTATATATAATGTACAAGAAGATACATAAGCGAGTAGGAAACTTCTGCTAGTTTGATCTTCTAAATTATTTCGCAATAAGAAATTTTCATGGTTCCGACTGTAGGAAAGTGTAAGAAGGAAATAAGAAATTCATGCTAAGAAGGTATATTCACGATTCAAGAGTCGCTGTGAAAATTGTGAATATTTTTTTCCTAGCATATGTTTCTTCTTATATATGACCTCTGACCTCTTAATACTGAGGTTCTGAGGTATGCAGCATGAAAAACTATTATCAAGGGAATAATAAATCCACCCTTCCTCCCCTCTCTCTCTCTCCTATGCATACCTCTGCTGATATCTCTAAATACGTAGGATCTGTAGCATGGTACAATCTTGTATTATCTAAGGAATAATATAAGCACCCCTACCTCTCATCTCTCACTCATTCTCTCCTCTCTCTCTCATGTATACCTCTGCTGATATCTCTAAATATGTAGGATCTGTAGCATGGAACAATCTTGTATTATCTAAGGAATGATAGATTCTAACTTGATCATCTTCTGTTAGTAATCTGAAAATGAACACAGGTATGAATTTATTACTTTTTTCAAAGTTTTTTATGCTCCCTTGGGAATTTTTTACATTAGAAGCTTTCAGATGTATTCTAGAAGTTAAATTTTAATAAGAACTTTACTTTCCTGAGTCTGAGAATATATTGTTTTTTCTTGCACAATTATTGCAGTAAAGTACATGTACATTTATTCAACAAGAGCACTGCTCTTCATGTCCATAATTGAACACAAGCTACGAGAAACTGGATGCAAAAAACCATAACTACAATTTTGTGGAAAGTTGAAACACGACACGAAAACCTGCTTTATATGTTAAACCTTAATACTTCTTGTGAAACCATACCAAATTTGAAAGGAATTAAATAAAAAAGTTCTTGTATTTTTACAATATGTCCTTATTTGGCACTCAAATGACAATAACTCCTGTAAAAATTCAAGCAGCATCTTCATTTTACAATGTGCACATCTTCATATGATCCCTATCAGGCATGCCAAATTTGAAAATAATTGATCGAAAGTTGTTGGACAAGTTCAACCCAAAAGCCGGATGGACAAATTTAATGCCATACCATTAAATGTCCCATCTTTGATTGGGATATAATAACGTTAACAATTACCTTATAACACCTTTCCTGATGATTTTCACGTGTGTATCAGGTTCAATTTCTACATTTTTTGTAACACAACTCTTAACTGGATCCCATTTCTCACCACCACCATATATACTACACAACTTCTCCACTGTAATGTAAACAAAAATCTTTTAAAATCAGCGATTGACAAACTATAAGGTTTTGGTTTTCTCGAAGTGATATCATTTTACCATAATGCTGGCTGTATTATGTACATGTATATGTGAATGACAGACGAGGACATTTCCAAGATGATCACTCCATATATATACGGTACATATGTGGAGTATAATGATGTTACACCAATCAAGATTATTTTGCTTATATTGAGGTTGTAAGTTCTGGATTAGTGGATAAAATCAGAGTACCAAGAGAAGAAAAAACAAACAAACTTCAACAAGCAAGCTGGCCTAGGATCTGTCCCCGTGAGATTTTACTGAGAAAGTAAGATGTTTTGTGATACATAAACCATGATAAAATAGATTATGTTATAGGATATACATATAATGATGCCGTGTCATGCTGCAGAGTATAAATCTATGCATTTATTTATTTACTTTTAAGGAGTGCTAACCAATAATGTCTTCCATTTTCATAAATTTATTAAAAACTACACAAAGGATTGTGCTGAAAATGGAACTTGATCTGTTTTTACAGTACTATACAACTGCAAAATTAAAAAAAAAAAATTTGATTTGTTCTTCAGTTTTTGGATATATGTAGTGGGGTGTTTAAACTCTTGTAACAGTTCCTTTAAGATTACCGTTTGTCAGAAGAGGTGGAAGACTGTCGTGTACAAAACTTTTCCCCATTTGATCACAGGCTGCGTCTACTGGTGCTACATTCATCAATTTTACCATCAAATGTTCAATCTTACGAAAAAATGCTTTTCTCTGAGGTGATTCCTGTCAAATGAAGAATAAGATGTACCTATATATTAATATATATATAAAAACAGTAAATTAATGCTAGGAACGAAATACGAATATATTTGTATAAAATTAAGTTTCATCATTTTCTGTATTTATTTGTTTTATTTCAATGAAAAAAGTCCTATTTAAGAAACAATTTGAAAATTTCACCCACTAGCCAATAGTTTGCTTCATCTTATGTATGTTAATTGTTAATAACATATAACAAAAAACCAATACCCATCCTTCCTAATACTAAAACAGTCTAGTCCAACACATTTCTCATTTTCATCAGATTCAGATGCCTTGAATTGAAACTATCAAGTTCAACCCCCATACCAACCTGTTTGTCAGTCACTTCCATGTCAGTCACTTCCAAGGATTAGTATAATTGAGCTAATCAACCACTTACTGAATCTTGCCTACTACAGCAAATACAGTAAGGATATTCTGATGTACAGACATATGATTTTATGATTTCATATATATGTATAACTATTATATGCTCAGCCTGTTTAAAACACTAACTAATAACTCTATTTTTTAACAAGTTGTTAAACAAATATATTTTCACCAAGTAAGAGAATTATCTATATCCAATTTTCCTAAATTTGTGAAAATATAGTAATTTTTTTTTTTTCATTTTTTAAACATTTGCTAAAATTGGTTACTTCTTAAAAGAATTTCTCAGAAATAAATAGCCAATGGCTATTTTGGGTATCCAGGAATGGAAACATAGTGACAGAATTATAGGTCAGTATCTCCATCTTCATTATAATTTCATTATTTATATTTTTGTTCATTAGATATATATCTAGCTACCTAATGTATGTACTAACCTCATCAGAATTAGCAATACCCATGTAACTTAAGTAATCCCTTGGTAAACCTTTCCTAAATTCAACATCTTCATCAATGGCCACTTGTATAGCTCTCGGCATTAACTATAACAATATACAAACATTTTACTGTGGTAACAAATCACAAACATTTACCATGGTAACAAATCACAAACATTTTACCATGGTAACAAATCACAAACATTTACCATGATAACAAAACACAAACATTTACCATGATAACAAAACACAATCATTTTACCATGGTAACAAATCACACCATTTACCATGATAACAAAACACAATCATTTTACCATGGTAACAAATCACAAACATTTACCATAATAACAAAACACAAACATTTACCATGATAACAAAACACAATCATTTTACCATGGTAACAAATCACACCATTTACCATGATAACAAAACACAATCATTTTACCATGGTAACAAATCACAAACATTTACCATAATAACAAAACACAAACATTTACCATGATAACAAAACACAATCATTTTACCATGGTAACAAATCACAAACAGTTACCATGGTAACAAATCACAAACATTTATCCATGGTAACAAATCACAAACGTTTAACCATGGTAAAAAATCACAAACATTTTACCATGATCATAACAAAACACAAACATTTAACCATGGTGACAAATTGCAAACATTTTACCATTATGCTATGTAAATAAGCCCAGATACTGTATTTTTGTATTCAGATGTAAAAATTAATGACAACTAAGTGTGTAAACATACTGCAATCTCAAAATGTATATTCTTTAATTACTCTATTTTGATGAGCTTCATAAAATAGTCCTCTACATAAAACAAGATGTGTAAATTATACCCAGACCACAACAAATGTTACTACAAAGCTCACATGTATGTGTACATCATTTTATAAGGCTGTCACATAAACTAGAAACAGATGCATTTTGTACAAACACAGGAAAACTGAATGCAAGCTTATTTTTTTTTATTACTAACAAAAGACTCTCTTAATGTAAGCTGTAAGCTTATTATTTATTACTTACAGAAAACACTATAATTTCTGTGTTAATGAAAACTTGTCTCAAACGAAGTATTATTTCAATCAAATGTTTTTAGATACACACTAAATTAAATATGAACAAACATTCACTAAATCACCTAATTATTAAAACTATTTACCTTTTCAAATAAATCACCCCAGGTGTTTTTCTGGTAACAAGATACAGTAATATGTAACGAATGGGCATCTTCTAATGACTTCCCCTGAAATATAAAGCTACAGTTACTATACAGCCTTCCTATAATACTACTTCACTGCTCTCATCTCCCTTTGAATGATGAAAACTTCATTTTATCATTGTACAACTAGGGTTATATAGATATCACCCTGCCTGTCTGTATATGTCCATGCATCCATCCCAATATTGTGTCAGCTCCATATCTTCCATGTATACAGGTGGATTTTGTCCAAACTTAGGACAAATGTAAATCAACATAATCAATGTGTCCCATACCAAATATAGGTGACATAGATATTTATATTCAGAAAAAATGCAGTCCTATATTTGCTTTAGCTCAAGATGGTGACGGAAAATTTCACCAAACTTTTGTTTTTATCTTTTAGCAATACATATATACAGAAGATGTAAAAACCATGAAAATCAGTCAAAATATCAGTATTCTGGTATGTTTATATGAATATTGTGAAAGTACCTGTCATCAGTGTCAAGAAGATTCAGAGAGCTTCACAACATAAAACACTCAAAAAGTAAACGTCAACCATAGTTTAGAATGGAGTTATTTATGTCCCCGTCAAGATTCTTCCACTTATATGGAGGCAGTCAATTCATGGATGGTGGTGGAAACCAGAGTGCCTCAAGAAAACCACTGACCTTCGGCAAGAGAACTGACAAAATTTCTCACATTAAGATCTGTTCCGAGTGAGATTTGAATCAGTGATCCGTAAACATCAGCTTTAGCCCATTTAGATACAGAAAACCCAAAACAACCATAGATTGGCAAAAGAAAAGGAGATATGACAAATGTTTACTTGATATGAACACATCTTATATTAGTTTTGTTTTAGTTTTTACTACCTGATGTATTGTTCCTCTGGGAAAGTACAATAAATCTCCAGGTTCTAATGTCACTTCTAATATTGGTTCTCCAAGTCCTTCATCTGTAAAGTTACCTGTAAGTATTAACAAGTACTGTTAGTAAATTTATGTATTATATATATATATATATATATCTTAGAAAGAGGAACCAGGAACATGGGAACTCGGTTTTATTTGTTCAATTTTTAGTAATGGCAAATACCTTGCAGGTGTAACAAGGCTGTCAAGTGATTCAGTTTGAAAAAAAAAAAACATTTATGAATAAATACCTGAACAACAATATTCCTTAAAATATACTGGAATTAAATAAATATGTTCAAACATAATTATTATTGTTGGAAAATGACTTAATATTAATGTCCTTAATCTTTATATAACAATAGCTGATAAATTTTGTATAGCTTCTTTATAACTAAATCCCGGTTAAGACAATGTTCAGCTTTTGCATAATTGAATTGTACATGTATATAATTGACGGATCGCCCGCCACGCCCACAATGTTCAGACAAACGCAGCCATCACAGTACTAAAGCAGCGCCACAGCAACTAAAGACGTACTAGTGTCAGTGACATTAAATGGTACAATTCAGGCCGAGTTTTCATTCTTTTTGCGTGTGATTCAAGCATGCCAGGCCTTTGCCGGAACATTGTGGGCGTGGTCAGCGATACGTCAATTATGTAGCCATCTGCCCTCATACATACACATAAAGAGTGGAATGAAGTAATTGAGTTTTATGCTCCAGCCAAGATCTATTCACTAATATTAAGGGGGGTCAGTTCATGGATGATGGAGGAAACTAGAGTGTACACAGAAGACCATAGATCTTCAGTAAGTGAACCAACAAAACTAGAGTGTACACAGAAGACCATATATCTTCAGTAAGTGAACCAACAAAACTAGAGTGTACACAGAAGACCATAGATCTTCAGTAAGTGAACCAACAAAACTAGAGTGTACACAGAAGACCATATATCTTCAGTAAGTGAACCAACAAAACTAGAGTGTACACAGAAGACCATATATCTTCAGTAAGTGAACCAACAAAACTAGAGTGTACACAGAAGACCATATATCTTCAGTAAGTGAACCAACAAAACTAGAGTGTACACAGAAGACCATAGATCTTCAGTAAGTGAACCAACAAAACTAGAGTGTACACAGAAGACCATATATCTTCAGTAAGTGAACTGGCAAACATTGACATTAGACTTTGTGCTGATTGGGATATGAACCTTGGTGGTGAGAGGCACTGTTAATACATGTACATAAGTACACGCTTTAAACCACTGTGCCACCAGGGCCCCCTACAGATAAAGAAGTGAAATCTATATAAACATACCACTTGAATACCTTGGAAGTGTTTCTGCATCAGTTCTGCAATAGATATTATACATATATTTACTAATGCCATCTCATCAAGATTCCCTTGCATATATAGACAGTTCCATTGTAGAATTATTTAGTTTCAATGAAAACTCTACTCCATATAACTAAACACAAATTTTGGGTTTTAAAGGTTTGGCTGTAATTCAATTAAGCCCAAATTCTGGTTTATTATGGATTTGATTCAGATTTACTGGTACTTAATTATTTATGTTAGCTGCATTATAACAAAAGTTTAACTTCAGGTCTGAGATAAAACAAGAGATGTCAGTACACACTGACAAATGCCCCCCCCCCCCCAAAAGTTAGTTTGAATAAGGAAGTAAATAATATGAAGGTTAATGTTACCATATCTTGTTGACTACATAGCTAGTTTCCATAACTTACCTTGGACTATATAACCTCCAGTGTTTTTTACCTTCTAACTGCAGAATAAAGGCCTCTATATCATCAAAATGTGGAGCAAATCCTTGTGTGCCAGCAGGAGTTAAATATCTTAAATAAAACATGATATGTAACAAAATAAAATCACTAATGTTATAAAGAAAATATAACATGTACACATTATAACACATTTCAGCTCAACCAGATGTATGGTATTCTTTTAAATGTAAGTTAACCATGAATAGTGTGAAAAAGTCTATTTTAATAACAGCAGCCATATTGGATACACTATCCCAGTTTTTTTTCCAAGTGCCAACAAATCAATCTGGACACAGACATACAACAGTATTACTATACACCCATCACATCACCACTGGTGTCGGGCACAAGCATAAATTTGAATATCGAAGTCCTGACATCATTTTTCTCATACTACATGTATATTTATTACTTTCAGCTATTTAAGAAATAGTTTGTAAATTCACATGGTGAAGATCTATGTAAAAATTCTCACATTTTTGCCCAGGATTGGAACTTAGGCTGAGAGGAATTGTGACCCTTAAACCAACACTTAAGACCACTTATACATCAAACTAGGCTGAGAGAAATTGTGATCCTTAAACCAACACTTTAGACCACTTATACATCAGACTAGGCTGAGAGGAATTGTGATCCTTAAACCAACACTTAAGACCACTTATACATCAGACTAGGCTGAGAGGAATTATGATCCTTAAACCAACACTTTAGATCACTTATACATCAGACTAGGCTGAGAGAAATTGTGATCCTTAAACCAACACTTTAGATCACTTATACATTGTACATCAGACTAGGCTGAGAGAAATTGTGATCCTTAAACCAACACTTTAGACCACTTATACATCAGACTAGGCTGAGAGGAATTATGATCCTTAAACAAACACTTAAGATCACTTATACATCAGACTAGGCTGAGAGGAATTGTGATCCTTAAACCAACACTTAAGACCACTTATACATCAGACTAGGCTGAGAGGAATTGTGATCCTTAAACCAACACTTTAGACCACTTATACATCAGAGACACAATAAAAGGTTATTACAAATGTCTGACAACAGGAAACAGTGCCATATATACATATACTTACACATTAGCTCCTACACAACAATTAAAGTACTCCTGTAAAACAGACAGCAACTTCCAGACATTTTGTGAATACGTCTGTGGGTTTAGTAACCTCACACTACAACCATTCTACAATAAAATGTTAATTATATGCGAGAATTAGTAAGTTTCTTAGTTACCACTCTGCAAAAATAAATCTGCCAGAACAGCAATGTTGCCAATCACTTTGAAATAAGTCACCA
The DNA here is from genome assembly GCA_021292105.1 of Anadara kagoshimensis. Taxonomy (NCBI): domain Eukaryota; kingdom Metazoa; phylum Mollusca; class Bivalvia; order Arcoida; family Arcidae; genus Anadara; species Anadara kagoshimensis. The sequence goes on along the minus strand of CM037858.1, from coordinate 5,688,661 downwards.
AACTATCCAATCATAAATTAAACTTTAGACACAGAAGCTTAAGGTTGTGTTGAAATTATGACATAAGCACTTCTGTACTTCAAACAAACCAGGTTAACTGCACAAACTGTAAAGTTAACACATTTACACATCTCAACCACCAAGACCCAACTTTGAATTATGAAATTTTAACTGTAGTATATATATATAGAGTTTTTGTATAAAGCCAAGTAAAAATTAGCACATAAATATATCATTAGTACATTAAAATGTTCTATATGTATTAAGATTGTTATATGTAAAATGGCAGTTTAACTCTGTGAAGTGAATTTGAATTTCATTATTTCACATACAATACACCATTCATTGTCTTAAGTCTTAAGGTTTAGAAATAACTACTGTAGGAACCACTGTGACTGTGACAGTGAAATTCTCTTTATATCCATAGAAAATCAAATAAATTTGAATAATTATCAGTATTTTTCACTTACTTGTACCTAGTCATAACAGGAAATCTGTATGCGCATCCGCGATTAGCCCAAAATATATCTGCATAGGGAAAAACGTTGGTGCTATGGGGATTTAACATGTTGAAAAACCATGCAAATGGCGGCGTCTGTTGCGCATATGACGTAAAACGTCACCAAGCACTTCCGGTGTAAACATCATCATTTTCGCATGTGTAAAATCCAATACCACCAACATTTTCCTTTTTACAGACATACTTTATGACAATCGGATGCGCATACAGATTTCCTGTTACGACTAGGTACAAGTAAGTGAAAAATATCAAACTTTATTCAATTTTTTTTTATTTTCTATGGATATAAAGAGAATTTCACTGTCACAGCCACAGTGGTTTCTACAGTAAAACTTATAGCTTCACAAATACTGTTATCTTCCAACAACAAATATATGAATATACATGTATCTACAGTACCCCAGTTTGTAAAATAATGATATAATCAGATGTTTTAAATACCTGAAAATAATCCCACACAACAGGAGCAAACGCTCTGCCGACTGGGTTATGTGTCTCTCTTACACCGTTTGTATAAGTTGTGACATCTAAATTAACACCAAACTGAATAGGTTCCTGAAATACAAACGATAACAAGTAATACATTATATGAAGTGAAATATTTCTGATGTGTGGCAATGAAATGAGAGGAAAAAACATTGAAAGAAATATGGTTTGGAATTCAAAATACATGTGTGTGTAAGTGAGGTGGGAAATTTGCTGAGGGTGTGGGGGCATTATAAAGAGGTTTTACCATTTGTACAAATACCCAAAATTTCATTATGATTAGATTAATGAGATAATGTTTAAAGCAGTATCACCATTATTACAGCTTATTAAACTAACTATATGTAACAGTTGTAAATGAATCCAGCAAGATGTCTTCATATTTATTACAGGGTCTATAAGTGACTAATTCTTTTTAATTTCACTAGAATTAGGCTTGTATTAATACATCTGAATATTTTAGAATTATGACACTATGGATTATTTTTCAAGAAGGTGTGTGACTTAACTTTGATACAATAATACACTATATGATAGGTAGAGAATACAAATTTCAGTAAAAAGTTTTTGATTACCTCCCTTAGAATCCTGTCAAGTTCTGCTGTACTGAACCAACCATCATTGTACTGTGCTAAGTGCCTTTTGACTAGTAATGGCTTCCGTTCCCATAATTCCCTGTTATAACACAATCAAAAACTAATAATTAAGACTTAAGATACATTTTAATATGAAATATGTGCATGTGCTTCATTTGATAATTTAAGATGCAAAAATTATCATTTACCGTCGTTTATGCAAATTCAGACTCACTGATTTGCTCATGAAATTTTTACAAAAATTATTACGATGGCTACTGACACGAATTTTATTAAAAACGCTGATATACCCACAGTGAAAGATTGTGTGGAACTAGGTAAGGTAATCTAAACCCTAAGGATGTCTTACATGTATATCAACATTGACTGGTATGTTTATTTTATATTTTTTTCTGTGCAAGTCTTGACCGGGTTGCTCAGAAAAGCTAGTGGATATCATAGCAGTACATGTGTAAACACATTATCAATTATATCACACTGTGGATCTTCATGAGACTTACTTGAAGAATTTTTCTGGTTTTACAGGGTGTATAACACATTTAAATATTTTCCTAGCTTCCTCTCTGCTGTCATACATATAGGGTAATACTGAATCTTCCTCATCAAACGATGGATTTGTAACATCCTATGTAAATCAAAAACATAATTTTGTAAAACCAGACAAATCAAACATGGCTGCTAAACTTCGCAAAAAAAAGAGATATATTTATTCCATTGACGTTCATTTCCAGGGCCCACTACATGTACATGTAGTTATGATGAACACTTATTTCATGGAGAAGTGGACTTGGATCTAAATCAAAGTAACAGCAATGTAACTTCTACACTACATTATGCTGTACAAAAATTAAAACAGGACTCCTGAGCTTCATTTCCATTAAAAGAATGAGTATCAACATGTCCATTGTTCTAAAATAAAGATCATGTGTTCACATTTGCATTTTTTCTACATATAGATGGTAGAAACGAAGAAATAAGAAACATACATGTCTGTGATTTTTACTTTGGCCTGACGGGCAAATTGTTAATATCTGGACTGACTAAATATTTCCATTTTCAAAATTATAATATCCAATTATAGCCTGTCCAGAGGAAATACAGTACAATAATCCCTCTTTGATGAGAACTCAGGCCATTACAAAGTTAACCCCCAGCATTTTTGCTAAAGGTGGACTGATGCAAAGTGGAATTACATGCCTTGCTTTACCATTCTGCCCCTCTTAGGATCAAACCCATCACCCTTGCATCACGAGTCCATGACCTTAATCACTCAGTCATGTAACAAATAAACATAAAACCGATGTCAATAGACAGAAATTTGTTATTTTACACATGTAATGACATTTTACCTCAGGAGTACAATCATGTTTTTCTACTCGTTTTTTCTTGTTAGGTCCACTATCCTGATCCTCAATCGGTCGTTTACCATTTAACTTAGGCGATTTTATTCCTGGTGACTTTGTTACACTACTGACAGCAGACTTTGGAGGTTTGGTGGTATTTTTCGGTGATGTTATGTTATTTTGTGTAGCTGTTTTATTTCTCTCTTGTAACAGATTATCGTCACCATTAACTGTTTTGGGAGATAATGTCTCTGCTTTCCCATTAGGTAAAACTTTAGCCTGAGGTTTCGGGGAGTTTACTTTAGGAGATTTATTAGATGACTTGGACTTTTGACCACTTGTATTCAGATCTGTGGTTATAGACTTCGGTGAAGCAACTTTCGGTTTTCCTTTTGGTGGCAAAGTTAGTGTAGCATCCTTTCTGGGTTTTATTACTCGAGGGGGAAGTTTTGGTGTATCATCTGTCCTTTTGTCTGAAAACAACAATATGCAAGTACAAGTATAAGATGGTTTAACAGATGACACATACGTCCGATGTCTAATGCAACTAACAAATTTCCATACACTGACAAAATGACATCAGCTAAACATATAAACCAACTCCAAGGTAAAGACAATACAAAACAGACACACATATAAAATCTCTTTTTACATTAGTATCAGGGGTTTGAAATGTTTATAGTTATCGGACACCGACTAAAACAATATTTTTGACACAAAAATGTAAACAATCCTTGAAAGTAGGGGTGGGCATTGGGAAGAAAAACATACTGCAATATATTCAGAAAATATTTGTATATGTATTGCAATACAGTCACATCTGTCTCTGTCTGTCTATAATGGCCATCCAAGGGAACCAGAAAGAAGGGCCTTTATGGGCAGGTGGCCTTTATATACAGGTTCAAATAATATGAACAAAGAACAATTGGGATACAATTCTACTGGCCTTTATCAGCAGGTGGCCTTTAAGGCAAGTTGGACTATATATTGCATAGAGGTGTGCGGTATTACCGGTCCATTTTAAGTAAACCGGTAAACCGCAGTACACTTTTTGAAATACCGGTACGTCGACAATTTCCGTAAACACGAATCTACGGAAATTGACGATCTTACAAAACAACGATTTCCGATTAAATTAAATTATTTAGAATCATTTTAAATTAACTTATATGCATTTAATGATTTTAATATACGATAAAAATACAGATTAAGTAAAATTTCTGAAAGTTATTAATCAACTGATATCGTACACGATGTTGTTATTACATACGACTGCTTTACGGCAGATGTCAACATGGGAACTGAAGAATTTGACATATAAAAACTCTTGGGGGAAATCTGCCATTTGGAAACATTTCAGTTTAAAAAAGAGGAAAATAGATAGCGTGGTTAGATTTTCTAGTCAAGTTCTATATTTTAGTCAGACAGTTTCACTGGTGATGAGCATGGTTTATGTTTAAACTTTTATGACATTTGCGACTGTAAATGTGCTTTGTTAGATTTCATTAAAGCTTTTTGTTACAAGATTGCAGTAGTTTTATTTCCTGTTCACAACTTCGTCTTCGCAATGGATGGTTAATAGCAAAATGAGTTGCTATATAACAAATTCAACTGTCATCTATCTAACAATTAAAGTAGCATATCAAACATACTAATCCATGTACAAATCACAAATAGCAAAAGAATATAAATTAAATTATTTTATTTTGTGTTGTTAACTGATCTGGTCAAATTGATTCATATTTATGCTCCATTTGAAGTAAGAATTTCCCATTCAAGAATATTGTGGTATACCGTGGTACATACCGCGGTACTTGTTAAAATACCGTGGTATACCGCGGTACAAAATTTTTCGTGGTACCCAACACTATTATTGCAACAGCTGAACTGGCATCCAAGTTCGGCAGTCAGATTACTGATGCCCCCAGTATATTTAATGTCTGCATTACAGACAGTGCACACTGCTACATTTTCATTTATAGTCTCTGATAATTGCTTAAATTTAAAATGCTCTAACAGTCCAGACCAGAAGTTCTGAAGTCTTGGCCTCGATTTTTATATACAAGTACCTATTGCTTTCTTAGTTGATGGTTTGATATCTGAATTGGATTTGAGACTTGTTAATTTGACACTTCCTGCATCTGTATCTGTAGCAACATCATCTGAGGCTTTTAATATTGTTGGGCGTTTCCTAGGTGTGGTCCTTAGACTGTTTCTTAGACTACCACCTTTTAAAACTCTCTGAAATGCACCATATTTAAATTTTTGCATTACATTTTTGTAATAGATATGTACTATCATACATTTAATTTTAAAAACATAATAGGTGTGGATCACAAGTCACACCTGTAAAACTATTGTCAATAAATTATCTATCATTTATATTGTAGTTTGTACAATCATTAATCTGTAAATCAATTTCCTCTTTGCAATCAGTGGATCTTTGTGCCAAATATTTGGTCTGAAGCCTGCACTTACGGATCACACCACTTAGGTTCAAATCCCACTCAGAACAGATTTAGTTTAGTTGGTGAACTTGTTACTTCTCTAGGGAACTCAAAGTTTCCTCTGCCCTCCATGAACTAATTGGCTTGAATAAGTAAAAGATTCTTGATTGGGGCATAAAACTACTTTACTTCACTCCACTCCTTGCTATCACTATCACTAAGCTACAGCAAGCAAATTCTGTGATTTAGGATCCCATGCCAGTAGATATTTTTTGAAATTTACATTTATGTTCAACAATATGAGCATCATTGTTGATGTTTCTACTTACCAGGACTTTCTTTCCTTTTAGCTGTTTAGCTGAGTCAGTTATAGCAGGAGTACTTGATGCTCTTTTCAGTTCTGTGTTATCAATACTGTCATTATTTACAGATCGTGGTGTGTCACCCTTTTCCTGATTATACAAAAACTCAAACATGTCAGTTCATGTATTACAATTCATTTAGAAACATAAATATCATTTTCTCAGTTTTGATAATTCAGTGTTCAAAATAAGACAATATTTTCAATCAGTCCTTGTCTTGATAATATCAGCATTTTCTACAATGGTATATAGGAGACTACTAAAAAGTAAACAGTCCTTCCCAAAAGTTACCAGTCTCGGAGTCAGACTGTGGGACTAGCTGTAATTTCGAACATCATTTGATATACCGATACATGTACTGAGACTAATTTATCTTGATTCGATTGCTGAGTATGATTACACTATTTACAGTGAACATTTCAGCAGAATTTCCTATCTTTTATTACACCGTCCATTTAAAAAATCTCATTTCTTATTCAAAATAACAATGTTGTAATTTTTTGTAATTTAACTTTTAAAGTATTAATTCTTTTAAAAAGTAAAAAATTAGCACTCTATAACCACTGGCATGTTTTCAACACAGTAACACTACATGCAACATTCAAAAATTGCAAAATTATTTTTTTTTTTTTTGCAAGAATTTTCTATTATAATTTATATAACCAAACATTTATTTGAATCTTCTGTGTCAATTTTTTTGGCTGGGACCTGTGTAGACAACCTTTAGAAAATACTGGGCTTGATGTTCTCAAGAGGGAATGTGACATCTCTAATGGGACACCCTATATACAGAGATAACTGGTTTAAATTGTACACAAATGTCTTGATACACAATAAATTTATAATTTATCTTATAATTTTATGTTTTATTTATTTATTTTTGCTATGATAAATTATTGCAATTATATCAACATAACAAATATGAAATATTAAAATATATTGTATATAACCAGTATATGTGTGATTTACCTTCTTGGATTTGAACACTGCAAATGCTGAAACTTTTCTCATGTTTTGTATCTACCCTGAAGAAGAAATGTAATAGAACTAATTATTATATACATATTAATAACAGAAGACTTGTCAGGGCTCGGACAGATTTGTTCACATTACTCAAAACAATCAAGCAGTGCAGAAAATCCACTCAGCACTTAGAAATATACACTTGTAAATTTTTTGATTTGTAACAGGTAGGAGACCCCCCCCCCCTCCCCCTTAGGATTTCCTGCACTATAGACGGGTGCTCTACCAACTGAGCAACCCAGACTGCTTCAATCCTCCTGTTATTTTTGCATTTTTAACACCCCTAATCTGGAATTCTCATAAAAAAATCACTTGGATGTCTGTCTGTCACTTCCCAAGGACTACCAAACTGTAACCGGAAGGAGAAAAATGCAGGGCTAGAACAGAATTTGAACCTGGAACGTCCCACACTATAGCCGTTATAGGTAAGTGCTCTACCAACTAAGCTACCCCAACTGCTACAAATGGGCAAATGTATTTTTATTTAATCATCTTGAATGTAAGGGCAGAAATTTTATTTTAAATATTCCATTTATATGGTGGCTTATTTTTGACATCAACATAATTTAAGTTGACATAAAATTACCTTGACATGTTGACTTAATATCACAATAAGTCGAGATATAATAGCAGTGTTCAATCTAGAAATTGGACACAGGGGGTCATGCTGGCCCAGCCAACTTTTGACAGGGGGCCAATTCTTAAGGTAAGGGGTAAATGCCTACAGACATTGTACACTAAGTGATGTTAACCAGAAGACAACAATTCCACATGTTTATTGGTAAATAAGATGACATAGTCTAAGTGATTGTAATGATAAGCAGACGAAAAACACAAAGCAGTGGTCATGTGTTGTTGGAAGCAAAATATGTATATTATACCGGTCCGTCGAAATACCCAATGTCACCCAATGCTACCCAATGCTACCCAAAGCCACCATAAATAATGCTTAAATTTATGTTATATATCGTTAAATGGGTCCCTTATAATAAATTAGTGCTTAATTATTTAGTAATATTGCATGTTCTACCATCGGACTAACTTTTGACTCAATCAAGCTGTATGACAAGGGAGACAACCTGATGGGTTATTTTTTGTTTTGTTTTGACCGGCTGCAAACCTTCTACTCTGTAAGGAACACCCTAACTCCATTTGAAAAAAAGATTTTATGATTTTGAATACATACGTACATTATATAGTGTAACTTATTCCATACTTGGAGCATTATTAATTTTATGGAAATAATATTACATATCCGATTTCATATATACAAGTTCTAATTTGAATTTTTATTTAATATGTATTCCAAATCGACATTTTTTATGCCGAAGATATTCTATAAGTCTTTAACAGTAAGTTCCGGCATAATATATGTTATGTTGAAACCGGCCTGTTGGAACTAATATTATATATTAAAAGTTCCAAGAGCCATTTTATAATATAACTCATTCCATAGATTTTTTTTTAGAAAAAGATGTTATTCTTTAAACATAATATTCATTATAGGTGATAGGTAACGTAATTCATTGATACCAAAATAAATATCGCTTCCATATGAAACAATATGCGTGCTTATAGTGCAAAATAAAGAGGGTAGCTAAAAAGGCGTTTTTAAAAACAAGGTCCAGTTTCACGATAACATCGCAACTTCTCAACTCGAATCAACATTTATTTTCACAAATTTGTTTTAATTTAGTGATTTTTACGTGAATAAACAGACAAATTTGATTCAAATATACAAATAAATGCAAAAAATATTCATATTTGTAAACAAGGCAACACTAAAAAAAAAAAAAAATGTTTTTACTCAAATATTTCTGTAACAATTTAGGACTGAAAATGAAAATGTAATAATGAATTTTAGATTTAGTGAGAAAATAGATTTTACGTAAAACTGGACCCCGGTCTCTTACATAATGTACATTGCAATATGTACTCAAAATCGTAACATCAGTCAGCAGACGTTTAGGTGTTCCTTACAAGGCGGAAGGTTTACAGTTGGTCAAAACAAACGTCCGGTTGTATCCCTTGTCATACAGCTTACTAGAACGAATAATCTTACTGGAATGGCTTATTTTTAACATTTTGATATTTACCTGCCGTTAAACGGCAGATAATAGTAAAACATAAATGTTAAATAGCAAAATATGATGAAAATTGAACATGAAAAGGTATACGAGTTTAACGATAGAATTCTTCGATCTAACAGCTTACGTATCATACATTTGACTCGAAAATTGCATTGAACGTGCATTAATTCGAATTAATTAAGCACTAATTTATTATAAGGGACCCATTTAACGATATATAACATAAATTTAAGCATTACTTATGATGGCTTTGGGTAGCTTTGGGTAGCATTGGGTGACATTGGGTATTTCGACGGACCCATATTATACACTTCATGACTGTCGTGCTTCCAATCACTTTGACGACCAAATTAATCAACATTACCTTGACACTTGAAAACCACTTTCTACGACTTCCTTATATAAATTTCAAAACTGACAAAGACAAACCACAGAAAACTATGATGTCATATATTTTTGTGTGATTACACATAACTTGGTCAACATTTCTGGTTATCAATACTGGGATGATCTCAGAAAGTGAAAATTCAAAGCGCCCGTTTCAGCCCAGGGGACCTTTCCCAGCACGTCAAGCTGATGAAAATTGCGGGAATGCCACAATGGCGCGCTCTAGATTGAACAGTGAATAGTCAAATAAAAAGCTGATATAAATAACATGACGTTTCGAGATACTTATGTCGACTACTCATGGTAAATATCTCAACTTGGTGTATTATTTATTTCAACTTTTTATTTTACTATCACAACTTTCCATCATATTTTTTTTTATCTGGACTTGTCGTGATATTAAATCAACATGTTAAGATAAATCAATTAAATTTATGTCGACCTAAATTATCTGGATGTCAGAAATAAGCCACCATACAATTTTACCCTCAATTGTCCCATTTACTACATGTATGGCCAAAAAAAGTCTAAAACTTCTAAGCAGATTAACAATTTTCATGTTGCAGAAATTTACAATATAGACAAAACATAATTAGTGTCGTTTGTTTCGTCATATGCTACCTACAGTTATCTGTTCGCAGTGTCAACTGAAATAAAATCATAATTAATCATTTGCAACAGATTAATTTAATGTTCCGCTTGCTGACTCAATAATTTAATGTGTATTACTTTTTCACATTATTTGTGAAAATATAATGTAATGCCTTGAATATAAATAAATTATCATGTTTACCAAAAACTTTATCTGTACTTGTCAATTATACCCGCCATCCACATGGCCATTTAAAAACACAATTGATTACGGTCCTTGCATCTTTCTTCACACATTTATGATGCATGTCTATCTGGATACGCTAAGTTTACTCCGGTTATGGGTTCGCTTTATTTTTATATGGGGGGTTTTATTTTAAATAAAAACATTTTCGATATCGAATATGGATAATAATAGTAAGTTTGAAGATTTACTGATATCTTAAAACTTACGAAACGCGAATAAATGGACATTTTTTCTTTAGAAAAAAACTCATTTCATTTCCCAAGACTTAATTTTAGTTATACACCCCTAAATTGACAAAATATGGATCCATCCACTGACGGAAATGACGAAACGGAAGTACTGTAACATTCCAAAAATGGACGAAAAGGGACGAGTAAGTTCCACAACAGTTTAGTAGCGTATTTGACCAACGGTACAAATGTAAATAGCGTTTTATTTTGTCCAAATATTCTTTTTGATTTATCAGAAATATATATGCAAAATCGTTTTCATAAATAATTTGTTTTATACAAATGGCGAAGCGACTTTACGGAGAAGTATTTCATCTCCATGGAAATTGTGTAAACTCATAAAACTGCATTTTTGTTTTCTCTTCACACAATGAATTGCAACCAGTTTAATACCGGATATTATTACATTATGTGATTCAATTATCAAAAAATAAAAATTTTGATAAAGATAAATTCATGGTCCAGATCCATGAACTATTTAGTATTAGAAAACATATTTTTGAAACGCCAAAAACAAGTGGCCAACATAGTCAATATGCAATAGAAATTTATCATAGGTGTAATGTGACTGACAGTGTGGATATTTCAAATGTTTTATGTTTTCTTAAACACTCAATTTTTTTTCTTCAGGAATTTGTTATAATTTGATGAATTTTTAGCATTTAAGAAACAGAAAAGGGGAAAATGCAGTGACTAAACCTTGAATCAAACCTGGGACCTACCCTCCCATTAATAGCGGGACACTCTACAGACTGAGGTACCCAGCTAACCATCTAGCTTAGTCCGCCTAGTCCGCCACACATTGAAATCATGTTTTTTATATGGAAATCGCATATAAACACAAAATAATTCACATAAATTTGTTACAAATTGTTCAACTTACCATTATAGGGATTATACAGATTGTTTTGTTTCTTGTAATAGAATTTTTCTAATAGGAAACAAGGTTCTTTATGTAGCCCAATTCATAACCTAGTGCCCAAAAGGTTTGAACCAATGCCTGATTTCTGCAACATGTCTGAAATCTAGTATTATGCACCAAATAAATAACATTTTAACTTAGAATTTTAAAATATTTAAATTTTAATCTGAAAAAAAATGGAAATCAGAATTTGATTCCTTAGTTTGATTTATGTTTTTAAAGATGGATGTGGTTATTTTAATTACTAAAACAGAACTTTTCCCAACCAAAAGTTGTTTGTTTTGATATCATTTAATCAAATTTAAGGCTGTTTTATTTGTCTCATGTTTGTTTTTAAATTTATATTTAGAGAAAAAAATTAGTGATTTGCTGCATAATGCCTGATTTTGGATATATTCCTGAAATCAAGTATTGTCGAAACTTAAAATATGTATATGTTTAATGCTGAAAATGTTTTCATTTAAAGATACATGTAACTTTTTGACATTCAAATTATATATTAATTTAACCACCTGTTTATAAAATTGTTTGGAGTAACCATTAACCAGATTGAAAGGCATTTTATACTAAGGCTGAAACGTTTACAAAATACGTAACCGTGTACACGATTGACAGTAAACGAAACGAAACCGTTTACACGGATGAATGCTAGAATGCATGTAAAAAATGTAAACAATCATAATGCCAGGTATTTAACATGGTACAGTTAAGGTAGTTAATATGAACATGATGACCTTTACTCTGTATTATAATCAATTTTTATTATTATTTTGTGATTAAATGCCATAAATTATCAAATTGGTCATTACAAAGAATGAAGGTTGGAATAAGAATCAACAGCGATGGACTTTCAGTTAGTCAATTCGTTTACCTGTGCAACTCATGCGTAACTAAATTACTGACAAATCAACTTCCGATGGGTCTTCTCAAAGTAACATGAATTAAAACTGCAAATTATTTTTCAGTTTAATCAATGATTCTAACACAAAACAGTTTTATATTCAAAATCCAAACATTAATCCATATCAAATAAATTAATGGATGGAATTTAAACTTGTCACATTAATAATTTGATCGGCAAATTTATTACTAGCTGAAGAATAGTTGCCAATTTTTTAAACCTTCCCCCATCAGGTATGGGTCAAAGGTCGTGCACACTTCTATGTAGCCTACATTTCACCCATTTATCAGAGATTTATAGACATTTATAACTGTCTGGATTTAAACACTTTATTATTTGATTTGGTATCAACAGAACCATGTTTGAGATCATTAGCCATCACCTGTGCTACAACCCATGTAACTGAGTACCATTTTACACAACAGACATAATATTTTAACTTGTTTTCCCGACACACTATCAATCACTTCAAAATATTCCCCAATTTCAGACCTTCCGTTTTTCTTTAGCTATTTTCTAGACTCAATCAGTAATATGACAACTTGATGATTAAACAACAAAGTATATTTTTATTGTTTTATTTGACAATGAAAAGTAGATAAAAACGGAACAATGTATTTTATATTACACTTCATTAATGTAGTCCAATATGGCGGTCAAAGGTTACGTTTAACCGTTTACTATTTTTGTAAACGTTTACAGGTCAAAATGGAAACTGTATCGTGTACACGTGTAAACGTTTCAGCCTTATTTTATACCATATTGGCTGATTTGGCAGTGTAAAATAGTTTTTATGTCTAGTTTTGAAAGCTCCATTTATATTTTATATGATTGACAGATTTTGAAGATGAAGCTTTGTTGTAACAAGAAAGAATCATGAACTCCATGAAGAATAAACAAGATAAGAAGAAGAAAAATGTGAATTTGAAGTCGAGTAAAGATTCTTCTGTGAGCCCGCAGAGTGACATCTTTAACAGTGTAACCACTACATCATCATCTTTTGCCTCTTCCGACATGACTCGTCTAAGTCAAGACACTGTTGTTGCCAATGGATCTCATAATCCACAATTTAATGATGAGGTAATCATCCAAGTTTTTAACTTTGTTTAACTTTTTGAGGCAAAAATCTGCCTTAAAGGTAATATCTGTATGGAGTCAACCTGCTTTGAATTTGTATCAACCGTTAGATATGCAAGTGTCACGCTTGTATGCATTCAGTAATGCATTTAATTGTCTCTGGAAAAATATTTAGTTTTTCAGCTCAGCTGTAGTTGTGCATGGTATTACTGTCGAACCTGCCTTAGAGACCACTTCTATAGTATATATATCTTTATTTGTAAGGCCACAGACCCATATAGTAGTTACATAGTATATACATTACATTTCTGCCATGATAGCTATATTACAATGTTATTGTGTCTTATATACAATTTTCGTTTTTGAAATACATGATATAGAAAATTTCCCACTGCTTGTATATTTGACAATTTTTTGGATGACAAGAGAATAACAAATTTATGAACATTTAGGGATTGAAAAAATAGTTTTGGTATAAATTGATGTCTTATACATGTTATATCTTCGTAAAATTTACAAATAAATAAAAAAAGATGTTTGTCTTCAATTAACCCAAGATTACAAAATTTACAAAATTCTGTTTTGCTTTACAATATTTTTATAGCTACCTTTCTTGATGGAAAGAACCACCTACTTTAAAAGACAGATGAAATTTTATCCTAATTGTTCTTTATTTGTGTTATTTGAACCTCTGTATAAGGGCCATCTTCCTAAAAAGGCCACTTTTACTGGTTCCCTTGGGTAGCCTTTATAGACAGGTTTGACTGTATCTGTACACCAGTATATTATCACAACAAACATTTCATACAGGTAATATACTAATATATCACAATATGTTTATGTTTTAACTCCATGTTAAAATTTTACAAAAACCTCTATAGTGGGATATAAAATATGGTGAAGTCGTTATAAATTTAGGAGCATATTACAGTAACAAAGTTATTCTATTTTTTTCTTGTAGGATATGGATCTACATTTGGACCTGGAGGATCTAGCTGACTATACTGACTCTGACTCGGACACGACGGAAGATGATGGAGAGGAAGAGTTTGGTTATCCTCCCCTGAACAATAAAAACCTAAACACTAACAGTATAGAATTACCTAAGATAAAAACCACACAAAATAACGGAATGTTAGTACCTTATAATGACAGCAGTGCATTAATGCAGTATGTAGGTGAAATAGGTGAGCTAAAGATTTGTTTGATGTTTTATTTAATGGGCCTGAGGTAAAATGTGTCTGCCTAGAACTATGAGAATATTACATTTATAACTAATTGTTTTCATTAACAGATGAAGTTACACAAATTGGTCACAACTGTAAATCCTTGTTAGGACCTCTCTCGCTGCATTGAATCAAATTCTACTCGGTGCAGACCCAAGTGTCAGAAAGTTTGTCAGTTCATTTGCTGTAGGTCAGTGGTTTTCTCTGGGTACTCCAGTTTCCTCCACCATTGAAGAACTGACTGCCTTGATTTAATTAAATACTCTTTATTGGGACATAAAAAACTACTACTCAACTCCAATCCACGCAAGAGTGCTTTTAATCATGCCGTATCTACCGCTATGACATGTAAAGCACCACAGTATTTTTTATGCTTGTCTTAAAACAAAGATTCTTTTAAACTGTTAGTTATTGAGACTTAGCATTGCATTTAACCATTGTTAACCAGTGTTAGCTATTGTTAACTAGTTACCCCTCAATTACCATCCAATCTTCTTTCTATTTCTGTGGAAAAATTAATCAGGATTACACCTATTGTCAGAACAATTTTACAGAATTGTTTTGTTTTGTTTTTTTAAGATGCTGATAAATAACTTTGTTAGGTGATCATCCAATTGTTTTAAAGAGTTTCCAGTAGGTATGATGATTACATATTCAATTCTATACAAAATACAAAAATTACAGAAAAATGTGGCCGTCTTACTTACTTCTGTTTGTTGTAACTACAGATGATGATGTAGAAGTGGACAGTGAAGAAGAACGTGACATCATGCGTGAAATACGGGAAGAAATTCAGCAACAGGTTAGGAAAGAATTACAACCAGAACTGCAAGTATACAAAACTAAATTGAAGGCTTTGGAACAAGGTGAACTTCCCGAGGACACAAAACGACAACAAGACGATAAACTAGATGATGTACAAGATCCTAAACTTAAAGAAGCCATATTGAAAATGAGAAAACTTGACAGAATATTAGCAAAAAAGATAAAAAGAGAAAAAGAGGTCAAAAGGGACAGATTATCGCTGGAAAGAAGGTAAGATTCTTCCAGTGAAAAGTAAAATCTCAATTCATTGCCACCATTTGTTTTGTCGAATTTTGGCATTATTAGGGTTAGTGATAAATCAAGGAAGACTTATAAAAAAAACTAAGGAGAAACAGATTATGGGACTTCAAAATAGTGTGGTAATAAGTGAGGTGGCAAAGTTATCAAAGGGGGATTATAACAAGGGTTTACTGTACAATATCTTACATTCTCTGAAATCATTGTTGGTTTTGACCAAGAATCAGAACTGTTACGGTATTATGACTAGCTTGGCAGTTTACATGTTGGATGTTGATGATTTTCACTATGTAACATTTGTTACATCCAAACTTACCATTATGTTTACTAAGTATATACAAATATTGTACGGTTTCATGTAATTGGGTATGAGATAGAAATTCATTAAAAAAACGCTACTTTTGTGTCAGGAATTCAGATTTGAGAAATCACCAGATGTTTTATTGAATTTTTCAGGGTGAGAGAAGAACTGACAGCTCCCAAACCAGACGGACAGGAAACTAATCCAGTAATCAAAGCAAATATTGATAAATATTTAGCTCTAGCAATGCCGCCTAGTCATAATGAAGGTTAGCTCTTACAGTCATATGTAGCTCTACAGTCCAAGTTAACAAACACACAAGTTGATGCTAGCTGTTGTTGTTTTTCCACTTTTACATGTTTAAGATAATATTTGTTCATGCATGTTTTTATAAGGAATGTTTACTTTATTTTTCATAGCTACTGTCCATGGTATGATATGTACCTGTCCAAATTGAAAATTTATGCTTGTATTAGACTTGTATTTGGTTTACACAGATAAATTTATCAAAAATTATCAATACTACATGTATGTTCTGTGAAGTAATTAATGTCTACACATGCTGCACTATGGCACTATAGAAAGAGTTTGGGTTTGTTAGGGTCCGACTTAGATGTGTAGCACTGTAGTTCCGTTTAGAAATGGTTCCAGATTACTCAGTATCCAGTTCAGACAAACGCCACTATAGTTAAGTTTAATCAGTTTTTTGGTGGTTTCTGTGATTTTGATCAGGTTTCACTGTAGTTCAGTCTAGAATTCAGTTCCTGTTTGGTCAGACTCTGCTACAGTTCAGCATGTACAGTTAGACAAGTGTTTTGGTGTCTTCACTATCAATTTTGTATCACTGTTGTTCAATTTAGAAATAGTCTCAGATCATTTGGTGTCCAGTTTAGACATTCTCTGCTATAATCCAGTTTAGACATGCTTTCCTATAATTCAGTTTAGACAGGTTAAACTGTAACTAAATATTTATGCATCTTGTATTATCTATTACATAGGTGTAGAAGTATCAGACACCCCACAACCGCCAGTCTTCACTACACAGTTAAATGAACAAGATTATCCTGGTGTCCATGGCAACCAGACTAACAAATCCTCTCAGAGTATGTACATGTATATGGTATAGATTATTAGATGAATAGTCTAATAAAGAATCCAAGAATCAACCCTTTGAATTATCTCAAGGTTATCAATAAAAAGTTCATATTTAAGAGATTTACAAGTTCTAAAATCGGGCCCATTGTATTGTGTAATTGTTAAATGATGAAACAAATAATAGAATGAAGCACATTTATTGTATAATGTATCAAATATACAATGATGATGTCAGATATGTGTTAGTTCAGTAGTTAAATACAGTAAAACCTTGATTCATTGCCACCCTTTGTTCAGTAAAGATGTTTGACGATTAATGGATGTAGACCTAAAGAAAAACTAGAAAGAAGAAATAAATCTTAGGACTTCAGAAAAAATGGGGATAATCAAAGCAGTAAAATTCAATGATGTCTGTATCTCATGTAGGTCAGATGTATAGTTGACTATCACCTTAAAATATTACAAGCAACAAGTGACGGAGAGGTCAAAAAACAAAAAAAAAAACAATCAGGGAAATTTAAAAACAAGAGACCAAAATAGATTTGTTTCCAGATACAATGTACACATACATCTTGTTATTCTTATTTTCATATTTTGATGTTGTATTTAACAAGGATCAGGGTCTAAAGATGGCACTGACCGAGGAGTATCACCGTCAGAGTGTTCAGAGTTAGGAAGTGAGTCTTCATACATGTCAGGTGCTTCAAGTAAAAAGGGGAAAAAGAAGAGGAAAAATTTTATAAAAAGGAACAAAAAGGTAGAATAAATTAGAATAAATATAGGAAAAATAAAAATACTTGGGAATAATGCAAATATGAGATAACAGTAAACATTTTATATAAAGATAAAATGTGGACATCATGACCTAGAGATGGTTCAGAAAGATTTTATATGTACTCCACCAGAAAAACAGTAGTCGTTATCACATGTGTTGTACAGTTTTGCAATTTTAAGCATGTCAATTGGACTCCTAATTTAAAATGAATTTTCCGCCATTACAGTTAGCAGCAGATGCAGAGAAGCCTATACCAATGACAGAAGAAGAGAAGGTTAGAATTGAAGGATTACTTCAGGATATAGACAGTTTACCAGAATTACCTGAAGAACTTGATCAAATAGGTGTAAGTATCTTCTAATTTTATATTTGATTTTCTGTGAATTTAGATTTTGTCATTTGATATGGACAACTTTAAGTTTTTGAAACCTGCCGAGTATAATCCAATCTTATTTACATGTATTCGGGTATAGATGAAATCCTTTATTTTTGACCTCTGTGTTTTATATATAATGATATCTTTTGTTCTTGTCTCTCTGTTTTTTAACATTCTTGGTCAAAATTCACAATTTTTCAATGTAGCCAATAATTTTGTGAAATACAGGTGGCAGTGGAGGAGGAATAAACAGTACATTGTAGAAAAATATAGAAATAACTTTACAACAGTTGTAACAGGGCTCTCAACTAATCAGGAATGGGCAGGCCATAGTCGCCATACACAAAAACTCTACTTCTGACTGGCAACTTTTTAGAAAATTCATTATAATTTGTACATTTGTATAAACCTAACAGAACTTTTACAACAGTTATAATCAATACAAAACTAGGCAACAGAATTAAAAATCATTTAATACACAGATAACATCCTTTGTTGTTTGCTTCTGTTAAAACCCCTATTATTTACCAGTACAGAAGATGTGTTACATTTCTTTATTTTATGATTATCATTGTTTTAGGATAAGATTTAACAGCTTTGTTTCATTTTACATTGTAATTGTTGTTATTTAATTCTTCAGGATGATAATCCATTTCAAATAGCTGTACACCCAGGTGAGGGGTTTCACCCAGATCCCAGT
Organism: Anadara kagoshimensis; assembly: GCA_021292105.1. Taxonomy (NCBI): domain Eukaryota; kingdom Metazoa; phylum Mollusca; class Bivalvia; order Arcoida; family Arcidae; genus Anadara; species Anadara kagoshimensis. Next base: position 5,669,904 of record CM037858.1, on the reverse strand, counting down.
GAATTACGATCACTCATTCATATAGATAGTCGACTGAAAAACCTGATGCCGCCTGAAGAGTTTGAATCCATAGCCAGTCATACCACAGTCAGTACACCACAGGTACGTAGTCCAAAAACCGGAACTTGGTATTTTGCTAAATATTTAGAAAAAATCTTAAGAAACTTGAGTTTGGTATTTTTCACTTACTTTAGTCTAATGTATTCGAAAATTGCTATGAACATCCTTGATTACTGTAGAATATTTCAATTTAGTGAAAAATGTTATCACTATGGGCATTTTACGTTAAAAAATCTGGTGAACGGAAGTTTCTGTCACAGATACAATGTAATACATCTTCAAGGGTATCACTTCTGTTGTGCCACCATATTCAGTATATAAAATTCTCATTGCGGTCTTTTCTGCAGTGTATCTCTTTAGTAATTGAAGATACATATAGTGATTTTCAGTCACAAATAGGCTTAAATAAGTGCACAGTTTTATTTAAATTCATCAGATTTTCTATGAAAATGTTCCAAAATATGCTGTCACAAACACAATAAAACCAACAGTGGTTTCATGCTTACATGTCTTGGTTATTCTTTCAAAGGACTTTTGGTTGTATCAGCACTTTACCAACATCAAATGCATGTACTCACTTACCCCCCTGTAAAGTAAGCACAAAGTCTATGTGTTTGGGGTTTAGATAATCTTAAAATATGCCTTAACATGCAGCAATTTGAACATATAAGATTCACAAATGGAGTCGTGGAATTATGCTTAGTATTCAGTGTTTTGATTTGGAGCAATTTTTGGGGTAAAATCTGGCTTAGGCCACAGTAAGAAATTATGGTTTCTGAAATTATGAATTTATGGGAAATATAAAATTTGTGAACGATACAGTTAACCAAAAAACTGCATCTGTTTTTTAATTAATCCCAAAACATCAACTTAAACACTGTTTCTGTGTGATATATGTAATATATATGTTGTTGTAATGTCTATTTATGTATAATGTTCACTTACACACTGAGCATGCTGAAGTCAATCAGTTAGCAATGTTACTCACATGATGGCTGTCTTTATTTTGTTGCATGCTCACAATCACAATATCATTTTACTATTCAGCATAGATTTTTTACACCAGTGACTACAAAGTCAGCACTTGATTTTGAACGTTATGGTGATAAAGCACTACTAGAAAACAAAGAACAGAGAGAGTTACGAGAGAGGTTACAGCGAGTTGAAGATGAGTTAGCAAGACTTCATAACCCTGAGGAAATAGAGGTAAAATTAAAGTAGATCCATGGACAGAGTTTTAGCCCAAAATTTACCAGCCTTGAGTTGACTTTTATTTTATCTCTTGTAGACCAAGTTTCAATTAATATGCTATGCCCTATATGTCAGAGTGGAATACACTCATAGATTTAGTGTTTTCTGCCATATCAGTTATCACAAATACAAACCTGATAAAGAATGACTTTGACAGATCTACTATAAGAAACATTGAGTTAATTCTGCTATTGTTTACATTAACATGTTTATGAAACATGAGCAGTGAAGTGACCCAAAGATCCAATTCAAAACTGGTCACAGGTGAAATAAATCACCAAAACCAGAAGATGGAAAAGACTGGAGTCATGTGACAGAGTTGTATGCCAGTGTCAAGATTCTTGCACTTTTATTGCAGTGGTCATTTTATGGATGCAAGAAAAAGCCTGAGTGCCTGGAGAAAACCATTGACAAATTTTCTCACACCAGGATCTGTCCCGAGTGGGATTCCAACCTATGTGGTGATAGGTGCTGTGATTCCCAAGTATGTAATTCAGACCACTTTACCACTTAGGCACCTGGAGAAGACAGGATGCCTAGTATGCATTACTATGCATTATGGTCTTTTATTGGGCAAGCTGAATCTGTTAAATGTATGAAAGTTACTTTCTATTATCTGGTAAATCTCATATTTATTTATAGATGGGGTCATTATCTAGGATTTGTTTTGTTTCAGCTTGATACTCCAACTTTACAGGAGGGTGAGTTGAATGAATTACTAGATCAATGTGCAAGGTCAATATCTAGGACATCTTTTGCTGATGTAGACTCTTCAAGGTGTACTTCTACAGAAAATAATACACCAAGGTATGAATATATTTATTTGTTACAATTACTAATGTTAAAAGTTAGGTTTTTTCACTACTTCAATTTGTGGAAACATTAAAAATTCCTCCTTTTTGGATAAAAGCAAAAAAAGAGATAAAAAAGCACTTTATGAAGCTACTTAAAAATGTTTTGTTAATGGCTTGATATAATTGTGAATCTTTGCTTGGCATTTGTTCATGTGTATGTGCACAAATTTTAATCTTCTCCTCTGATATAACTGAAACTATTAGGCAATTTTGAGCCAAATTTGGTGTGGAAGGACCCTTATACCTAGGCAATCCAGTAATATAGTATTCTGAAGTAGTGTTATCTAATGACAAAGTGCATAAAGAAGTAAAACCTTTTGTCTATATATACATGTATATATATCAACAATACACAAATATGCCTCTTTTTTCCTGATTCTGGTACTGTACAAAAGTTGAGATTACTTGGGTTAATTTCATCTTTAGAGATAACAAAACTATGACACCAAACCTTTCTGATAACACTTCAAATGACTTCATAACATGCATAATAAAAAATGCTAAAACAGTAATGAACATTATGCTATAAAATGTATAAGGATAAATACATGAAATGACAACTTTTTATCAATTTATTTATGTGTTGAGTAGCACCTCCCTTAGTGTCTCTGGTTCCTTTGCTACTTTACTTATGGGTGAGACAGTTGAAATATGAAATACTAAGATCCATTTTTGTGTTGTTTTCCCACAGAACACCATCATCGGCGAGAGAACAGCTTCTAGAAAACCCACCTTACTTAGCTCCAGAGGTTCTCCAGAAGTTGTTGACGGATGCATACTGTCCGGTCCCTACAGCTGCTGGTGGGGGTGGGGGTAACAGTAGACTATCTACCCTCCGAGAGGAGGATGAGAATGAGGAAGAACGTAAGTATTATTGGTTATCTACAGTTATTAGACAGCTAACTGTGAGATGACATAAATCTAAACAAAATCACTATAAATAGGTCTGTGTTCATTGATATCTTGTGATGTTCTGTTAGATGCCAGAGTTACACGTATGTTTAAACAAGTTTTTGATTGAAGAGATCTCTTGTATAACAAAAACAAATTTCTTATCATGACACAACAAATATAAATTAGTCAGATCTTGCTCTTATTAAGTTATTAGGTCTCATCTAAAAAGGACACTTTAGAATATATGAAATGGTAAAACGCTTAAAAATTTACCTTCGAGACCAACTTCTTTCAGAAGAATGGGACTTCTGTATGTTGATCATAAGTAATACTTACAAAAAATAAAGTATTTTTCAAGTGTAGATATTTTTATATATAATATTATAATATGATTAATAATAAATATTTATACTGGTTTTTTTTAGCTTTAACTATAGACAGTATAAGTGCAGAGACTTGGAAATCAATAGCTGAAGTAACACTGGATGAAGATGATATGAAACTTATTGCTCAAGGAGATTTGTCTCTAATAACTGCCAGATCACTACAATATTCAGACAGGGAACAATCTAGTCGTAATTATGATAAAAAATATTACCATGGAGACTTACAGGAACAGTCACAAGACAGTTATGACTTTGATTCAACCAATCGGAACATAGTTCAGTCGGATAGTTATGACTTTGATTCAACCAATCGGAACATAGTTCAGTCGGATAGTTATGACTTTGATTCAACTAGCCGGAATTTAAGTAGACAATCCAGCAGTTCTAGTAGAAATGGATTAGAGCCGAGGTTCTCACAGATTCCAGTTCTTCCGAAAATTAATAGATCTGGCAGTTTAGTGTCACAAGATCTGAATAATCAAGTTAATAGTAGAACTTCTAGTTCACAAAGTAATCGAAGTTCGGTGCTAACAGTCAGAAACAGTTTCCCGGAATCTTACGTTAATGATCAAGATGGGCTGGAAATCATGTCAATAGACAGTCAGCCTGTCACTCCCGTCCCAAGGCCACCTAGTGGTGAAAAACAAACTAACTTAACCAATAAGTCAAGAGTGCTAACTCCGTCCAAATAATAACATTTAATATATTTATAAGCTTATTTATATTATTTATTAAATGTATTATCACAGATACATTTTAATCTATGTCTATGCATTTAATGTGATATCATTGTACACACAAAACAGAGAAGAGATAATGCCACGCCCCTGGTGTGGACATTGGTGTTATAGTCCTTGTCCAATTTTAAAGGTTTTTTGATAGACTTATGTACAGGTGATCTATCTTTTCATCTGACAGGTCTTAGGTCTTATTGGTCACTGGTCAGTTTTTCATTCCAAAACATTTTGATCTGTCCAACGACTCTTAAGGTGTCTGACAGTCCCATCTAGAAATTTAAATGTTGTACCGGTACTTAAATGTAAAAATTTTCCCTTCATTTTGACATCAAGGAACAGGTGTTAGCAGTTACGTTAAAACACACATTGTGACATGGCATCATTAACATGGTTTCTTGTTGTGCTGATTATTATTTAACCCAGAATGTAAGTCATACATACTGGTCACATGACAAATCTTACAGTCCCAATTCTGTGATTTATACATGTTAAATTACTCAATAACTTGATCAAGACAATAAATTTCATACCGACACACACTGTGGCAACAACATATAACTTAATTACCTTTATAGCATTTTTATTTTAAAAATCAGTTCAAATAATTGCAGATAAAATATTGCTTATTGAGTTTTGAAAGATTTTTTGCAACATTTTTCACTTGTGTTTTGTGTAGAGCATTATAGCTTTCCTGTATAAGAAAGTGTAAGTCATACCTCAGTGTCCATGTAAAAGTTTTTGTGATGTAAATGTGAAGGGAGGGGGGGGGAATTCTGTTATTCTGAAAGCTCTTGTTGTATTATGTTCTTATTTAAAATAGACATAAAACCATGAATGAAAGCAGTAAAATACAATTGATGTTCTGTAAGCAACAAGGGCTCTTAGAACAACCCAATAGTAAAGCAGAAAATAGATTTTGAATGCAATATATCTATAGTCTGTAATGAAACATGGCTTTGTGTGTTTTTACAATTTCTTGACGATTATTGGAGATAATTTCACCTTAATATACTATTTTATATAACCCAATGTTGTTGCTTCAAAAATATAATAAAAAAGTGAAAATCTCAAATTTTTACCTAAGGGCCCTTTTTGCATGTGAATTGTCAAATGTCGGGAGTGTTAACTGGGTAATGAGTGAATTGTCAAATGTCGGGAGTGTTAACTGGGTAATGAGTGAATTGTCAAATGTCGGGAGTGTTAACTGGGTAATGAGTGAATTGTCAAATGTCGGGAGTGTTAACTGGGTAATGAGTGATATTGTCAAATGTCGGGAGTGTTAACTGGGTAATGAGTGATATTCATGATGGAAGTATGAATGTATGTTAAGAAATTATGTCATAATGTGCTAAGAGAGTTGTTATTGATTATTTATAAATTAAAACTGTATTTTAATAAAATACAATGCTTTTAATCTATTGGTTTATACTGTCTTTATTTGTTTAATACCATTCAAATTCGTGTGTTTTGGGACCACAAGTTGTAAAACAAGTGAGATGGTAAGAATATAGACCACAACATCAATATCCTAGGTCTGACCAAAATCAGAGGTTTTATAATCAGTGCACGTTTTAATATGTGTGTGGACCACATAACTGGACACCATAATGTATGGATATTGCATGTCTGTCCAAAGTCAGAAGTTTAATAATCAGTGGTCTAAGTATGTGTATGTGGACCACATAACTGGACACCATAATGTAAGGATATCGCATGTCTGTCCAAAGTCAGAAGTTTAATAATCAGTGGTCTAAGTATGTGGACCACATAACTGGACACCATAATGTATGGATATCGCATGTCTGTCCAAAGTCAGAGGTTTAATAATCAGTGGTCTAAGTATGTGTATGTGGACCACATAACTGGACACCATAATGTATGGATATCACATGTCTGTCCAAAGTCACAAGTTTAATAATCAGTGGTCTAAGTATGTGTATGTGGACCACATAACTGGACACCATAATGTGTGGATATCGCATGTCTGTCCAAAGTCAGAAGTTTAATAATCAGTGGTCTAAGTATGTGTATGTGGACCACATAACTGGACACCATAATGTAAGGATATAGCATGTCTGTCCAAAGTCACAAGTTTAATAATCAGTGGTCTAAGTATGTGTATGTGGACCACATAACTGGACACCATAATGTAAGGATATCGCATGTCTGTCCAAAGTCACAAGTTTAATAATCAGTGGTCTAAGTATGTGTATGTGGACCACATAACTGGACACCATAATGTAAGGATATCGCATGTCTGTCCAAAGTCACAAGTTTAATAATCAGTGGTCTAAGTATGTGTATGTGGACCACATAACTGGACACCATAATGTAAGGATATCGCATGTCTGTCCAAAGTCACAAGTTTAATAATCAGTGGTCTAAGTATGTGTATGTGGACCACATAACTGGACACCATAATGTAAGGATATCGCATGTCTGTCCAAAGTCACAAGTTTAATAATCAGTGGTCTAAGTATGTGTATGTGGACCACATAACTGGACACCATAATGTAAGGATATCGCATGTCTGTCCAAAGTCACAAGTTTAATAATCAGTGGTCTAAGTATGTGTATGTGGACCACATAACTGGACACCATAATGTAAGGATATCCTTGTCAATCCAAAGTCACAAGTTTAATAATCAGTGGTCTAAGTATGTGTATGTGGACCACATAACTGGACACCATAATGTAAGGATATCCTTGTCAATCCAAAGTCAGAAGTTTAATAATCAGTGGTCTAAGTATGTGTATGTGGACCACATAACTGGACACCATAATGTATGGATATCGCATGTCTGTCCAAAGTCAGAAGTTTAATAATCAGTGGTCTAAGTATGTGTATGTGGACCACATAACTGGACACCATAATGTAAGGATATCCTTGTCAATCCAAAGTCAAAAGTTCAATAATCATGGAGCTGCCAACCCTATTTTGTGTAATTGCGGGTCCAACCTAGATCCACCCAAATAAGGTGAGTTGGGCACTGCCAAGCTACTAGTAGTTCCAACCCTGGAAAAAAAGAAAATTGGATTAAAAAGAGTGCATTGTGGCATGATTTCACAAAGAAATGGATACAGTATATGCATGCTGTGATTTTTCAATCGGTACCAGCGCAAAATTAATCCTGATTACATCCTTAGTGCACCCATATAGTAACTTTAATTCGCCGAGATTACGTTTGGATTTGAGTGGTAATGAAAGAACATTGCAAATACTGAAACTGTATGGTCATTTGCGGGTCAGTCCCCATCTTAGCTGGTCAGCGGGAATTCGCGTGTAACTAGGGTTGGACCCTCGGGTTGCGGGTCAGTTGGCAGCTCTGTAATAAGTACCATTTCTTTGGACACCTTAATATTGGTGTTGCATTTTAAGCCTTGTCATATAACATGTATAATGTCTTGTGAAAGATGACATTCCCATGTAATTTTATTTTCCTGTAATTTCTGGGCAAGATTAGAATTTTCATCTGATTTGGAATACTTCATCCTTGTATGTTAAGTATCAAGGCCAAGGTCTGAAGTCAAAATAAGCCTACAAAAATAAAAGCCCTTAACAGACATATCTGATCAATTAACGAAAAAAAATTCAACAAACTTATTTTGCATTTTGATGACTGGCAAACCAGGTTTCTTTTCTTAGAATATTATTAAATCTAACTAATTTTGCATTTTAAAAAATTCTCTTTAATTTTGTATATATATTGTATGCAAATGTTGAAATTTTAGATCCAAGAGTTTTAAGAGAGGGTGTGCGAGTTTTAGCCTTGTAATAAACACTTATTTCTGGTCCTTTATTTCACTCATTTTGTCATAACATCAAACACCCCAGAGTACTTGGGTTTCCTTTTACGTAATTGTTAAGATAATGAAAGATTGCGATTAGAGCATAAAACACCATTATTCCATCCAATCTTTATAAGTTATCATAGTTCTCCTAACAGTGGAGGGATCGTCGCAAGAGAGGAAAGAAGGTGCGCCGCAAGTAATCGGAGGAACTTAAGAACAACAAACAAAGATGTCTGCGCCCATTTGTGTCATGCTGTAATTTTGACGTTTTAAGTGGACTTTTAATTATGTCTTCAGAGCAGCAAATTCGGAGTCTTGAGATAGACATTTTATCATCAACTGTCACAGGTTTGTATTAGAAAAATGACAGCCGATACTCTCTATTGATTGGTTCTAAAACCTCATATTCATGTATCTAAAAATTTATTTATGTAGGCTACCGACAATTTATTTATCAGCATGATCAGTTTTAAATTTATGTTTAATTTTTCAGAAATACGGTTTTCTCTCAATCGTGTACTCTAAACGTCGAATTTACAAACGAATCACGTGTGTATAATAAATAACAACTTATTGTGATAGGTTTAAAACTAAATCGGACCATATTTGTCCAAAACAAATTCGAAGTTACTCGTGGAACGTTCTGGAAAAGGAAGAATGTGAATCAGTTTATGAGATGTTCATTGTTTTACTAGTCCAACAGTAGTTAATAACCACGTGAATAATGGATAAATATAGGACATCTGTCACTGGGCTATGTGTGAGGATTCCATGTTTGGGTATTTTCCTAATGACAGTGAATTACACATTTTTCTATAGAAAATCAAATAAATCTAAATAAAAATTTATATTATTCACTGACTTGTGCCTAGTCGTAACTGAAAATCTGTATGCGCATCTGCGATTGTCATAAAGTGTTTCTATAAATTAAGGAAAATGTTGGTGCTATGGGGATTTTACATGGTGAAAATGACAATGTTTACAACAGAAGTTATATCCATGGTGACGTTTAACTGCAATTTTTATTTAGATTTATTTGATTTTCGATGAAAAAAGGCCTAATTTACTGTCACAAACAGGAAAACATAATTCTGGTAAAAATCCATAGTACATAATACTGATAAATGACTATATACCAGCAGATATGTTATGGACTAGAATCTCATTCCAGTTCTGTCCCACTACTGAAACTGGGATAAGACCCCTGTGTCTATATTAAAACTCAGGGGTTTCTTTACAACTTGTACCCAAGAGAACTGGTACCCATACCAAGACAACTTGTAACCAAGACAACTTGTACCCAAAGACAACTTGTACCCAACCCAAGACAACTTGTATATAAGAAAGCAATTTAAAGAAAATTATATCCTATTTCTTTGAGATGTTTAATATCTAATAACATAGGAAAAAATTTAAAAAAATGTTTTCTAGGAATACATAAAAAGTTTCAACTAATTAAAATAAATTGAGTTTAAAGAAATATATCGGATTCAGTTTAAGATTTTAAATAATGGTAGTTTTCTTGATTTGTTTTCTTGGGTATGAATTGTCTCTGGTTGGGTACAAGTTGTCTTGATGAAATAAACACATGGGTATGAGTTGTCTTGTTATGGGTAGGAGTTGACCTGGGTACAAGTTGTCTTGGGTACGAGTTGTCTTGTTATGGGTAGGAGTTGGCCTGGGTACAAGTTGTCTTGGGTACGAGTTGTCTTGACACCAATTCAGGAACTGTTTCAAACTATTTTACATGTTTTGCTCATATTTTCAGGAGATACAGGGGAGTCTGAATTTCTAAAGTTACTTTTAAGAAGTGACATTGAACAAGCACTCCTCCATCCCGTGTCTCGGAGTATTCTGACTAAGAATGAAGAGGACAAACAATCTTTGGATGACATTATACAGAGTAATGTTGAGAAATTTATGTCTAATGAAGAAAATATTCTAAGGTTAGTTCTCTCTCTCTCTCTCTCTCTCTCTCTCTCTCTCTCTCTCTGCTTATTGTTATCATACATCTGAAGTTGTTGTTAGAACATAACAGACAGATGGGGTTTGGCTGGTTACTATGTTATGATCAATGTCTCTTATGTTTGTGTAGAATGCTTGGGGAAAATATTGCATTGTAATTTTTCTAGAATAAGATAGTTTTATGGGAACATGTCAACTTATGTGACTCTTAATGTTTTGTTACAGAGAAGTTGTTGCATGAAAGAATCATCTTTATACACTGTAAACCAACTTATTTTCACAGCAACCTTTTTCTATTTTTGGAGTATTGCACAAGTTTGCGATGATTTAATTTCGCAATTTGTAAGTACCAGTAGATGATTTTAACAGTTAATCGCAAATGTTACCTGATGTACTAAAATGATTAGTGTTCAGCTTAAAAATGAGTTTCATAAAATCAAACCAAGCATAAATTTTCATAAAATCAAACCAAGCATAAATTTTCATAAAATCAAACCAGGCATAAATTTTCATAAAATCAAACCAAGCATAAATTTTCATAAAATCAAACCAGGCATAAATTTTCAAAAAAATCAAACCAGGCATAAATTTTCATAAAATCAAACCAAGCATAAATTTACGTGAACAGATGTTTTCACAAGTACATTTCGGACATAAGTTAGTTACTTTTGATTATGGTAGACAGAAAGATGTCAATATAACATGCTGACTAATTAAGAACTTTTATGACTAGTGTTTTGAAAGTTACTGTTACCATGATTTTGAAAATTTAATAGTTATTTTGATGCACAGTGTATAAATTTATCTCAGTCATTCTTTTTTCAGTGTTTTTCATAATAAACATTTGAATATCTAGAAATCACATTAATGTTCATTTTAATATACTGCATATATTCACAATAATTTATTTTAGTGATTTTTTCGTTCTTGCGAAAATGGCAAATATGAATTGCACACGAAGATAAGGTGGTTTACAGTAGGTGCAAAAACTTAGTACAGAGAACCTTCTTTATAACGACCTTCTTTACAACAATATTTACACATACCAACAGAAATTTTGAGGGAACAAACATGCACTGCATTCTGTCCTCCTTATAACGACATTTACAGCTTCCAGCACCAACAGTTGATTTTAGGAACAAATGTACACTTAATATAAATTTTCTTTATAACGGCATTACTTTAAATGACCAAACTACTGATCACACATCAATAGGTGTTCAGTGAGTTTATAACAGCAATTTCTTTAAAACAACAAAATCAACTGGTGACAAACTTGGTCGTTATAAAGTGGCCTGACGATATGTACACCAGATTTGACACAATACTAACATTTGTTATATGGACCAAATACATGTATTTATTATATATTTACAGAGAAGTTGAACTGTTGGGCGTGGCTGTTGTATGTTTACAGAGGTTTATACAATATAACTGGCTTGGGCCAGCTGGAGATGTACAAAAAGATGAACATTTACCTGATGTACTTAAATCTGAAGATAAGGTAATGAACTAATAATAGATCATCAAGGCGTTCTCTAATAATTGTTATAACTTAAATGACAATTTTCAATGAAAAATGAATTTTTACATGATGATCCTCATTAGAGGTAATTTTTCATCTTACCGTATTAGTTCCTGTGTTTTCACTGTGTATTTTTATCTTTCAAAGAAAGAGTGGGATATTGAATTTGACCTTCCGTCCGGAGTTCTTGTCTGTGCAAATTTTCCAAAACTATAACACACTTTTTCATGAAACTTGGTATGATACAAAGCATCAACATTGATAGGAGATACACATATTTTTAACCTGAGTTGGTTTGCTCATTTTCCTGGTAGTAATTGTCCTTTGAACATAAGTCACAAAAAAGAACTTGCTGGCGGGGGATCCTAATTCATTGAATTTACTTCTTTTACCTGCATTGACAAGTGCACACTAAGGGTTAGTTTCAGATGATAAATAACCAATCAGTGTTGGACAAGTCCTTAACTTTCTTCAGGTACATGCTCATTAACCTGGTTCCAGGTAAGCCAAATAGTTTGCAAAGATTTTCTCAGAATTTCAAAATTCCTTGGATTTGCAAAGTGCATGTACTAGTAACTGGTTGAGGAACATAAGATGACAACTACATATATATACATGTATGTATACAGTTACCCAAGTCTCATCATGGACTTATATAACTAGAGTAATATAGGTCCCTGGTCTCATATAAAAAATTTGATTTGTACCGAGGTATGAAAATGGTCCCCATAATTTGAATTGAGTTCAATGCTGTATAGACATCAGTATGCAAAAAGATGAATTGTTATATGACTCATCTAACATGATTTTCATCACGATCACTGTTATTGTACCAGGTAAACATGCTTAGACTAACAAATACTATTACAGTCGAACCAAGTTAATCGCATAGACTCCGTGATTCAAAATTCTATGCGATTAACCGATATATGCGATTAACCGTACTTGACACTTATATTAAGAGTCACTTACTATGATGAGACATTAAAACCCAATGTCCTATGTCAAAATAGCCATGGCAGGCTAAAGATCCCTCCCTGCACATTGCCCTAAGCACACTGCAAAGTAAAACTTTCTGCTAATTCACATATACCTGGTGATGTCTAAATACATGTACATGTGTTACAGTGTATATGACAGATCGAAAAAGCAAATTTAGTGTAGACATTTAAGCAAATTGCAGTAATTATCTTTATTATACACAGGACTATACATTTCATTTCTTAATCAACTTCATTTCAGTTCAAACAGTTGAGTGATCAGATGCTTGAAGAACTCAGTATGGATGGTGAGCCTGTATACTCTTTGTGTCATTGTTTGTATTACCTGTACATCAGTAGATATATACTTCTAGAATGTAAACAGTATCTACAACACTTACAGGTAAGTTATAAAAAATACAGGTGAGATCCAAGTGTAGATGGTCAATTTGATGTTTTGCTCATTTGACACTGAAGGTCTACAAGCTAGAAATTCAATTTATTTTATAAAATTTTCATTCATTCGTTCTTTCGTTCGTTCGTTCGTTTATTCGTTCGTTTTCATTCATTCATTCATTCATTCATTCATTCATTCTCTTAAATAGTCATTTTACGTAAGTTATTCGGAAGTAATATCCTTGAGAAACTATAACATGCAACCTCTACTTTACTACCTACCAATACAATACTGCCCATGCAGGTACTCACTGTTTACAAAAAACACTGTTTATTTGACAGAGAACAATTAGTGATTTCAGACATTGTTTTGGTCCAATGCTTTAACACTGTATAAAAACTGTATACTGACACCTATATACCATGTACATGTACCTAATACAATATATGAACTAATTTGATGATAACATGTCTGATGAAAGTGATAGTTCCACACAAATACTAAGGAGTATTGAATACATATGTGAACAAATCCCCATGACTCTGTATATATGAGTACTCTAACTAATTAAGTGATTTCAAATCTAATAAAAGTGATAGTTCCACACATACACTTAGGAATATTGAATGGTACTTAGGTGAACATATTTCGGTAATAAGTGCACAGATGATTTGTTTCTGTTTCAGACAGCTGATTGGTGGCTGTTAAGATGTCTGTCAATGCAACAAAGTATTTTAGATGATAAATCACCAACAATAAAAGAAACAGTCATGGAACTTATTGATAAATGTAAGTAGTTGTTTCCATGGTTTTCACAGTTTGTGAAAAACTTATCTTTTCTGTCATCATCATTGTGTAATGGGATCTCCATTTTCATATATACATTATCACCAATTCAGATTTGTTGGTAAAATATCAGTTCAGAGACAACCAATTTTAAATCCCCTGGATCGGAAGTAGATGTGTCTCTTCTTCACCATTATATTAAAGCGTCTGAAATTAGGCAGAATTTATTTTACTGGGCCAAACATATATATATATATATATATATATTATACAATTATGGACTTTTTAGTGGTTGTATATGGTGTGATATTCACCGGAAAAATAAATATTGATCGAGGCGACAGCCAAGGTAGATATTTATTTTTCCGGTGATCACACCATATACAACCACTAAAAAGTCCATAATTGTTTTATTATATAATTTAGCCACTGTGGCACTTCGGTTGACAATATTTTCTCAAACCTGTGACCAGGCAATGATGTTAGATTTCCCTGCCCACCCTAGTTGATCACACTAAAATTATCCCGCATTAGTTAGATCAATCTGACTTTTTAATTCTGATTCTATGAAAAAATAAATGGCATTCCGGATGAGACACAATCAATTACACACTACATTGTAAATTGATAATGCCATAACGTCAACGTTCTATGACAAAATAACAAGACACAGTCACTTGCGTACACTTAATTAATGATGTTCTAATCATTTTACGGAGAACGTCAACAAAAATTGATGACATACACCAAATTTGATATTCACTGGAAAATCTGTGGTATATGACGTGAGATCCAATGGTCACGTGTTACCGTTTTAGCCAATCATAAAGATGGAATTTATTAATTATATAATAAATAAATAAATATATATATATAATATATATATATATATATATATAAGAAATAAAAACTATAACGGCAGGAACAAATAATTAACTTGTATTCACTAGCGCTTTCATGCATTACATCTTGCAATCTTCAGGTGAATGATTTTTACTTAGTAACGCTATTATGACGTCACTGTTGGAACACGGGAGATAACTTTTACTGTCTGTAAAAGGGGACGTTATTCATCGTCCATTCAATTTAAACAAAGTGTTTAAAATTTTCCCGTTTTTGTACAGCGTGAACAAAGTGAACCTGTACTTTGTCATCGCTTTCTTCCAAGATATCGAGCTTCTTTGCTATGAAATTATAAGATATGAGTACACCTGGAAATAGTGCGCATGATAAATGAGCGTGAAAGAAGTATATCTGTTTTATCGTGAGATATGTATTCTGAGACGGGTAATGCATTTGGTTACATATGCACATTTGGAATAAATTTTCGGAATACATTTCAGAATCTAGTAAAATATTGCGACGGGATGCATCTAATAATTTCTGCAATTTGGCGAACTGATCTCATGTTTACAATAAAAAGTAGTTCGAGAAGTTTGCGTCCTACGATGTAAAATCATAACTTTTTAAGAAATGAACAGCAACGGCAGGTTGTTTAATTAATTCTTCGTGAAATCTACGGAAATTTAAATTTATTTTGAAGGTTATGATAACGTATTTTAATGTTGAGGCAATTGTGTCATATTTTAAAATGTTTATCGATTAGATTTTACTTTCGTGAAAGGGAGATAATTCGTACAGTGTTGTATGCAAATTTTAAATACAGTCGTTTTACCAGTTCCGAACAGGGTTTCATATAAGCGCTGCTGCAGACGTCATCCACAAGCAGGGGAAATAAAATTTATGTGTAATAATACAAATGTTTACTGATTCCAAAATATCGACACCTGTCCTCAAAAACACGTGGTAGTATGTTTTCTTGAAAAAAGCATTTCCGTGATCACGATTTGTTTACATCGTTAAACTAGGTCACCAACAATCTGTCGTACATTTAGGAAGCGGTTGAAGAAACAGCAAATTGAGAAAGTTATTTTGCGATTCCTTTAATTGAACGGGATTGAAATTTTAGATTATTCGGTAGTAAAAATTCGGAACTGGTAAAACAACTAAATGATCCAGTTATGCATACAATCGCTAGAATGTACCCCCTCATAGCGACGGTAGGATCTGCAAAACTCTACTTTCTCTCTATCCGAAATGACAAAACGATCGGGTACAACTTTTTTAAATTTTAATTACCGATTGTCTTTTTCATATATTTATGAAATTAATTTTTTCTACCATTTAATTCAGCAATACATGGTTTGGTACATAAAAATTTGTTTCTTTTTTCAAAAAAAAAAACCATCCGTCGGACTAGATGCATAGATCAACGACACCCCCCCCCCCCCCCCGAATTTTCGGTTATATTCTGTCTTGCCACAACACAATTTTCCCAACTACGCTGTACAGCAGCACGACAGTGCTATGTTTTAAATGTTTTGATGAAGATGTCTCCTATAGATCATCAAAGGAGGAACATTTTATAAATATTTTTAAACCGAAATTGAATGGACGATGAATAACGTCCCCTTTTACAGACAGTAAAAGTTATCTCCCGTGTTCCAACAGTGACGTCATAATAGCGTTACTAAGTAAAAATCATTCACCTGAAGATTGCAAGATGTAATGCATGAAAGCGCTAGTGAATACAAGTTAATTATTTGTTCCTGCCGTTATAGTTTTTATTTCTTTATATCATCTGTATACAAAGTTAATATTTAATTGTATTTTTATATATATATATATATATATATATATATAAATTTTAGGTTGGGGACACACACATGTAGAGACTAACCTTTTTTCTAAGGCTGATATATGTCCTAGAAAGCAGAAAGTTTGCACAAAAGTTTTAAAGATCATCTGATAGACTGGACCAGTGACAGGTATTATTGACTGGTTCAAGTTCAAACACTGGCTGCCTTGTGTCAGTGGATTATCTGATAGACTGGACCAGTGACAGGTATTATTCACTGGTTCAAGTTCAAACACTGGCTGCCTTGTGTCAGTGGATTATCTGATAGACTGGAATAGTGACAGGTATTATTCACTGGTTCAAGTTCAAACACTGGCTGCCTTGTGTCAGTGGATTATCCAGAACCTTACAGTCGTTTCTGAAATCCATTTTGAACTTGAAATCACAATCCATAATTGATGTTATAGTACTGATTGTACAATGTTACAAATTAATTTTTACTTAGTTACAGCAATGATTGAGTATTTATTTGTTGTATTTTGTAGTATCAATAAAGGAACCATTAATGACAGATGATAAAAACAGGTAAATATATAAAGTCATAGAGGAGTCAAGTGGAAAATAATATTGTCTTAAATATTAATATACAAAATGTTCTGAATAAGTCTTGAACAATACAGTTTACCATCTCTGATTTTATTGGAGATGTTCATCTTGTTGGTAATTGTTTAATCTTCAAAGTACATAAATTACAATTCATCAGTGATTAAGGATATTAGATAGGACCTGTTAATGTAAGCGTTTCTGTCAATAGATCAAGGTCAGGTTGCACAATAACTGATTTGCTAATTATGGTTAAATTAATGATTAACTTTAAGTAAGCTTTGTGCAACCAGGTCTTGTATTTCTGTCTTTATAATCTTAAATAATTTTGTTTTGAAATAAAAATCAGTTTAAAAATACTGGTACTATATTTATTTTATTAGTGAAATTTGATTTGAGTACTTTCAGTACTTTGATTATATATTTCTGTGGGTTGGTTAATTATATATTTCTAGGGACCTGATCATACAGTTTAACCTTGAAGCTGGGTACCTGTGTTTTGTGTATTATGAATACAAAAAGGCTAATTACCACTTTAATACAGCCAAGAAAATATCTGGATTAACACTTGAACTGTCAGGTAGGTCAATATATCTGTGTTTGAGATTATGAAAACCAACTTTATGTTATTATACAATTATTGACTTTTGATGAGGTAATTATAAGGATTTATCAACCTCAAACACATTATATTTACCGAGGCCATAGGCCGAGATTAATATTATGTTTTTTAGCTTGATAAATTCTTATGTTTACCGAATCGAAAGTCAATAATTGTTTTATTATATGACCAATGATTTTTATCACCATATTACTTTGTTTTATAGTACAAAACGTGAAAAAGTGTCCTTTTCTTTTTCAATGTTACATCACATAACGTTGCGTGCATTTTTGCACAATGAACATTGCCCACTGTTACGTCATAAAAACCTTGTGTGTGAAATTGCACGGTGAATATAACGATTTATTGGGCTTGCCAAACGCCTTCTCAACCAATCAGAAAAGGGCAAAATCATTGGCCATATAATAATGATTATTATTGATTTGTTAAATATGTCCCTAAAAATTTATATAAATGTCATAAATGTAACGAATGAATTTGTTAAATTTCACAACTCTTATAACACATAGCATGCCAAAACACCTTGTGTCATCTACACTTTACATTTCTATGTATGTTTTTTATTGAGCTAGGCATTCTGTGTTGTTTATTTATAATTTAAATGTGTTTTGAGGTTGAATTAGCTACATGTACATGGAATCTTTTGATTATTCAAATTTTGGGTGGCATATTGTGTTTTGTTTTAGCTGTTAATAACATAACTGCTTGTAAACTACATGTATGTATTATTTTAGGGGCCATGGGAAAGAGAACAAGATTCCAGGAAGAAAATAAAGCTCAGTTGGTGTTGATGGTCTCAAGGGAGACTACCCCAAACACAGAAACAAGTTCAGAAGTGTCAACTGTTCAGGAAAATGTTAAAAATCTTCCAAAAGTAAATATTCTTTTGATCTTTGGTTGCTTAATTTAATATTTTTCAAATAAACATGTTTCAAATTAAAATTTAACATTGAACAGTTAATGTGTATGCTTCTTAGAGGTCAGATTATTCCAGTTCCCTGAGTAGCTTGTGTCTAAAGAAGTGATTAAGGGAATGGTGATTTATGTCCCAGTCATTATTTCACTTATATTGAGACATCACCAAGAAGGCCAAAGAACATTTATTACTAATATAGTGGTTCTGTAGTTCTCTGTTTTATATGTAAATGTTGCTGTGTGAGAGGTGGAATCTTGTAAGTGATATGTTTAACTAACTCAGAGATCACTTCTAGAAAGAACAATTTCTGTTAAAAATTAAATGATAAATACACTAATAGGTTATTGAACGTAATTAAAATATGACTGTAATACATGTATATACACAAGTGTATGGTTTAAAGGTGTATATGTCTTTATTTTCTATTGTAGAATATATCTCTTGATGATGATACTTTATATAATGAGATACAGTTTCAAGATGGAGATAAACAGTTTGCTACAAATCTGTCATCTACAGAACAAGCACTTGTTCTAGGTATAATGTAAGTACTGTTAGATAGCTAGTTACAAGTAGCATGAGAAATACAAGTAGAAGATAGTAATTTGTAACTGAAAAACAGGTACCTGGCTAATAGCTAATGTAACCAAACAGGAAACGATAAAGAACAATGAATGAAACAAGAAAACAAGACATTGACAAATTAATACTTATTGGGACCATTGATTATTAAATAACTTGATTTAATGACAAGATTATATACAGATGTGTGGTTCAGGTACTTACATGTAGTTTGAACTAAGAACCAGACTCTATACAATTATCAACAACAGTAGAATAATATACTGACGCTTTCTCTCTCTTTCACTTGCTTATGCTTCTTGCTGCCAAGGTTCAAACCCCACTCGAAGCAGATTCTAGAATGAGAAAGTATGTCCATTTGCTTTCCGGTTGGTGTTTTTAACTGAGCATTCTGGTTTTCTCCACCATTTCTGAACTGGCCGCTCTGATGTGTAGTTGAAAGATTCTTCACTGAGGTGTAAAACTACATTATTTGAAATTCTCTTTATTACTCTGCTCTCTCTCTCTCTCTCTCTCTCTCTCTCTCTCTCTCTCTCTCTCTCTCTCTCTCTCTCTCTGTGTTTTTTAGCTTGGTCATATCCATCTTATATTTATCACACAGGGAAAACCACAGAAGAAGTAGAGCCAGTCATGATACTATAACAGAGGAGGAGGTTATGGCATACATAACCGTAAGAACACTCAACGTTCAACTCAACTTTGTCTTAAGACTAATAATATTGGGGTTCACCAGTGTGCAGTGTTATACCCCATAATGTTTCTGTGACACAATTATTTCCATTGGTGATGGAATCACTTCAGTTCAGGTTTTCCCATACAAATGTTGTTTTTTTTCACACGAACATTAAGGGGTATTGATCATGTGGTATGCTGGTATACTCTATTTATATTTTAAACACTTGACCTTAAACAGTGAATTGTCTTGATATTGCTGTTTATCTAACATTAGACTAGTTTTTCTATCTGATTTGACGAAATACAAGTTTTATCGAACACGCATGATACAGAATCTTGTATCACCACACTGGTGGTACAACATTGGCGGTAAATTGCACATGCACTTTCTCATTTCGACGTCACATCATGTCAAATGTCATAACATAGTTTAGTGGTTTTCTGTGGTAAAATGTATTTTTTTAGTTCACCTGAGCCAAAAGGCTCAGATGAGCTATTGCTATCTATCACCGTCCGTCGTTCGTTGTCCGTCGTCCGTCGTCCGTCGTGCGTAAACTTTACATTTAAATCTTCTCCTCCAAAACTACTGAGCCAAATTTGATGAAACTTGGTGATTATTATGCCTGGGTAACAGGCTTTCAAAATTGTGTTCGGGGTTTGACCACGCCCAACAGTATGGCTGCCGTTACTATAAATAGCCAAAAGACAAAAAAATCTTCTTCTCTGAAACCAAAAGGTGCAGGCAAATTTTGATTGGATATTTGGATTCAGGATACCTAGATACACTAAAATTGTGTTTTTCATGAAAATTGAACGAAAAATAGGTTACGCGTTTTTTGCATAAAATTATGTAATTTTTAAAATGAGACATTTATTGTTATAACTTCATAATGGCTGAAGATAATTGTATGGAGTTTTCACTGTTGATCTTGTCTTGCGATTTTCTTCCGATTGATGTCAAGGTCAAAGGTCAAGGTCATGTCCCAGTTTTTGACCTTTGATAAAAACTGCTATTTTTTAAACATTTCTGGTGATAACGATGTAGGATTTTTGGTTAATTGTAGGTATTGACATGACGATCATTTTGATATATCGATTAAGTTCATGGGTTCAAAGGTCAAGGTCACAGATGTACAAGTTTACCAAAATAGTTAATTATCTGCAAAACTATGAACTTTTTGTATAGGCATGTATATTAGAATATTGTAGGTAATGGCCCAATGGTCATTTTGATATATAAATAAAGGTCATGAGTTCAAAGGTCAAGGTCACAGATGTAAACAAGTACTGAAATGATTATTTATCTCTAAAACTATAGACTTTTTGTATAGGCATGTATATTAGAATATTGTAGGTAATGGCCCAATGGTCATTTTGATATATGAATAAAGGTCATGAGTTCAAAGGTCAAGGTCACAGATGTGAATGAATACCTGAATGGTTAATTATCTTGAAAACTGTTAACTTTTTGTATATGCATGTATATTAGAATATTGTAGGTATTAGCCCAACAACCATTTTGATATATGAATGAAGGTTATGGGTTCAAAGGTCAAGGTCACAGATGTGAACAAGGTCTGAAATGATTATTTATCTCAAAAACTATAAACCTTTTGTATAGGCATGTATATTAGAATATTTAGGTATTATCCTAATGATCATTTTGATATATGAATGAAGGTCATGGGTTCAAAGGTCAAGGTCACAGATGCAAATGAATACCTAAATGGTTAATTATCTTGAAAACTATTAACTTTTTGTATAGGCATGTATATTAGAATATTGTTGGTAGTGGCACAGTGGTCATTTTGATGTATGAATGAAGAGCATGGGTTCAAATGTCAAGATCACAGATACAAACAAGTACTGAGATGATTATTTATCTCAAAAACTATAAACTTTTTGTATAGGGATGTATATTAGAATATTGGCCGAATTATCATTTTGATATTTGAATGAAGCTCATGGGTTCAAAGATCACAGGTGAGCGTTAAGGCCCATGGGCCTCTTGTTTCACATAAAATATTGTTTTTTTTTTTTTTATTATTTTAAATAACCTAATTGGAAATGTTAGATAAAAATATCATATACACAGTGTGTATGTACAACCCTTCGTATCAGGTCTCGTAGTGATATAGCTACGAAAAAAGGACTTGACCTGGTACTGAGGGTTGTACATACACACTGTGTATAATATGTATATCTCTTTTAAACATCACATGATGCACTTTAACATTTTGATCAGTAGGACTTAGAGATGTGTCTAAATATAGAGTTTTCAGCTCTGGTATCTGTTTAGTTAAGTAAAAATAAGCTAGTATTACATACATGTACATACACTCTTATAAGTGGATGATGGTTGTGGAACTCTTCTGTAATTATACACCTGCTACAAAGAAGAGGGTAGTATACTGGTTTACCTCTGTCCGTCCATCCATCCAAAACAAAAATGTTCTTAACAGTTTTCTCAGCAACTACTAAACTCAGTCACTTGAAATTTTTTATGCAATTGAAGTATGAGGTTCCATGCTGCAAGTACCAATTTCAAGTCTGTCAGACATAACTTCCTGTTTTACAACAGTTTATTTTTAGTTTATTTTTCTATTTTACAGTCAAAGGTTGAAGTTAAAAGCTGTGGTATACTAAATGAGCAGTAGCTCACAGATTTCTTGTTTAATTATTGAATGATTAAATGTACCAACAATCCTTAAGAGAAACATTTGTTATATATTGTAGTGTGTTTTGTCACAAGTAAAATGCTGGAGCGTTTCAGTGGCTGCTTTGTTTTTGAGATGTTGTCTTGAGAAATCCAGCAGACGCAAAGTGGAACGGTCCATGATGCAATTAGAGGTAAGATAAAACATGAAACTGAGCAAATGTAAAATGGAGCTGTCCATGATGCAATTGACGTATTGCAGGCCATGCCCATTATGTTTCGACACTGGCCACCATCACCGTATCAAGCAACAAATGACGTACTAGTGTCTGTGACATCATGAAACGGCACAATTCAG
Organism: Anadara kagoshimensis; assembly: GCA_021292105.1. Classification (NCBI taxonomy): domain Eukaryota; kingdom Metazoa; phylum Mollusca; class Bivalvia; order Arcoida; family Arcidae; genus Anadara; species Anadara kagoshimensis. The sequence goes on along the minus strand of CM037858.1, from coordinate 5,647,227 downwards.
GCCGAGTTTTTATTCTTTTTACGTGTAGATCAAGCATGCCAGCCATTTGTTGGAACATTATGGGCGTGGCCGGCGATCCGTCAATTAGAAGTAAGATAAAACATGAAACCGAGCAGATGCAAAGTTTAACAGTCCATGATACAACTAGAGGTTAAATGCTGTATCATATATTGTAAAGGGTATCCTGTAAAAACATTACAAAAACATACCTCCGACAGAAGTGTCATACCCCAGGGCATGTGGAAAGGTTTTTTGTGAACAAAAGTTCACATTTTTTGTTAAAAATTACTATGATGTGTGTTGACTACAGTTTCACAATCTTTCATTAACTCATATTTAGCAAAATTGGACAGTCTCTTATACTACTGAGATAAATATTTTGACAAAACGTCTATACAAATGTCATATGCTTACCGTGATTTTAATAGACACCTAAATTCCTAAATATCTTGAAAAATACAAAATGTTCAATCAGCTCTTGTTGCTGAAATCTTAATATATGTTTGTGACATACATATTTAAAAGTTTGAGTTTAATTTTTATTTTGTTACTGTACCATGTTTTGCCAGTTTTGATGTTGTATATAACATCAGTGATTTTACTTTTCAGGAACTTGTTAACCAAGTCAAGAGATCAGAACCACCTGTTGTTCACAGACTTCACTTGTTATATGCTACAAAAATACCCCCAGTTTGGATGATACAGGTATCTACAGCATTCTTCTGGTTTTATTTAATTAAAATTTTAATAACTTCTAAGGGCACAGAGGGCATTTCTGTTTTCCAGAGTGTCAGTCTTGCCAAAATGTAAATAAAATGTATATGCTGGGCACTTATCAAATTAAAATAGGTTTCTTGGACTATCTTGGGAGAAGCAAAATATATTGGATTTCTTTATCAATTAATCAGTGTTATGGACAATTAATCTATTGACCAATTATTGCCATCCCTACTAAATATGATACAGCAGAGACTGCCTTGAGTTATTGCTTGCATAAGGTAAATGTTTCTGTCTACACTGGTTAATACTATATAAATATAAATGGTTTGTCTTAAAGACAAGACAGTTTCCCATAGTACTATCAAAAAATAAGCAACACAAAAATATTTAGGACTATGTCTTTAGCACTATATATATTTCAGGAAAACTGGTTCGGACACATTTTTATCCCCTGCCTTTCGAAGAAAGAGGGGAACATTAAATTTGAGTTTATGGGATTTTTTCCATCCAAAATTCTTGTCTGCACAAATTTTCCAAAACTATGAAGCACTATTTCACAAAACCTAGTGCAAAGCTTCAACATTGATATATGTGCATATTGTTAACTTGAGTTGGTTTGCTAATTTTTCTGGGAGTTATTGCCCTTTGTGCAAGTCACAAAAAACAAAACACAAAAAAAAAAAAAAATTAAAAAAAACACCTGCTAGCAAGGGATCCTAATTCACCCAGTTTGTTTGTTTAAAATATAATTATCACATTCGGTTTTCTTTTTATTGTATAGAGACAGCTGGCAGATTTACTTATTAGTCTTGGTGCAGTTGGATCAGCATTAGAAATTTATGAAAGATTGGAACTTTGGGAGGATGCCATTAAATGTTATCAAAGAATGGGCAAAATGGAAAAAGTAAGGAAAAAGCCATAAATTTTATTAAAGAATGGCTGGAATTTTTCACTTACATGTTAAATGTTAAACAAGTCTTGTCTATTCTCTGTCAGGTTCTGAAAAAATTATGTCTAGATGATGATTACGTGTATTACATGATCAGTCATGGTTTTATGCTTAGGTTGGTTTTATTGGTCAAGGGTGACCTTGACCTTTATTTTATGACCTTATATTGTAAAATTTTTTTTTTTTAAAAAAGTATGTACATTTATGTCTCTATTTAGTGTCAGTTGTTAAGTGCTATAGCATGTTTATGAAGATAGTTGACCTTGACCTTGAATCAAGTTTACAGTGACCTTACATAATACACCCCAAAACAGCCATTTATCATGCACTACATGCCTGTAAATTATGCTGACCTTAATAACTATTTTCTTTAATTACCAAGAAATTGGGAACATTGTATTTTTTCATTTTAACTGTATTATTTGTTTGTTTTACTGTTTCTATAGAGAAAAAATGTCTCCTAAGTCTATTATTGTATTATTTTAAGGCTGAAACAGTCATAAGAGAGCAGTTAGCTATAAAAGAGACAGCAAACTTGTGGTGTTTCCTTGGTGATGTAACAAACAATATCACATGTTATGAGAAAGCTTGGGAACTGTCCAATCATAGGAGTGCTAGAGCCCAGAGATGTTTGGGATACATTTATTTAGGTAAAGAAGATGTAAGTAATCAATGTTGTCATATTATAGCTGAACCTGTAATAAAAAATCATTTTACATCAAGGTCAAGAAATTTTGACCCCATTTCTTCACCTCTATAACAAGGTCAGGGAATTTTGATACAATTTCTTCACTTTGTATCAAGATCAGGGGATTTTGACTCCATTTCTTCACCTCTATATCAAGGGCAGGGAATTTTGACACAATTTTTTTCACTTTTTATCAAGATCAGGGGATTTTGACCACATTTTTTCCACCTCTGTATCAAGGTCAGAGAATGTTGACACAATTTCTTCACTTTGTATCAGTATCAAAATCAGGGGATTTTGACCACATTTTTTCACCTCTGTATCAAGGTCAGAGAATTTTGACCCCATTTCTTCACATCTTTATCAAGGTCAGATATTGTGACCCCATTTCTTCACCTCTATGTAAATGACAAGGATTTTGATCCTATTTCTTCACTTCTGTATGAAGGCCAGATAATTTTGACCCCATTTGTTCACATCTATACCGAGGTTAGGAAATTTGACCCAATTTCTTCACCTCACAAGGTCAGGGAATTTTTACCCTGTGCAAATGTATGGTTTGTGCCCCTACAAAATTAACAAATCCCCTAGTGGGTAGTCTTGTTTGCTTCACTATTCCAGAACTGACCACTTGATTAAAGTGAATCTTGACTAGGGTGTGAAATTATTCCATTACACATCGTTCTGTGCGATGCTGAATACATGTATAACTATTGTTTTATTGTTTGTGTATTTTAGTATGAAAACTGTATGCCATGTTTTGAAAAATCACTCCGGGCTAATGCTCTACAGGTTAGTATTATAATACCTAACAATTTGTCTTCAAGCTTATCATATCAGCTTATTTTAATCATGCAGGACTGAATTACATCCTTTTTCATGTACAGAACTGAATTATGCCCCTTTTTAACAGTTCATTTTTTACAGTCCACTTTGATCGATCAGTTGTTAATGCTTAATTATTTGCAGGGTTCAAAATTAAGGCTGGACTAGAAGCTTGATACATGTATTTTTCAGTCAAAAGTGTCAACTTTTAGTCAGTTTTAACAATTTGTTTTTTTAAAAATTGAACAAGAGTTTCTTTCAAATTCAGCAAAATTTGAAATTACTGATACACAAATGATAATTCAGTTAGAGTTTTGTCCAAATCTAACACATGTAGTTGCTGGCATACATGTACACATAGTATCAACTCAGATATAACACGACATATACATGTACAGAACATCTAATTAAAGACAAAATTAATTATACAAAATTTGTATATCGGCAGAGCCTCGTTTGAGATGAAAATATCTGACCACGATATTGGAATTTCCTTATCTTGGTCTGAAACGAGTAATAGATTATTTTTCTCGCATATATAATCTATTAATTTTGACTAAAGGCATTTAAATCTCCTACTACAAAGCAAAGATTTTGCTAGTGGATGAATACTTTTATGACGTAATGCTGTAACATCATCAATAACATGTAACTCAGAGCAGAAATGTGAACCTTTGCGATAATAAATAACAACAAAATACATTTTCTTTTTTTATACTTAGTGGTCAAAATTAACTTTTTTAACAAGTAATAGTAATAAAATAGAATTAAGAATTATAAAAATCAGTTGTTAGGGGAATGCGTTTAACATGTTATGACATCCTTTGTATCATGAATTATGTCCCTTATTATTATTGGAAAAGTAGTCCCTGTTGTACTGAGATAACCTACACATGGTCACGTGGGGTGCGATATGGAAAAAATATCGTACCACCTATCTCGTGAGACAAATCTGTCACATATGAGAGAAATGACTGTATCAATAATTGATTATAATGATATTTAGAATTACGATATATACATCGATACAAGCTGTTAAAAATTGATATATTAGCACTTTGAATTCTAGAATTTTCTGTGTTTGGTTTGACTTGTACACACTCAAAACAATGAAAATAAGGAACAACAGTATGACCACTGCTGATAAAGATCTTAGATTTTAGTTTGTTTAATTAAATGTTAAACAGATATTAATAATTGATTTCCTAGGTACCAGTATGGTTTACATATGGCTGTGCTGCTATGGCTGCAGAGAAATTTGATGTAGCAGTTAAAGCATTTAAAAGATGTACATCTATAGATACTGATGTGAGTAGTGTTTAGATACTGATGTGAGTAGTGTTTAGATACTGATGTGAGTAGTGTTTAGATACTGATATGAGTAGTGTTTAGATACTGATGTGAGTAGTGTTTAGATACTGATGTGAGTAGTGTTTCGATGCTGATGTGAGTAGTGTTTAGATACTGATGTGAGTAGTGTTTAGATACTGATGTGAGTAGTGTTTAGATACGGATGTGAGTAGTGTTTAGATACTGATGTGAGTAGTGTTTCGATGCTGATGTGAGTAGTGTTTAGATACTGATGTGAGTGTTAAAATACTGATTCAAGTGTTTAGATACTGATGTGAGTAGTGTTTAGATACGGATGTGAGTAGTGTTTAGATACTGATGTGAGTAGTGTTTAGATACTGATGTGAGTAGTGTTTCGATGCTGATGTGAGTAGTGTTTAGATACTGATGTGAGTGTTAAAATACTGATTCGAGTGTTTAGATACTGATGTTAGTGTTAAAATACTGATTCAAGTGTTTAGATACTGATGTTAGTGTTTATATACTGATGTGAGTGTTCAGATACTATTGTGAGATACTGATGTGAGAGTTTAGATACTGATAGTTCTGTATAATGTAATATCATAATTTCCAGAATGACAAGTTTTGATTCTGAAAAAAGCATGTAAAGTAGTGAAATGGACTTTAAAGTTTCTTGTCAGTATTATTCTACCTATTTCTTTGCGTTCTATTTTGTGTTTATGTAATTCAGAATGTTTCGGGTTTTTAAGTACCGATAAAATGCGTATCATATGATTGGTTAATTGTAATACACGATGTTAAAATCCGTGCGTGTATAAAAACGCGAGTGTTCTCAGTCGTGTCATTCAAGCTAGTTGCAAGAGAGTAACAAGTTGTTTAAGTATTTTAATGTAAGACCCACCCTCCCTACCCTTATTTACATAGGTGTCAGGTTTGCTGAATATATTAATTATCTCGCTGATGACATACAATTTGTAATTTGTTGATTATGTTGATATTATTACATAAATCTTGCAACTATGCACTTCCTAAAATATGTTTGTATTTTTATTCTTAGTTAGAAAAGAAAATATTTATTTTCGGAGGCACGAAGAAAATAAGTGTGTCTAATAATGTGTAAGATGCTTAGTAAAATATAATTTTTATATCGTAGTTGACAACCTCACATTTCAATAGTCTACGAGATGAAATACAGAAAGCAATAAAGTCAGTCATAGTCATATTAAGTTTTCAGGTTTCTGTTTCTGAAGATATATCATTGAAGCATTTTTGGAGAAAATTATTTTTTCAAAATTTTGTATTTACAAATGTATATGTACCTTGGTGATCTTTTTTCTAAACTATATGTGAGATACTAGTAATGTAAATCACAGAATACAAGGCAGACTATGTTGCACTGTTTGTTTTGACAGTAAGTAATCAGTTTGTAAATGGATTTTTGTCGCTAGCTACATACACATGTAAATGAAAAAGTTGATAAAAAAATCACACTTGTATTATTATGTTTGGCTTCCAAACAAAGCCAGTTTGATTCATTTCAATCATAATTTACAATACTGATCTCAACCAAAAATTACCAATCCACATAAAAATTCAAGTTTATTTATGATCAAGGAGTTCTGAAGTTATTTCCATTTGTTAGTGAAAATAAGTTTTGTGAAACTCTGTCATGTAAAATGAAGTAAATTGCTTACAGTAATTTATATTTTATTGGTGTATTGGTGATTAGTATACTTAATGATTTTGGTTTTGATGAATGATGTTAAATCTTATTATTTTCATATGTTGATTAATGTGGGATTTGATATTTGTAGAATTATGAAGCCTGGAACAACTTGGCTTCATCTTACTGTAGACTGAAAGAAAAGTAAGTAATAGTTATATAGATAGATAGATTGATTAAATTTCTTGTTTAATGTCTCAGTCAAGAATATTTCAATTATATCGGGACATCACCAGCTATAGATGATGTGGCAGAAAATTTGACAATTTTGGGGAGGTTTCTTTAACGTGCCACACCTCCATGGCACATGGCATTGGTTTTAAAGATCTCTTCTGAAGCACCTTGTGACTTTTATTTCTAAATGCAGAGTGCTTGAAAAAACAAAAGTTGCTACCTATCTTCAAGTATTGACTAAACCCCATGGTTAAAACCCACAACATGTCCACAACCTCTCGCTTACAGAGCGAGCAATAACATTCATTTTGAGTACATGTTTTGTAGCTTTTTTTAAGTAAATGAAGTGTTGAATAGGGTCTTTAAGTTTTGTAACGCGACTGGATTTTATAATTTTAAGGCTTAAGAACAATTGGCACAGTCAGAAACTGCATCATATCAAATCACCAAATACTTGACCATTTGATGTAGCTAATGGCAATGTCTATTCTCAGCTAAAATTGTTTTCTTATCTTTTGTTTTAAAGTAGAATATGGTGTCAAATGAGCTGTTTAATCAAAACAAATAAATATGGTTCCTTTTTGTCTGCTTAAAATGTAATAGACACGACAGCCATACATTTCATCATCATTGTGGTGTCTTCTACATTGGTGCAAACCTTTTTGGCCAAAGGTTTTTAAAGCATTTTTTCAAAACTTTAGGAATGGACCTATAGGCACATCACCAAGCATACTTAACTGCAGAAATTGGAAGATGTTTGACCTTGACCTTGAGTCAACTTTTGATAAAGTTAATTTGACTTATTTACAGTGGTTTTCACCAAGGTTTCCATCTGTTGATGGATTCATTCTTATCCACCCATGTAAATTCATTTGAATTTTGATCATACTAAATGATAATAGATTTTTGGGATTTTCAGAGTTTTAATTGTCTGTATGTTGAAAATGTAAACTTCTATCTCTATTTTTAATTGCAGGAAAAAAGCTTTCCTTACCTTAAAAGAAGCAATAAAATGTAATTATGAAAACTGGAGAATCTGGGATAATTTATTGGTGGTATGTATTCTCCGAGTTAAAATAAATCATTTTCGCTCACCTGCACAAAATGGAGAAGATATTATGTCAATTTCTTGGCATGAGCAGGAATGTTGATATCCAATGTAAGGCCTTTTGATCGGGGTCTATACACATGTATATACAGTCCATGTTGTTATAGCCTGTAGTTTTTGGGTTAAGAAATACAGGTTACATGGTAACATGATAATGGTTCTCTGTGTCATTTTTGTATGTCACAAAGTTTGATATAGGAGTGCTTATGTAATATCTCTTGCACTAATATGAATGTTTACATATATTTAATGTTAAAATGTTTTGTTGAAGTATTTTGATAATTTAAATTTTTACCATCTGTCATTTCAATTTGTTTATTTTAATTTTACAACATTCCATTGAAATGGTTTTATGTTAAAAATTGAAATTTCTGTGCAAATAGACTTTTACTTATATACCCTTGAAATTACCTTTGGAGTTTGTGTTCTAAGAGTTAAAAGATAATATTTTAGGCGATAATCTCAAATTTTGTGAAAAAGTTCCTGAAAAATTGTATTGTTCTCTTTAGAAAATACTCTTAGTCAATAATAAACTAATGATGCTAATGTACATGTTGTGACAATTATCATTCACATTCTCCAATAATTTTAGGTGGGGACAGATTGTGGAGAATTCAGAGAAGTTATACATGCCTATCACAGATTGATGGATTTGAAGGAAAAATGGGTTGATGTTGAGGTAAGAGAGAAAACTCAGTACATATGGTGGGTTTCATTAAACAATTTTGGGTCAGTTATATTTGGTTCCAAATAGTATCTCAAAAGTCTTCAAACTGCCTATATAATGGGATAGGATTGATATACCTGTCCGGTTCTGTATTTTATAATACACTTCCGGGAATAAATTTTAGGCATACCTACTTCCGGTTTTTGTTGTCAATGACGCATAGTCGCAAATACCGGGAAATTCGGTTGATTGTCAATATGCAGAGAGCAAAGTATTGGTGTACGGCACCGGGATGCAATTCCGATGGAAGGAAAGGCCCCAGAAAATACCCTTTCATGAAAGATATTATTTTTTTACTGTTTCCAACTAAGAAAGACACAAGAAAAAGGTGAAATGGTTAAATGCCATTAGACGTCCTCTCGACTACGATCCGAAACCCTGACACAGGGTGTGTAGTCGGGATTTCAGTGGATCGGATTATCCAGAACTATTTCCATGGAATATTTATGGTGATGATCCACCAACCAGGGCTGCCACTTTAATTTTAAAAGAAACCACAAGGAACCCCAAGACATGAATGATAATACAGATGGTCTCATTACGCCATTGTTGTAAGATCAACTTAAATTTATAAGCAAACTTCAAACCAAACGTTTAAGTAAGCCATGTTAGACATTAAAAAGTCCTGATTATTTTCAAGTCAATATTAAACTAATCCCATGGTCTTCATCCTTGCAAAATCGTGTAAACGAGGAAGTAAACCGGAAGTAAGGATGCCTAAAAATTTGATCACGTGACCCGATATTATTCTACACAAAATGGAATTCCGGACTATCTTGGAAACAGGCTATTATAAGAACCCTTTTTTGCCCCCTCCCCCTTGCTACACATACTTTATATATAGACAATCCACATTTTTACAATCAAGTAAATACATTTATTATATAATCTACTCAATAATCCATGTAATACGGTCATACAATAAAAATCGTATTGAATGAGTGTGACGTCATAAAAGCATGAAAGTCATTCCAGAGTGACGTCACTCAATTGACCCAGTTCACAGTTGTTTGTTTCATTTGACAGTTTGTTGATTCTAATTTAAGCTGATACTTTTGTACTTTTCTTTTAAAAAGAAGATACATTGTATTTAAACTGAAAATGTTTGTTTTGTTTTTGTATCCTGCTGACAGACTATTGTTTACTTTTAATTTTTTGGCGGATGTACAGTTACGTGAACTTGTTATGTTTCGGTCAATCTGCTGTTTTCTTATAACGAGAAGACAAGTTTTAAATCTATGAAAACCCCGTTTTTATGGGATTATATAATAAATAGAATCTTGCATTCGTGTTTATGCAATATTGAATTAATTAAACTCGTTGAATAATGTTTTATGCAACTCGCCAAGGCTCGTTGCATAAAAAATTATTCAACTCGTTAAATAAATTCAATATTACATAACCACTCATGCAAGATCCTCTATAAACTGTATGTGCATTTCAGTTGAAGCATGAAGGAAATTGACTTAATTACACTTAATTGGACAGTTGGTCTTAATAAAGATCTGGGCATTATAGAAAGTTTTATAGACAGCTGTTCTTTAAATAGAAGTAGTCACTAGCAGGTTTTACTCTAGACAGGTGATCTCTTTATAGAGATGATTGCTATAGCAGGTTTTACTGTGCAGACAGGTATTCTTTAATATATAGAGTTGGTCACTAAAGCAAGACTTATTGACAGGTTTTCATTATTTAGAGGTGGTAGCTAAAGCATGTTTTACTTTACAAATGGGTGGTCTTTAAATAGATTTGATGACAATAGCCAGTTTTACTGTACACATATTGTTTAACTACAGGTATTAAAGATACTGGTAAGAGCTGTATCTGAAGATATGTCAGATGCTAAAGGTCAGCCATCATCATTACTAAAGGACCAACTCCTAGAACTGTTTGGTAGGATTACATCAAAGGTAAGTATCTCATACAGTCAAACTTTTCTATAAAGGTCACCCAAGGGAACCAGTAAAAGTGGCCTTTATGGGCAGTTGGCCTTTATATACAGGTTCAAATAATATGAATAAAGAACAATTGGGATACAACTCTACTGGCCTTTATAAGCAAGTGACCCTTATATAGAGGTGGCCTTTAAGGCAGGTTAGACTGTACTTGTAATCTTTTAATGGTTTAAATCTTAAAATATTTACTAAGCAGCATCTGGTGAAATCAAAAACAACTTGCCAAAAAATTGAAACAACTGATCATAAAACTCTCCTCTTTGGGTGTGCACCGAATCAAATTACAATATAACATCCAGTGGTGTGGTTCAAGTACTTTGGAAGGAGTTTATGCATTCCTTTATTTTTAACAGGAAGTGATACCCAAATATTCACATGCATTCTTTTTTTATGATTGATTCCTGTTTTTTATGAAGGCTTCAGGGGATAGATAACATTTAAGTTTTTTAAGTGTTTTGTCTCATTTATTATAGATACAATGTACTGTAAATATGTTGAATGGTTTGATGATTTTATATGATGTATGTATATCATTTTGTAATACAGACAACCAGTGATGGAGATATTTGGAGATTGTATGCCCTACTGACAGATATAGATTCTGGTGATAAACCTGAAAAACAAGAGAAGGTAATTTGTTACTTCTGAATTATCAGCTCTTTGATTTTTGAGTCAAATTAAGTCATTGACAGTGGGTACACCATGGATTTTTAGACAGTGTTAGCCTGGCTATATAAACACAGTTGTTAAATATACACAGTTGTTAAATATACATTAAGTAATTCTAGATCATTAAAGTTTTTTGTAACATTGTCATATCTTTGCTTTTATTGGAAAGGTATTAATCACTTGAAACAAATCTAAAATTTGTAAATTAGCAAGAATTATATTGAGAACAAGCTTTATGATATTAATTTCATGTTTTGCAACAAAGGATATTTATTATACATTTTATTGGTTAGATATTCTAATTGAGCACCCTCTGTTTTTGTTTAGAAGAGACGGGCATTTGCAATACACTTGTTAATTTAATAAGCAATATCAGTTTTCAGGGTTCAGTTTTCATAGATTCCACTGTAGCACATTTCAATTCACTTTCACTCGTCCTTCCCTTCCCTCAAACCCCCCCCCCCCACCACCACCACCACCACTCAAAACAAACACATATAATGGTACAAAACTGTCTGTCCCTGCCAGTCTGTCATGGGACAGTTTTGTTCCAGACACTTTTGAAATTCAAAATATAGCTTAATGAGTAAAAGATCTGTGCAAGCTTATAGTTGACCATTTTGTTGGGAGTTCAGATGGTTTAAAATTGATATTATTTGACTATTTGAACAATCAGTATATACTGTACATGCACTATGTTATACATCAATCAATATGTACTTACACGTAAACAAATATTAAAATAGGATTTCCTTTTTTAACCTTTTCATGAAATTACCTTAAAAATGGGGTCAAGATCAAAGGTTGATGTCAACTTTAAAGTGCTCTGTTAATTGTACCAAGCATTTCTGAAGACAACATGCGACAGTGATGGGCATAACTTGTCCTGTTTGGAAGTGCTCAGGTTCTGAATATGATATATTTCTACAAATGTTTAAGATATATTTTCTGGGTTTTTTTACAGGTGCTACAGTACCTGCAGAAATCACACAGGTGTGTAATGCAGGATCCTAAATGGGAGCAGGACACCAGTAGATGTAAACAGGTCAGCAGCCATGCTGTTGAATTAGCTAATAGTATGTATCCATGGTAATACATGTAGTATTATTATAAAACATACATGTATATGACTTGAGTGATCCTATCATATTACAAATAAAGTCAAGTAAACAACACTGAATAATTGTGACCCCTGTTTTATCTTCTGTATCTTTTCAGTTAAGACCTGCAACTTTTTGATTCAGATATGTAATAGTTTGTTAGCTATAATATGTAGCTTTTCAACATCTTCAAAATAATTTTGGTTTCATAATTTTGGTCCAAGCAGTACTGATGAGGAATTGTATTCCGAAACGGCCGTCTAGTGCTGTAAAATTAAAATTGGTATAATATGTAATTTAAATCCCTGAGCCTATATCTCTGCTGGTGGCTAGTGCCCCGAGGATATCACAAACTCAGTAGGCAATAATTTCGTATTATTGTCAGAAATATACTATAATTGTTTAAATTTCCTGCAAGTTAAAATTTGAAATTTCTCAAAAACTAAGGTATACTCTCTCATGCAAAGTATTTCCTTAGCTTAATTTGGTAAAATATATTTTGGTCCTTTGGGTTGCTTTTCAACATCTTCAAAATAATTTTGGTTTCATAATTTTGGTCCAAGCTCTACTGATGAGGAATTGTATTCCGAAACGGCCGTCTAGTGCTGTAAAATTAAAATTGGTATAACATGTAATTGTTAATTCTTGTAGCATATATTTTTATAGAAAACATTCAAATTTGAGATTCAGGCCATTTAGTATTTCAGCTTAATTGCAAAAACTGATTGTGACGAAGCTGTTTAATAAGGATATTAACCACTTTAGACAGCATACTTGGCAGGATATTTTGATAAAAGAGTGTAGGACAACGTTCCTTTTTCAGATGTCTACATCTTTGATTGTTGTTAATATCAGTTTTACACTCACACATACAGGACTATGTTCGTACATTAATCTAGAGAATATCTGAAATACTGCAGATGCGAATTTATACAACATTGCAGCAACACTGTAAGTGGTTGAAAACTACCAAATATTATAAAGTTTTATAAATTCTCACCACACCTATCTATCCTAAGAGACATGTCACTAAGGTTTCTAAAAGTCATTCTTATGTTGTTATATAATTCTATATGAAAATGAATCCAAGTCAATTTTGTTATTTAGAAAAACACAGAGCCAATTCATTTTAATGGGTAAGAAATCCCATTTATGGATTTTACCTGTGTGTTATTTTCTGTTTCAGCTTACTTGACATGCAGTGAAAAATCTGCAACTTCTACAAAATCTGTTCAAATGTTGTCTTCAGCCAAGTTAATGATAAAAGGAGTTTTGACTAAAATAAAGGTAAACATCCCTATATATATTTATATGAACAGGATCTAGTTGTCATACATGCCATTGTCTTGTTTTACCTTTTTTTAACCTGTACGGCCCGGACACACAAAATCCTGGAATTTTAAACTTTTCACAGATTTTCAAAAACTCGCCAATTTCAAGAATACTAGTCTCTTGAAAAATGCAATCATATTTCATGGTTTATTTTCTTAAAAAAAAGATCATTTTTTCAGTATGGATGCATCAAAATTCAAATTTTGTTTACTAAATGTACCCTTTAACACAAAATAACAAACTTTGATTGTTTTGTCTATGTCCCAGGTTTTCATTTTTGAGTAATGACATGTATGTGTTGTACAACACTTTATTTAATTTCATCATTATTAGAGTCATAACGAGGTAATCATTTAATGCAGTGAATTAATATTTTTGTGACACATTCTGCTAACCCCCAATTATAAAATCAATAAAGAATGACCTGTACAACTAAATAATCAATCTGTATATACAGACCTTGCTGTTTCATTGTCTTTTTGTAAAGGACACCTGCATCTTTTAGGTTTCATAATGTATGTATAGTCTAAATATACAGGTCAATTCCCTGATAATCAACATATAATAGTCACTTTTAATTGATTTTGTCTAGACCGGTCATGTAAGTAAAGATGTCTTGATATATCAGGTTTTAGTTAATCTTTTCTTTATATTTCTTTTACAGCAACAACATACAGATTCATTAACAGGTGTCCTTAAAGAAGAGGTTCAGGAATCCTGTCAGTTACTAGAGGAAAAAATGAAACAAATTGTTGAAAAAATAAATGAACTTAAAAGTTCCTGATGTACAATAAATCATATATATTGTCATCACTCGTTAACATGTTAATTTTATTTCTGTGTGAATGTCTGTCTGCCTGTGAATTACATCTAAATCTGATTAATTTTATGAAAAAATTGATACAAATAATCAATTAAAAAAACAAATATGCCTTTATTTACAAATCACATTCCCAAGGCAAAATAGAAACTTTGAAACTGACAAATTAAGTTAAAAAATTGAATATCCATCAAGGAAGTGAGGCCAGATGCTCCTGGAAGGTAAGCACCTCATGCTCAGCCAGCTACTATTCACCCTCCATTTGTGCAATCAAAATTGAGAATGTTGTACCTTGACCTTGAACCAAGGTCATACCTTTTAGGTTAAGGTAAAAAAAATACTGTGTTTATGTATGTTTAAATATCTTGTTGTCATTACTGCTTTAGAGAAATTCCATGGGTCAATACCATTTTATGACCCGAAACCATGGTTACATTGCAAGTCGAAGTCAAAAAGGGTCAATTATTATTTTGAGTTACAATAAAAGTTCCTTTTGACAATGGTATTTTCTATTTGTAACCAAGAGCAATTAGTGCCTTTTTATAGACTTTGATACATTTTTGATCTGATTACATGTGGCAAAATACAAACGAAGTGTAAGTTTTATGTGAGCAAACAAAACGGATAAAAATTAACATTGATTTGTACAGGTGCTTGGATCTTACAACAGTATGATGTGAAGTTATGTGATTAATATTTTACAAGGTTCTTCCACTTTTTATTTTCAAGTGGTTTGTAAACACACATTTGAAATGCATGCAAGTCTCTGTACTGAAAGATAGACTGACAATCAGTCATGTATATACATTTTGTTAGACATGGATCTTAACAGATATACATGTATGTTATAGCTGTGCTGTTTAGATGTTAATGAAAACAATTATATTTGCTGAATACCTACAGGGGCATAGAAAGGAACCAATGTCAAACGAGGCAAAATAACAAAAAACAAATGGTGCTTCAAATTCTGGGGTTTTGGGGTTGCAGAGGGGGTGTCTGGATACTTCAACCTTTACCATAAGCATGACATATATTTTAAACAAAGTTTTCATACATTACTATACAGAAGCTATCAACAGACTAGAGTGGGTGTCGTTACTTGCAATGGAATGTGTAGTTGCGTGTAGTTAAGATTTCACAGTGACAACTTGGATGAAAATTAAATTGATAAAACATTTGATTTACATTATCCACATTGGATTATCTTTGATTCTAGTTCATAAAACATTAATTATTTATTCAAGCATTATATGCATTCTAAACATAAATATACTGAAGATACCATCAACAAATTGTTAAGAGTTTTGATAGACGACAATTTATTGTATTTAGTGATATAATATTCCAGCATACAATCTGTATACCAATAGACACAACTGTGTACCTTTGCTTGCTGATTTGTTTCTTATTTTAATACGAACCAGAACCTTGTTTTATCCAGAGAGAAGGTTGTCACCAAATCATTCAACTCCACACGCAGATATATCGTATACAATTATATAGATGTGGAGCTATCTCTTAATAACCCTAAATTTGCAGATAATGTGATGCCATCTATTCCAGTGAGCTTGAAATTAAGATATGACTGATTATTCAAGTTCTGCTTCATATTTAGACTTGTGCATCGATTATGGGGCCCACGAAAGACTATATTTGAAGCAGTATACCAGACGTAATGACTTCTAATTTTTCTATTGTCAACTTTACTTTTTTTTTCTATGCAATAATATTCCGGCCTCTCTTTGTTTCAAAATTTATACGCTATATAGTAGAGCTTGTTTCCACTACGGGAACTTTATACAATAAAACAAGCTGCTTGCAAATAAATAATTGACCAAGGGATATTGCAAGCCTAGGTTTAAAAGGACCCTCAAAAAGTTTTCATCATAAAAGCTGTCATCAAAATATTGTTTCTAAGTTTGATGTCACTGTCTAGAATTACCCTGGATATGTTTGAGGTTACATATTTCGACGTTCTTTTCACTCAATTTTGATTACACTTATGGACCCTAGCTCTGGAGGGTTCATTCACGTTTATCCAACATTTGAAAAATCACCATTCACACTTATCCAACATTGTGTTTACGCACCATTGATTTAAGATATTATTTACCTGTGGTGTGATCAGTTAGTTTCCCCCACCAGAATAAAAGTTCCTTTAATTAAATAGTATGAAATAATATGTCATATTTTTACTAAAAGAGTTTAAGATATCCAAAAATTATAAGATAAATATGTTAAATTTTAGATATTAAAAAGTTTGATTCCTACCTTAATGAATTTCAACAAAGTTATATATAAAGAATAATAATATTTATTGTTAAATAAGAATTAAAAATAACTATAAATAAGAAATAAATGCGTTAATTTTTAGTAATTAAAAAAAAATCCTATCTAATACAAATAAAAATTTGATCACGTTATATTGTGACCAAAAAATATGAATTTCTCTCAAATTATTTCATTAATTTATCCTTTTATATATTGTCCATCATGGGGTGATTGATTGAAAAACTGATTTGAATGTCATATATATATATATATATATATATATATATATATTATATATATATATATATTTAAAATTCATTTGATAGTGATTTTGAAATGATGTAATGGTGATGCTTGTTTGATGCTTTAACTGAATGGAAAAAATAAAATGCTTAATAAAGGTTACGTTCATGGAATATTTTTTTTCTAAAATTGAGTATATTTTGGATTTTTCCAATTGGAAATTTTTCCAACAAGGTTATATCATAGGGATATTTTTCTAAAATGTAACATATTTTAGTTTTTTTTCAATTGGAAATTTTTTGTTCTGAAATGTAGCATATTTTGGATTTAATTTTTTCAAATTAAAGTTATTTTAGAATTTTCCCCATTATAATTTTCATTTTTTTTTCCAAAGTAAGTATGTTGGATTTTTAAAAATTTTATTGGAATTTCAAATTCTCAAAACAAGCAAAATAAATTTAAGAATTCAAAATAAAACTATAGTTTTCATTTCACAAGGCTCCCAATTTCGAATATTCCCTTAGTAAGATTTTCCTTAACAATTTTTGGCAATCTTTGAAACTTAGAATAAAAATTTTTGACAGAACTAAATATGTTTTATTTGATCTTCAAAATCACTTGAAATTAAAAATTAAATTCCAGGATATTTTAAAATTTTCCAAAATCATTTATGTACATATCAAATTTGCCAGATTTTTTAAATAAAGTACCGGTAAAATCTTTCTTAAAAATGATTCTTGTGAAACTGGGGCCAGGTATATTTAATCTTCAAAAAGGTAAAGGTATGAATTTCCATGTTCACAGTACCCAAGCCAACCTATTGTTTCCATTTTCCTTTGATGTCATTTATCCAACATTAAATTTACCTTTCCCTATATCAAAATATCAAATGTTGGATAAATGTGAAGACACCCTCTGGAGCACCTGGCCTCACTTCTGTGATGGAAGTTCACGTGATTAACCTAATTTGTCAGTTACAAAGTTTTGACTTTGCTTTGGGATTGTGATTTGGATTAGTATGTTTGTTTTTGATAATATAATCTTAATACGAGAACTAGGGCTAAATAGATAATGTATTAAGAAGTTAAAATGAAATTTAGCAACAGCCATCACAATCTAGAACACAAAACGAGTTCACGACAAAAGCAATTAAAATTAGACATTGGTGCAACTGATAAGAAAAATGGAATTTTGACTGGCATCGGATTTCATGTTAGTTTAAAGCATCATTGAAAAAATAAAATAGTTTTGCACGGTATTTGGAGCCACCCACCTTAAAACTTTAGGATATGCCTGCATGTATTCTACCAATCTCTACCAGCCGGTGTACAAAGACAAAGATGACAGTCCCTCGGGCAACTTGAACTTGTATTGGTAGGCTGACACAAAGCATTTCACTATGATCCTTAAAACAAAATGCAAATTTAAAATACTAGTATGCCTTATTTTACCAAACAATTCTTCAACTACCCGGTACCTACACATATGACAAAATTTATTATTTTAAGTGTTTATGTAAGAGAAAGTTCTCAAAAAGGAGTTTGATGGTTCAGAACAATACACAAAACAGTTTATGTGCAAC
Organism: Anadara kagoshimensis; assembly: GCA_021292105.1. NCBI lineage: Eukaryota > Metazoa > Mollusca > Bivalvia > Arcoida > Arcidae > Anadara > Anadara kagoshimensis. Next base: position 5,629,030 of record CM037858.1, on the reverse strand, counting down.
AGATGTTAATGATTTTTTTCATTAATTTGGGGTGGTAGATGCCTTCAAAATAAAAACACATCACTAAATGTCCATTTTGTCATTAGATCAAGTAAATATGTTTAAATTAAATAGTGTTATAATCAGAAGTCAATACCAGTATGTGTTTATCTTGTCTTGCTTTCTTATTTTTCTCGTGAGTTTTGCCGTGTTTTTAGCTCACCTGGCCTAAAAGGCCATGTGAGCTTTTGCCATCACTTTGCGTCCGTCGTCGTCGTCGGCGTCGTTGTCGTCCGTCCGTCGTTAAAGATCAACTCCTCAGAAACCGCTGGGCCATTTGCAACCAAACTTTGTCACAATAGTCCTTGGGTGGTCTACTTTAAAAATTGTGTCCGACATGTCCGCACCTAATCCAAGATGGCCGCCAGCGAGGACCATAGATTAACATTGGACCCTATGGGAAAATATGTTTAAAGATATTTTTTTCTGAAACTACTGAGCCAATTGGAACCAAACTTGGTCACAGTAGTCCTTAGATGGTACCTTCTGAAACCTGTGTTTTTTAAGTCTGCACCTGATCCAAGATGGCCGCCAGCGGGGAAAATAGGTTAACATTGGACCCTATGGGAACAATATCAAAGATCTTTTTCTCTAAAATCCTTTAGCCAATGGGAACCAAAATTGGCCACAATAGTTTTTGGATGGCCCCCTACAACATTGTGGTTTTTGAGGGCCACACCAAATCCAAGATGGCTGCCAGCGGAAAACATATTTTAACATTGGACCTTATGGGAAAATACGTTCAAAGATATTTTTCTCTGAAACTACTAAGCCAATTGGAACCCAACTTGGTCACAGTAGTCCTTAGATGGTACCTTCTGAAACCGGTGTTTTTTAAGTCTGCACCTGATCCAAGATGGCCGCCAGCGAGGAAAATAGGTTAACATTGGACCCTATGGGAACAATATCAAAGATCTTTTTCTCTAAAACCCTTTAGCCAATGGGAACTAAACTTGGCCACAATAGTCTTTGATTGGCCCCCTTCAACATTGTGGTTTTTGAGGGCCACACCAAATCCAAGATGGCTGCCAGCGGAGAACATATTTTAACATTGGACCTTATCGGAAAATACGTTCAAAGATATTTTTCTCTAAAACTACTAAGCCAATTGGAACCCAACTTGGTCACAGTAGTCCTTAGATGGTACCTTCTGAAACTGGTGTTTTTTAAGTCTGTACCTGATCCAAGATGGCGGCCAGCGGGGAACATAGGTTAACATTGGACCCTATGGGAACAATATCAAAGATCTTTTTCTCTAAAACCCTTTAGCCAATGGGAACCAAAATTGGCCACAATAGTCTTTGATTGGCCCCCTTCAACATTGGGATTTTTGAGGGCCGCACCAAATTCAAGATGGCCGCCAGCGGAGAACATATTTTAACATTGGACCTTATGGGAAAATATGTTCGAAGATATTTTTCTCTGAAACTACTGAGCCAATTGGAACCAGACTTGGTCATAGAAGTCCTTAGATGGTACCTTCTGAAACCGGTGTTTTTTAAATCTGCACCTAATCCAAGATGGCGGCCAGCGGGGACCATAGGTTAACATTGGACCCTATGGGAACAATATCAAAGATCTTTTTCTCTAAAACCCTTTAGCCAATAGGAACCAAACTTGGCCACAATAGTCTTTGATTGGCTCCCTTCAACATTGTGATTTTTGAGGGCTGCACCAAATCCAAGATGGCCGCCAGCGGAGAACATATTTTAACATTGGACCTTATGGGAAAATATGTTCAAAGATGTTTTTCTCTGAAACTACTGAGCCAATTGGAACCAAACTTGGTCATAGAAGTTCTTAGATTGTACCTTCTGAAACCGGTGTTTTTTAAGTCTGCACCTAATCCAAGATGGCGACCAGCGGGGACCATAGGTTAACATTGGACCCTATGGGAACAATATCAAAGATCTTTTTTCTCTAAAACCCTTTAGCTAATGGGAACCAAACTTGGCCACAATAGTCTTTGATTGGCCCCCTTCAACATTTGGATTTTTGAGGGCCGCACCAAATCCAAGATGGCCGCCAGCGGAGAACATTTTAACATTGGACCTTATGGGAAAATACGTTCAAAGATATTTTTCTCTGAAACTACTGAGCTAATTGGAAACAAACTTGGTCATAGAAGTCCTTAGATGGTACCTTCTGAAACTGGTGTTTTTTTAAGTCTGCACCTGATCCAAGATGGAGGCCAACAGGGAACATAGGTTAACATTGGACCCTATGGGAACAATTTCAAAGATCTTTTTCTCTAAAACCCCTAAACCAATTGGAACCAAAATTGGCCACAATAGTCTTTGGGTGGCCCCCTACAGCATTGGTGTTTTTAAGGGCCACACAAAATCCAAGATGGTCGTCAGTGGAGAACATATTTTAACATTGGACCCTATGGGAAAATACGTTCAAACATGTTTTACTCTGAAACTACTATAAATATCCATTGGATTTCTATAAAATTTTCACATATCATACATGACCCAAATTTTTATTTGTTTTAAAATCAAAAACATATTTAAATACTTCTTTTGCACCAACATTATTGCTTACCTTGCAGGGAACATCTTATCGCTTGCTATGTAATATACTTAGGTGAACTGATTGCATATTGAGGACAAGATGAACATCTCCAATCAAATCAAAGATAGTAACATATTGGTTGTTTTCTATTTTAACCGTGGTTCTTATTTCTGAACTTTCTTACTTCATTATTTGTCTTAGTTTAAAACTTTTATTACAATCGATGTATTACATTACCATGGAGATGTGTTGTTTTACGATAAGACACTCCCCTTTTCTCCTACTCAGCTATTTGTATATATGGGTTACCTGTGAACATATGTGATGTAGTTATACCTGTAATATATGTGACGATGTTGGTAATTTAAGTCGGACGACGGAGGACGTTGTATTACGTTAATGTTCAGCTGTTACATTTTACAATGAACCGTCATTGATCGGATTTTGTATAATTATCACATGTCATTCATATATAAATACTCACAGTATTTACTACACACTCTTCATTCAGTTTCAGTTAGAAGTTCACATTAGGTGAGCTATGATCAGCATGCGTCTCTCCTCTCAGAATTTGACGGATCATTTCGGGATATAGAGTTTCAATATTCGGCGAAGTCTTGTATCAGTGTAGTATGACTGGTTTGAGATGTTGGTTTCGTTGTTTCGAGAGGAGAGTTTACTCTTTGACAACAGCACTGCATGCCCTTTGCAGACGATAAACGACCTTCCTGATGAACTGCTAGCAAGAATTTTTGGTTACCTCCATCCAGTTATTGATCAAAGACCGTTGTTAGCATGTGTTTGTCGAAAATGGCGGGAAATACTGCACCACAATGGTTCATTATGGAGGAACTTTACGTGGATCCAACGACATTTGTCTTCTGGCATTTCAGTTTGATCTGCTCCATATTTCGAGTTTATGGACACCACATCCAAAAACTTACATGGAGAGTGGGATCTCCGGTTTATGAAAGTGTGTTTTCTTTAATTCCAAAGTTGACTAACCTTCGATCACTTAGACTTCCAATTTTGTGGACTAGAGTTGTGGTGGAGAGTCTATCTACATTACGTGGTCTAGAAGACGTTCAAATAAATGGAGGGTTTTCTATTACCGATGAAGAACTGGACATGATTTCTGTAAACTTCCAAAATCTAAAGGACGTCTTTGAATGCATGCTGGCGTGTCTCATCTGATGGTGTGCAGATTTTTATCAAAACTGAAGAATTTAGATAGCGTAAAACTAAAAGTGAATTCAGGATTACCATTAAGTGATCCAGAAGTGAGGAGGCCATGATAAGAGGTTGTAATATCGTCCAAGGGATAAGTAAAACAAGGATTGCTACTTCTATAAAAGTCTTGTGTCTCCATTTTGTTCCAATTCTTGCAGACGAACTATCTGACGTAGTGAGGAAGATGGTCAATCTACGGAAACTAAGCATAAGCAACTGTGAGGTAAATATAACTTTTATATTGTCGAGTTCTGTAAAACTAACACTGGTATAATATGCAATTTAAACCACGACTGGTATCTCTTCTGGTGGACTAAGTATCCCCGGGGTATCATAAACTCAGTATTCAATACTTTTGTATTGTCAGAAATAAACTATTGTCTACATTTGCTGTATGTTAAAATCTGAAAAAACCTTTATAAACTAAGGTATAGTCTCTCATACAAAGTATTTCCTTAGCTAATTTTGAAACCCTTGAAAAAAATTTGGTTCCACACACTACAGAGGAGGAAGCAGCCGGTCTAGTGCTTTATAATAACACCGTTTCATTTATAATAGTTATTCATAAATGCTTTTTTCTTGGTTGGCTGTTAAAAACGTTTACTTGTATTGTGCCGTGGTGATTTGTCCATAAATTCTTTCTTATACTGTACGTTGCATATTAATAACATGCATGTACATATTTTGCACGGGCCCGTCAGAAGAACCGAATTGTACGCAATACCAAACAAGATAAAACAATGGCATAGTGTATACACCAATTAATGAAACTGTTTATTAATTTTCCCCATTGTTGTTATATGTTAATTTTATACCAACAATTTAATTTAATGTCTATGCACTATATATCTGCAATAGTTTTAACGCTGAGACACAAGTTTTATAATATAAAGAGTTATAATGAAAAAACAAATGTTATTTTTCAATTTCATGAAAGGTGATTAATCAGTCAGTTTATTTGTTCTAGGGTACATGTGAATGACCAAGTACATGTTTTGGTACGAATTACATTGTTTGATAAAAAAACCAATGTCAATTCATGTAGAAAGCACAATCTCAAAGTAAAGTAAAAACTTTGAAATGAACAATTTAAGTTAAACACATGAACTTTCAACAATTGAAGTGAGATCGTGTGATCCGGAAGGGTAGACACCTCCTGCTTAGCTAGTCACACCGTACCCGCCACACGTGTAATCAAAATGTATCTTGACATACTAGTAAGTATTATCACAAACAGGTGGTAAAACGCTTAATTAATTCTCAATAATCATACATTTGGAGAATATGTGAATGCCATCGATCATATTAGATTGAAACAAATAATACAACTATTTCATCAAATTTTGTTTCATATTTGGACTTATGAATGAGTTTGTTTTGACACACGTGAAAGGTTACATTTGAAGCTATGGTAACTTGATGACTTCAATTTATCTATTGTAAACTTCCCTTGTCTATATAGCAACATGCCTGGTTCGCCTGCTAATTACTAGTTTGTTTCACAGTTAATATACTAAAGTAAAACTTGTTCATACTACGGGGATTATATGTAACAAAGGAAGATACTTATTATAAATAAATTGTCGACTCAGAAATATTGCAACCCTAGGCTTATCAAGACCTTCAAAAAGTTTTATGATCGTCTTTATAATATTGTTGATAAGTATGATGTCTCTGTTTCCATTATTATTCTCAATTTGGTATTCAAACTTGACGGGTGTAGCTAGCGGGACAAGAGGTTCTTGCCCTTCCAGAGCACCCGGTTTCACTTCCTTAGTAGAAGTGTAACTATTTAACTAAATTGACAGTTTTACAATTTTTAAAAAGTTTTTTAGACTATAAACATGTACTGGTATGTTTATTTTTGAGTTTTCTCAGGTATTGGTTTTGTGATTTAAACATGGATCGATATGTTTTGATTGATTTGGATCACCACGTATTTAGCCTTGAACATTTCTTTACTTCTATATACATTCATACAAAAAATGAAATTAATATTTTCATAAGTGTCATAAAATATTACTTATTTGGATAAATTTTAAGTCAAACTTGCGTCACCTATCCATCATTTACACACTGACCATATAACATTGCGTCAAGTCATTAATTGGCGTAAAGTCCACACCTGTTACAATGATGGTGCTTTAGTATTTGTCCTAGGATATTTTCTAACAGACGTAATGTATTTTTATTGATGTAGCAGATGGTCGGAAAAGGCAATATTGTTTTTTTTTGTATTTACACTGTAGTTTAAAAGTCAGCATGACATTTTCGTTTCGTAGTACTGTTATGCTTAAATAAATACGTTTTCGGAAGATTTTTGGTGTATCAGAAATCCGTAATTTTTTTATTTGAGGCATTCTACTTATCGATAGCCATGGTATTTTTATTAAATTGAAAACAACCACTCCAGTCAATGTTCAAATCAGTAAAAAACTTTAAGAACTTGCATATTTAGTTAAGCGCATGAACTGTCATCAAGGTAATGAGGCCGAATAATCCGAAAGGACAATCGCCTGTTTAGCTAGCTACACCCGCCACGTGTGTCATCAAAATTGAAAATGAAAGGTGCCAAATAAATAAACATATGAATATGCCATTTTAACCTACCAGACTCCCAATAACCAACTTAAGCACTATTGCAGGCAAGCATCAAGTGACCATTCCCATGATAAACTGAAGACTGATACTTGTAAAACATTATTTTTGCGTTGGCTGTTTAATAATACAATTGCTAATTTACTTCTTTTATTTGGATCATTGGTAGCACCAAACAAATTTCTGAAGATTGATTGAAAAATTACTACTGAATATTTTACCTATCTATACTTATACTGAAACTTTCAAATTATTACTCATATAACAAGTATGCTTTTTTATATTGTTTTCGGAAATCGATGATCTGTTTATCATTTATAATACATCGTTAACTGTAGTGTTAGGGGCGTCTAATCACGGTATGTCATACTTAACTAGATTTTATCTATTTAACAGCGCTTACTTGGAGTACGGCTGATATCGGAATCTCTTCAGAAGGTGTGTATGTTTAATCTCTGGGGTGTAGCTGATGTAGCCATACAGAGCTCCTCTCTCAGGAACGTCACCATTGAACACGGATTGGAGTCTATGGAAAAAGTGGAGATAAATGCCAAAAATCTTCGACGAGCCATTATTGATGGAAATAATTCACTACGTATTTTGTCTCTTAAAAGTGAGAAGATGTCCTATTTAGAGCTGTCCAACTGTGAAGATATTGATATGAGAACCTTTCGGGAAACTTTAAGAAGAAATACTTCTATAGCTTGCCTACGACTAGGGTGTATATCTCAGGACAGCTTAACCTTTGATGAGTACATTGTTCCGTCTTTACAGGAATTCTGTCTACTTAGTGACTTCTCGTGTGAAACAATTCATATCAGAAGTCCAACACTTCGACTTCTTCACGTAGAATCAGAAAATGACATAGTTACATTAAACCATATGTACATAACCGCTAATCATCTATGTAAAGTAGCGCTTGTAGGAATGCCAGCACTCAAAACATTGACCATTCAATGTGTAAGCGTTGATGCAATCGAGATGAATCTTTGTAGTGACGACCAGTTACATCTCGAGTCTTGTGTTATACATGCTATGAATGCCATTGGATTTCTAAGATTGTTTGATTGCAAAGTAAATCTTCTCTCCGTAAGTACGCCATTAGCAAAAACAGTAGTTTTATACCGATGTCAGATGTCTGATTATGTCCTGCAGATGGCGCTGACCGGGTGTCCTAACATATCTTACCTTAATCTCGAAAAGTGTCGCGAGATTAGTAAAGTGGCCATACATGCCCCTCCTATGAAGTTCCTGAATATGTTTGGTTGTACTGACATAAGTCGCCTGGATTTAAACAATTGCCCTCAACTCTTAGCAGTTAACCTTGGACAATGTCCGAATATTCGTTTGTTCATACGAGGAATGGAACAGAATTTTTCAGCCATTTGTACGTCATTAAGAATAGTGCAACCTTGCGACACTGTTCGATGGAGCCACGATTTTCCACCTCAAGCATATTTTTGTGATTAAAGGGGACCTTCACTTGTCTTCAAATTGTACTTTAGCTATTTATTTATAATTTTAAAGGGGATATACGTAAAATCTAAAAAGATAATTTGGTAAGAATGCGGTTTGACTTTGGAACAGCAGACATGTTACTTGCTATTCCAAGTTCAAGCATGGGTGTTACATGACTGCACTGCTTTAGAACAATGGAGTGTTCAAGGAGTATCTACAAAAATGCAGAGTAGATGTTTTGAAATACGCACACACATATTCAATTTTACTTTTTTTTTTTAAATTTTCAATGAGTAAAACAGAATTAATGCAAAGGAACTGTGTTTGCTACTTAAATAGAATATTAATTACCAGCTCATTGCTAAAATCATATCCATTTCAGCAATGTAGATATTGAAAAATGTAGAAAGAAAGTTCTGAAAAGTGTTTAATGGACTAGAACAACAATAGACAATATTGTTAACCAAAAAGCGTAATATCTCCGGATTGATTGGAATTGTTCATCATAAAAACCATTAATCTACGTTTTGTTCATTTCAATAAATATTTTTGAATTTGTCAAAATCTACATTGAAACTAAGATGCTTCTGCTAAGACTATATTTCAAAAACTGTTACTTCTCTATTATCTTTTATTCTGATTGTATCAGTTAATTCATCTTTCGTCCCATTCTTTGCAACTCTGGCTATTGTTAGTTTATCTGTGAAGTTCAAAGTAAGCATGAAAGAAACTAGTTAAGTATTCATCATACATTACATCTGTTAATTTATTACGTAGGGTTTTGTATTGTTTTATTTTTACATCAGTTGTGTAGGCGAATTGTTTTTATTGATTTTTACTCATTAGTCATACTTGTCTATATTTGTACATTTATACAACAGATTAAAAATGATACAAATATTATAGTTAACATGTACATTGTAAATGACGTCAAAAACTTGTCTACACAGCTGATTGTTAATTGATATTATAGTACATGTAGAGTTAATATGTGTTTTCTAAAATAAATACACCAACTTCGATTTTTCAATAACATAAATTAGTACATGTATATGGCATAGTAATTGAAATCAATATTTTTCAGAAGAACAAAAAGTATGTCAAAGCAAAATTTAAAAAAATGAATGAAAACCTTAACACTTTGCATTGTTTTCAAAACACAATTTGACAGGAATGTAGATATTAAGTAATTATTTGAATGGTTTCGGACCATCACATGTTTTGGAAGGCTTTTCGTTTTAAGTAAAAGTACCATAAATTGAAATTTTCACATAACGTTTTGCCTGCTTTTATACATGTTATATTGCAGACCAATCTATTTTCCATTGTTGTATGTAACTTATTTTGACATTTTTAGCTCACCTGACCAAAGGTCATGTGAGCTTATGGTATGGTGCGGCGTGTGTATGTGCGTGCGTGCGTGCGTGTGTGCGTGTGTGCGTGCGTCGTTAACACACATTTTCGACTTCTCCTCTGAAAGTACTTGGCAGATTTCAACGAGACTTGGTCAGAAGCATGTCTGGGTCAGTGCAATGTAGATTTGTTCATGGTGTTGCCATGGCTACCAAAACTAGGTCACAGTGACCTAGGGGTGCAAAATCTTGAAAAATCTTCTTCTCTGAAACCGATGATAGGAGAAAAAATCTGATGTGATATTTGGCTTCTCTAGGGTCTTAAGCCTATAGTTTGTTCATTTCGTGAAATTCGGTCGAAAAATGGGTTACGCGTTTTTGCGTTTAATTTTGAAAAAATCGTAAAATGGCTTCAAATTGTTATAACTTGACTATTTGACCAGATAATGACATAGGGTTTTCAGTTTTGACATCTTCTTGTTAGTATCTTCAAAATGAGGTCAAGGTCAATTGTGAAGGTCGTGACCTAATTTTTTTTACCTCTGATTATAATTATTATCTTGAAAACTATAAATTTTTTGTATAGCCATGTATATTAGAATGTTGTAGGTATTGATACAACGATCATTTTGATGTATAGAAAAAGGTCATGGGTTCAAAGGTCAAGGTCACAGATGTGAAACAATACCGAAATGGTTAATTATCTCGAAAACTATAAACTTTTTGTATAGGCATGTATATTAGAATGTTGTAGGTATTGATACAACGATCATTTTGGTGTATAGAAAAAGGTCATGGGTTGAAAGGTCAAGGTCACAGATTCGAAACAATACCAAAATGGTTGATTATCTTGAAAACTATAAACTTTTTGTATAGGCATGTATTAGAATGTTGTAGGTATTGATACAAACGATCATTTTGGTATATAAAAAGGTCATGGGTTCAAAGGTCAAGGTCACAGATGCGAAACAATACCGAAATGGTTAATTATCTCGAAAACTATAAACTTTTTGTATAGGCATGTATATTAGAATGTTGTAGGTATCGATACAACGATCATTTTTATGTATAGAAAAAGGTCATGGGTTCAAAGTTCAAGGTCACAAATGCGAAACAATACTGAAATGGTTGATTATCTCGAAAACTATAAACTTTTTGTATAGACATGTATATTAGAATGTTGTAGGTATTGATACAACGGTCATTTTGATGTATAGAAAAAGGTCATGGGTTTAAAGGTCAAGGTCACAGATGCGAAACAATACCGAAATGGTTAATTATCTTGAAAACTATAAACTTTTTGTATAGGCATGTATATTAGAATGTTGTAAGTATTGATACAACGATCATTTTAGTGTATAGATAAAGGTCATGAGTTCAAAGGTCAAGGTCACAGATGCGAAAACAATACCGAAATGGTTAATTATCTCGAAAACTGTTAACTTTTTGCATAAGCATGTATATTAGAATGTTGTAGGTATCGATACAACAATCATTTCGTTGTATAGAAAAAGATCATGGGTTTAAAGGTCAAGGTCACAGATGTAAAACAATACTGAAATTGTTAATTATCTTGAAAACTATAAACGTTTTGCATAGGCATGTATATTAGAATGTTGTAGGTATGATACAATGATCATTTTGATTTAAAGAAAAAAGTCATTGGGGTTTAGTATTTACGTTTACTTTAAATCTATCAGCTAGCCATTAGTTATCAGGTGAGCGTATAAGGCCCATGGGCCTCTTGTTTTAATGAATGATATGTTTGTTACATGTATATATGTATGTTTGAATGCTTGTTTTTATGGTTGCAGTTACGTTTTTTATGCTGGTATGTGTTTACATTTTAAGACATAAACAAAATTGAATAAAACATTATTACATTTACAAAGTGTTAATATCTCACAGCAGTATGGTACACATACTTGCGTCTTATTGTTGGTGCTATGACGTCAATACCACGTGGCAGCTGCTACATAAACCCGCCTTTAATCAACATCAATTCATGTTTATCGATTACTGTGTGAATACAGTGGTATTAAAGATGAATTTCCCACGCATGTAAATTTGAATAAGAATATATGTTTACATCTGGGACGGAAGAGGTTAGGGATGAAAAGTTGCAATTTTTAAAAAAGTCTCATTTCTTAGAAGACTATAATCAATGGTCAATATATGTTTGTCAATATTTTCTTGTTCGGTTGTTTTGTTATCGACTGTCCTTGGGTCTGTTTGACGTTACCAAGTGCATGTTTTCCGTCTTAAAGGACTTTCTGGTTGTTGATTACATATTATACCAGTGTTAATCTTAATCCAATGAACAAATCCAGTACAATGAGACCGTATATGGGACACTCAATGATTGAGCTTAATCTGCCTTGTGAATTGTGTTATATTACAAAGAACCAGTCCAATAACTTACGAATTATCAAATATATTCTTCTGTTTACGGCGTAATTGTTACACAGTAAATACTCCATGGCAGAGCTTGTTCCCAAGACGCAAGCGTCATAACAACGAAGCAATCGGCTTGCAAATCAATTCTTGTCTCGGGGATATTGCAAGTCGAGGCCTATCAAAGCACTAAAACGGTTTTATGACCGTCATCACCATATTAATGACAGGTATGACGTCATTGTATCCAAACAAGCCCGATATATTTAGTGTCCTATAGTTCTAAGTTTTAGTTTCACACGTAATGGGTGTATCTAAATGAACACATGTTAACAGAATGCTAAATGTTCTCTTTGTGATGATAAAGATATACAGACACGTTTGATTTGGACATGTTTTTGATTGGTAACAAGCGAGGTCGTAGATAGAATATACCAGTATGCAGAGTGATCAATGACATTTATGGTTATATAAATATCATTCCTCTAAAACTATAGGAAAAATGAAAAACGTAAAACAAAAATGAAAAGAGTGTACATTGAAATGGTTGGTAAGAATCCACAGTTTAGTTAGCTACCTCACCAGAAAGCTAGATTGTACAACAATATACATGGCAGAAAATGTGGTTAGGTTGAATCATAATTTTTATATTAACGTTATAACATTTATAAACTGAAACACTATTTACACATACATCAATATTCAATTCATTTGAAAAAAGCCTTGTTTTAAAAACAATGAAATAACAAATTATTCATAAGATAGTTTGAAACCATATTTTTTATAATTTGTTTTCAGTTATAGAAAAAATACATTGTTGCAATATACAACTGATTTGGATTGCTTTGTTGAAACAAGGAAGAATACATTTTAAGCTTGTCAACTTGACAAGATTAAACAACAATCAATTTACTGCTAATATACAACGGACAAACAATCCAATCGAGCAATAATGATTACGAACATTGTAAAATATCACAGATTAAAAAACAATAAACAATAACGACAAATACAAGTAATATAAATGTATAATCACTCTGTAACCAAAATTATCTAGGATATAATTGACGTCCCAAAAATTCCATTTTCCTTTTATTTTCGGTTTTGATTTTAAACGTGGCAGGTACAACCAGCTAGTCGGTAGGTGCTCACCCTTCCGGAGCATCCAGCCTTATTCCTTGGTAGAACTTCATATGTTTATTTTATGACAATTTTTAAAGTTTTTGCTTTTAAAAATATGCGATTGTGAACATGGACCGGTATGTTTGTGTTTAATTCTTTAATTCCTAATCAACATTTTATTTTGAGAATTTCAACTTATCGTCAACAATGAAATCTACAATGCACTAAGGCCCATTCCAAGCAAGCGACAAAACGCCCCTAGCTCTGCCGGAAATTGAATAAATAAATCTAAAAACAGGATCATAATCCTTCATTTTTGTCTTTTGTATCGCTTTAAACACCATCTATACATATACTTTATTGAACCAAAGCGATTCTGAGGCCCTAGAATTCCGAGTAAAACTGTAAATAGTCCGAAAGAATGGAACAACGCAAACCCGACAGTACACACTATTATTGCACCAAACTGCAAGAATATTGAAATGTCTGCAAAACATAAAAAGAAGAGCGAACCGATTGCTAAACTCCCACTAGACAACGTGGTTATTCCAACTCTCTCTAACATGTCTTTAACTCTTCCTGTTCTATCAGGTTGTGATGAAGTCTGATATCCTTTTGCCAATGGAACAATATAGACCACAGTCAGGCCAATTACATAAGACAAATTCACTGCTTCAATGGTCTAAAATACAAAGAAGGTAATTGTTTGGTAATAATTACATAAATTCCAACATACGAAGGTTCTCAAAACGTTTTATGGATCAATATCACGGCTAAATGTAAATCAAATATCTTAACTTCTCCGATTTGGTTTGGAATAATTATATAGTCGTTTTCATTATTAAATCTTCAATTGACATAATTGTATTTCGTACAAATAATCAGCCATATTCGTAATAAAACTCATGGCTGGAAGATACAAAATGAGTAAAAATATTAGTACATTTGTTTTTCAACCCAGCTTTTTTAAAACGATAAAACGATATTAGCAGGCAAACTTTTAACTACACATAGGAATTTCTAAAGAATTACTAAAAGAAAGTATTATTTCTACTTACTCCAAGCTGCCACCCCATCAAGGAGATAAAACCAATCACCATAATGACGTTGATGCCAATCATTATCATTGCTAGGCAACCCAAAATTACATTCCATGTGGTCAACGTTATAGCAATGAATGATAAAATGATTGCTAAGACAAGCAGACGTGTCGTTGATTCAACCAATGCCTGCAAAAGTAGATAAAGTGGTATCACAAAACGTGTTCTTTGATATTTTATTCAATCAAATTTGAATATTAATAGTGTATATAGATTTGATATACGTAATGGTTAATTCATTATTAAAATGCAAAAAGGTATTGTATAATGTGTTGTGAGTTTCACTTTCATTTAATTAGTATTTCAGACAAGAAAATGTTTGTATTTTACGTGGTAAGTGCTAGACGTACTTAAATTCAATAAAGTAAACACACCTACTCCTTTGAAAAAAATAACACAAAATGAAATGGAACTATGCTTAGTTACTGTCCATACGCCCTCTGGCGTGTGGGGCAGCAACGAATTCTTTCCACTTTTGTCTGTCATTAGCTAGTTTTTGCAGATGGGACTATGAGCTATCGGTTTAATGCACATAACTTCAACATACGTTGTATCCTTCATCAATCAATTAAATGTATTGATATTTCTATTACATTTTTCTTATTGATAATGTAAAATCACTCCTTGGAAAAAGTACAAAGAAATATAGAGAGTCTTATGTATATGCAATGACGGGAACACCCTTGAACTTACACAAACACATTAAAGGTCAAACATGTAAAATCCTTGGTGTAAATATTTATGAATTTAGTGATAATGGCTTATAATAGTGGCGAGAACAGATGTATTTGTTTGGGGTATATGTATGACGTAATAGTTGAGTGCAGATCAATATTATGCCCAGATCAATGAAGGGGTTAACTATATGACATTATAGGTGAATCTAAATATCAATGGTCAAGATCGATTGCATTGTTGCATATGATTAAAACGTAACATACATATATATTGGCATTTGACAAACCTTTGCTAGACAAACAAACAAAGGCGCTACAAAATACATGTAAAACAGAACACAAAATAAAACTCGCATTCGAATTAGAACGTCTTAAATTATAATTACTCGTCTTGTTTTTCTTTCTACTTCATCCGCTTTTTACTTGGACTATTTGGGTATTAAGAAGTACAATTTTATCATCTATAAAACTACAGTATGTACAGTTTAAGTAAAACATTTTACCTTCTGTACTTTGAAGTAATGCCAGGGACTACCACGTTCAGGTGTACACTGGAATCCACCTGACAAGGAGATGGGCAATTTTGCAACCTAAAGAGAAAGGAGAAAGACAAACATAAAACAATGTATTGTTACAACAAAGTGGTAAAAATTAATATAAGGAAGCAAATATAACATTAAAATAGCGAAGTGTTATTACACAGAAAAACATTTTAACGCATTGATAAATTATAAACAATATAAGGAGGCAATATTACATAAATATAAAGTAATAAAATCAAACACGAACATACCATTTTATGTCTAAAACGCAATCCCTAAAGGAATGTTAAAGCTTTAAAACGGGCAAATAAAGTAAAACTTCCACCAGGAAAGTGAGCCCGGATCTTCTGAATGGGAAATCCCCTCCTGTCTAACTAGCTACACACCTGTCACGTGTATGATCGAAATTAAGAATGAAAAGACGTCATATATATCCGGATATATGGACATGCTTATATTTGTAATGACGGTTATAAAACCTTTTGAGCGCCTTGATAAGCGAAGGCTTGCATCATCACTGCAGCAAACAGTTTGGGTCATTGTATTTATAAAGTTCCCGAAGTGGAAAAACTATTATGTTGGTGCGTTTGAAGATGTTCATCTGTCACTGTAAAATCTAAGTATTTTACTGGAGATATTCGTCTTTATTGATTAGTGACAAATAAACCTTTTATATTTTTGAAACCTAACATTCACTTTTTGTTTTTAAAATTAAAAAGCGCGTCAAAATATTTTTTAGTTTATTTTTTACTTTTCTCGTTATTACCCTTCTAAAAATGACAAATTTTACTAAAAATCGGCTGTAGTATGTTCCCTCGGTGACCGCATATACGTATGTTAAAAGGTTCAATTGAGGTCCACAATTCATATGCAAAGTTACTTTTAAGCATTGATTTAGATAAAATCACGGAGAAGAATTATAGATTCTATAGTGTATAGTGTTGAAACTATTGAAAATGAATAGGGTCAACTTATTTGAAAGTGAAAAAACTGTCTATGATATAGTCGTGAAGAGCATGGGATCCACAACTGACGGATATTTGTAAACCTGCGGATTTTTCGTTATATACAAAAATTAATGCAATGATTAACGATTTCCATGCGTTTTTTCTTGTTAGTAATGTTGTTTTTAAACATACATATTATGGTTATGAAAACAACTGATAATGCAGCATTTTGAATTTAGGAATGTCTAAGTATAAAGGACAAACAATTATTGGTCACCGTGACAATTTAACATTCAGTTTTAGTAGATGTTTATCTAGTCGTCCATCTTAAAAAAACCAAACATACCAATTAATGTCTAAAACCAATAAATAATTAATTCTGTGATGTATCGGAGATGTTTATATTGGCAGTAGGTTTTACCTCCTCTTTAGTAAATTGTTCCCAGGCTTCCATTACAGGTAGTCCGTCCTCGTAGGCCACATTGTCGATGAGTAGGTTTGTATTGACCACGATAGCAGCATACTTAAGCTTAGTACCATAGTAATAACCTATAAAACCAAAAGCAAACATATTAATCCATGTCAAAATCACAATTCAGAAACAAAGTATAAACTTTGAAACTGACAAGTTAGTTTAAACACATGAACCAGGTAATTTAGGACGGGTGATCCGGAAACATAAGCGCCCCCTGTTTAATTAGCCACTCCCGCAAAGTGTGATAATCAAAACTGAGTGAAAGTAACATAGAAAAAACAAGTATATCCAGGGCAATCCTAGACACATAGACACCAAACTTATCAACAATATTGTGATGAAACAGAAAATTGACGATACTGAAATACATTAGTGATATTTAATGCTATACTATATAGTAAGAAGGTAAGGAGAATGTTAAAATTGTCTGACAAACGACAACAAAATCAAAGTTCTTGCTCAAACGATGGTTAAAAAAAACAAGCAAAAAAACATTAAATTAAGTCAAACTAATGAACCGCCATCAGGAAAGCGAGAGCAGTTCTTGAAGGGTAGGCTCCTCTTATTGTAAGCAAAGCTAATAGAATTACTGTCATGTTCACAATTTTCAAAGTGAATTAAAATTAATCCAATTAGGTACTATGGAGTTTTAATACGTCTGCTGGACCAACACCAGTGTAGTTGATAATGTTCTTATCGGTAATCTACTCTACAGCTCTACAGGTGGTTGACAAAAACAAATCAAATTTGAACATTGATTAAATCCCTTTGTATCATTATATTCGACATCGTACTATAGGAACTTTGAATTGCCATTATATTTTTTTTGGAGACAGTTCACTAACATAAGCGGAAAATGCTGAAATATTTTACGCGTTCATGATATTATTCGTCAATCAAAACAATACCACTAAAAAACTGTCTATACAGTGTTTTTATGTATGTAATGCACCTCTCTCCCTCTCTCTCTCTCTCTCTCTCTTCTCTCTCTCTCTCTCTCTCTCTCATGATCTTCTACTAAATGCTGTACTTAATTTTATGTCATGTTATATAAATTTTAATATTATGCACAGGAAACAAGTTAATATAAGAGTTTAACTCTTGTTACAGGGTCCTGATATGTAAAAATTGTATCTTAATGTTTTCAATAATGTCGATTTTCTAACAAATATTGGTTAAACTGACAGACAATTAACACTTGGTTTCTTTTACATATATGAGAAAACCCGTGTAAACTTTTAAGTGGTCTAAGAAACTTGTAGTTGTGTATACTCTACCTATGTTACTGAGAACTGGCCGAGTATCAATCTGTCTGTTGTAAACCCGAGATATTCATTGTAGTCGTCAAAATCACTGGATTTCATCTGGGAATAATCATCATACAACCAAAACGAAACTCCTGTCTTTATAAATATACAAAAGAGAAAAACATACTAATAAGTTGGTCATAAAATCATAAGCTAATGTAGTTCACAATCATACAGCGGGACAACCTATTATGTTTGTGCTGGACTAATATTTCCATTGAACAACAACGGCGACTCAGCGACAGAACGTTGGTAATGGTTCCATCTCAGGTCAGATCATATATAAGACTTTAAATTTTGATACATTACTTCCTCGTCATAATTTCGGTATTAGAAGTAAGAGCATCGACTGGTTCATCAGGACAATGTGATGTGGTGGGTGGCATGCCCGAAGTTTATTAATACCCTAAAGACGCCCCAAGTGCGCGCTAGTATACAAAGCAGGCCATAACGTGATGCGTTGTAAAGGTTGTTGAAGATTATGTCAATTACGGCGATCTCCGGACATACCAGGCTTTATCATTATGCACTGTCAGGGGCGTAGCTGGGGTGTTTATGATGTGGACGCCTAAAGAGGGCAGGGGGTTTGGGGCCGCCCTGGTGCGAATTTTCGGCCCTCCAGGGCGCTATTTATCAGAATTTTTCTGATAATTTTATGCTATGCTGCGGTAGTTTTTGTCGTTCTTTTCAGGACTGGTTCATTCTTAAACCTGAAGACGAGCTACGAAAACAACACACTCAATAATTGAGAAAGTCAAGTTAAAATGGGAGTTCAATTAATATAGTGGTGAGGTTAAACGGAGAGGAAATATATTTGTAAATATATTGCGTTAATACATAATGATACGTGACGAATGGCTAGTATTGCCGACAAAGTCAAGACAACACCTGAACCGCACCTGAGAGGCTATTGAAGTCAGGTATAAACCGAATTCGTATATAACATTTTCGATGAAGACCAACGGTTTGGTATAAGAAATATATAATACGCTCTCTCTCTCTCTCTCTTTTTTTTTTTGCGAAAACGATGTGGACGTTTTTGCGTACAAATGTACGCCTGGCTACGCCCCTGACTGTTATCCATGTTAAA
Organism: Anadara kagoshimensis; assembly: GCA_021292105.1. NCBI lineage: Eukaryota > Metazoa > Mollusca > Bivalvia > Arcoida > Arcidae > Anadara > Anadara kagoshimensis. The sequence goes on along the minus strand of CM037858.1, from coordinate 5,610,182 downwards.
TATGTATACGTTGATCTTATGGAAGATGCCCCTGGTTTGCGACTATCATCATTAAACATCATTAAAGATGAATTTTTTAATCAAAGAAGTGATGCAATATTATTGCAATATGGAGAAAGGGAAATACCAAAAACCACTTACTTCTATAAATCTGTGAAACGCGTTTGGAGAAATAGCCGACATGTTGTAATGTTCAGGATGGGCTTCCATAAGTTTTGTGATGATGGTGTCTGTGAGTGGTAGTCTAAAGTCCGCCGTCCCATTGTAAACTGAACGTCTTCCTTCATTCTATACAAAAACGCGTTGTTAAACATATAAAACAGACGATTTTAATATTATCAAGTACCCATACTAATAGAAAACACAACTAAGAACACGAAACAAGAATTCCAAAAATATTATGATATTTTGACCACTAGTTAATACCTATTGGCAAATGATTGGTTTCAGCTACAATCTGTTGCCTTTACTATAATAACTACGTTGGGAATTATATAAGGGTTACATGAACAGTTTTCATTTAACAACTGCTTCACTGTGTGTTATAAGATGTTTTTGAGGGAATTTAAGGAATTTATTTAATGCAAGTCTACTTCATTTTTATTACGTATACAAAAATCGTTATTGGTTGATGTAAGTAATCATAAAAACAAACACACCAATCCAAGTCTAATTCACAAATAAAAGCAAAGTGCAATGTTTGAAGTTGTCAAATCAAGTTAAACACATGAACTTCTAGCAGGAAACGAGTCCGAGTGCTCCAATCGGGTAAGGATCTCCGGTCTATCGACCTACATCCGCCACGCGTGAAATCAAATTTGAAAATGAAAAGAACATGAAACTATGGGACGTCGGAAATATGGTAATTTTGGGTAAGTATGGTCATACTTGTCATCAATATTGTGAATTTGTAATAACGGTCTTATAGTCTTTTAGTATATGACTATAAAGCATATGATGGAAAATAGTGATAATGTATAAAAATGCCCTCCAAGAGAGTATTTATTTGACATATTACCTGTAAGTAAGCCTCCATATTGGTAAGGAAACATTGTATTTCTGTCTGTCCAGTTATACTGTTATTTCTAGCATGTAGTTTTATTTTCATTGTGTCATTCATTCTTAGTATGTTATCACAAAGCTCCTGAAATGAACATGACGTAGATATTACCTTTAAATCTTGTAGCTTAATGGTAAAAAATTATCAAAACGCGTGGCTACTAAAAATAAAAAATGGTATATGACAATATTATAGTCCCAAACCGAACCGGAGACAGTAAGCTATAGTTTACAATATGAGCTATGGTTTTGATACGTCAAACATGTTGCAGAAACTTCAATTTTAATTATTTATAAACTAAAATTGCTATTAAATAAAAGTATTGTTAATTTCAAAAAATTATATTCTTATTTTATTTATTGTTTGGTTAAATGTCTTACTTTTTTCTTTTTACAAGCATGACCATTTAATACAAAGTATGCGATGGCCAGTGGATCAAATTTTTATTTTCCTATTTTCTTGTTTTATTTTTCATTCCGAAACCTTCGCTGCGTCGTGTTCCTTGTTGTATTATACGTAGGTGTTACAAAGTACACGCTTTTCATATACAAATTGTTTTCTTCTATCATTGACTGTATATAATGTCAATAAACAGTATGTACATTTTCTTGTTTTTGTGGCATTTCAGGGCCTTTGAGCCACACGTATCATACATATATATAAATCATGTACATGACCGACTTTTTGTTTTGTTTTGGACTCGAATCGTGTATGCCACTTGAACTTTGGAACATAGATTTATGATTGCGTTGCATTATGAATTTGTAAATTGGAGATAAAATCTGGAACAGGAAACGGATTGGCACTCAAGTCCTGATTTTTGGGCTTTACAGACAGGAAGTTCATACGAATGTTGATACAAAGTCTACATAAACCAATCTTCACTCAGTATAACATTACTTTGACAAATGTATGGAATAGTATTTTAATAATTCGTGTAAGCAATGGAAAATCATTTGGACGTGAACGTAAGTGATGTCATACCTTCAGTAAACGATGAACTGTTTGACTTATCATACAGTAACATCCCAGCTATTGTGATTTTGTCAATATTCAGTATTGTTGGAACCATTGGTAACGGACATGCAATAGTTATATACTATAAATGTTACGATCAAACAGTACATAGAAATAACGTCATCAATCTGGCAGTGGTAGACTTACTAGTCTGTGCAATTTTGGTCCCTTACGATATTAACGATATGGTATATCGTATTTCCGTTTTGTCGCCAGTTAGTTGTGAATTGTTTTTATATTTGGACACTTTTGGAAATCTCTGTTCCTTGTCATTTCTGGCTCTGATTGCATTTGAACGATACAGAAAAGTCTGCAAGCCATTACATCGTCAGCTTACCATTAAACAAGGCAAAATTGTATGTGCTGTTATAATCTGCACATGCTTAATAATACCACTTCCGTCTCTTGTATTCCATCTTGAATATGATCACACAAGTGACAATCTGACCACTGCGAGCTGCACTGTCAAAACATCGCTAGAAAACACCCGCGTCGAAAAGGTGATGCTTAGTTTAATATTGGCGGTGACTATGTGTCAACAAGTTCTGTACAGTGTCGTATGTGTGTTTATTGAAGAAAATTCACAAACAACGCCATGTATTTAAACAGAAGGAAAACAATTTTGTGACTGTGAATGAAATATCATGTGTAGAAAACACTTCATGTTCAACCCTGAACATAATGGATGATAAATCAAATAGCAACACGACGTTGCCAAGAAGACGCGGTCCTAATGAGACAGACAGGAAGTTGATCAGACGATACGTCAGGTCTATGCGTTCTACGCTAGTGTTTCTAGTGGCAACGTGTATATCATACGGGGGATGTGTGGTAACTGCAATAGTAGTATCTACCATAATACTTAATATAAACCCTGTTCCAAGACTTGGTAATCTTTTTGCCGTTTTGTTACACATGATTTATTTAAACAACTTTATCAATCCAATTGTTTACTGTGTTATGGATAAAAAGTTCAGGAAACACTGTGGATCGCTATATAAAGGAATGTATAGGAAGTTTGTAAATTAACTGAAAAGATAGTTAAGAGAAAAAACATAACTCGTGCTTAATTGTTTGAAGCAGAAACATTGGTTTGCTTGGGAAAAGATATTGGTATACCAAAAGTTCATTCATTTATTAAAGGTACAAACACTATCTTCAAACTTACTATAAACAACTTGTAATGGGGCTCACCAGTGTTTCACGTGATACCCAATAAAAACACTGTTGTTTGATATTAACTTGCATACGTATTACGATAACAGAACGTTTCTCGGTTGACAAAACTTTCCGCACAAGCGTTATCACTGGATAGGTAATCTTATACATTTTTCATATAATGTTAAGAAATAATTTAAACCGTTCTAGGGAAAAAAGTATAGAAAAAAACAACGACAAAAAAACCAAGTGGCACACTGACAATCAACCCCCCATCACAACGCTCTATACAATGTTGTACTTCATACAACATTTTATGCGAATGTGTTAATTTTGTCATCTCATTTCTCTTCAGTGTAATATCCAACTTTTATTTTTGTCTATTTCAAGAATAATAATAAAATAAAAATATTATACGCTTCCATATTTTATGTCTACATGCAGTACAGACCTGTCGAAAGTTTAACATCGAGTCAACGAAGCAGGATCCGTATCGTTATCAAGATACAGATAGGAAGAGTGTGAGAAACTGTCGATATATAATGCCAACAAGAGACCAATATGAGCTGACGATTCGGCACTGGTTCGATAGCTTAGTGTTAAACTTTGGACAAGTCTGTACTGTATACATGCAAGGTTTGTCGTTAGTTTTGTGTTAAATTTTGGACAGGTCTGTAATGTATACATGCAAGGTTTGTCATTAGCTTTGTGTTGAATTTTGGACAGGTCTGTACTATATACATGCAATGTTTGTCGTTAGTTTTGTGTTGAATTTTGGACAGGTCTGTACTATATACATGCAAGGTTTGTCATTAGTTTTGTGTTGAATTTTGGACAAGTCTGTACTGTATACATGCAAGGTTTGTCGTTAGTTTTGTGTTGAATTTTGGACAAGTCTGTACTGTATACATGCAAGGTTTGTCGTTAGTTTTGTGTTGAATTTTGGACAAGTCTGTAATGTATACATGCAAGGTTTGTCGTTAGTTTTGTGTTGAATTTTGGACAGGTCTGTACTGTATACATGCAAGGTTTGTCGTTAGCTTTGTGTTGAATTTTGGACAAGTCTGTACTGTATACATGCAAGGTTTGTCGTTAGTTTTGTGTTGAATTTTGGACAGGTCTGTACTGTATACATGCAAGGTTTGTCATTAGTTTTGTGTTGAATTTTGGACAAGTCTGTACTGTATACATGCAAGGTTTGTCGTTAGTTTTGTGTTGAATTTTGGACAGGTCTGTACTGTATACATGCAAGGTTTGTCATTAGCTTAGTGTTGAATTTGGACAGGTCTGTACTGTATACATGCAAGGTTTGTCATTAGCTTTGTGTTGAATTTGGACAGGTCTGTAATGTATACATGCAAGGTTTGTCATTAGCTTTGTGTTGAATTTGGACAGGTCTGTACTGTATAGAATGGAGGTTTGTCGTTAGTTTTGTATTGAATTTTGGACAGGTCTATACTGTATACATGCGAGGTTTGTCGGTCCCTTGTTGGGTAAAATAAATTATTTTTCAATGTTTGTATTTATGGAGCACTTGTTGTAGAATAATAGGGATGAATTATTATTAGTCTTAAGATTAAGCTTGATATTGACGGTAAAGTGTTGTAGCCTTACGGGAGTTTTCCAGGCTGATGTTCAATGAATGAACCATAACCTTTGTATTTCCTCGCGGAAGCATTTCAGAGTGATAAAATTTTCCTTCTATGTAGCATTTATAACCTATTCTCAACGCTAAACAATCTCGTCATCAAAATGGATAACTGTACATGGAATACCACTCGGTTAAATTTCCAAGATAAAATTCCTGGAATTATTTTTCTTGTAATATTTTCTATTACGGGTTTATTTGGGAATTTATATACACTTATCATTTACTACAAGTCATTTAAGACGTCAGTCCACAGAATCAATGTTATCGCTTTATCATTGGTTGATTTATGTGTTTGCGTCACTTTGATTCCTTATGACGTCATCAACATGGAATACAATATACGCTTCAATCACCCGTCATTACACAGGATTTCTGTATATTTTGATATGACGGCTAGTTTGGCATCGTTATCACTTTTAACTGTAATTTCCGTTGAGCGACACAGACAAGTATGTAGGCCCTTAGGACACCAACTGACTTTAAACCAAGGTAAATGTCTGTGTTGTGTATGTATTTTTGCTTGTGCAGTTTTACTATCACCTGGAATCAGACTCATGTTTATTCATGGATGTATAGAATCAGTATTTCCGAACATATTGGAAACCAAACTATATGTGGGGTTTTTGTCTATAATTTTCGTCTGTATGATGATTACGTGTCTGACTTCGTACGCGCGCCTTATATCAAAACTTAAACGAAAACAAGAAGAAACTAGGAGTCTCTTCTTAAACCGGAGCGTTTCTGTCTCTGAGACATTGAGTACTGACATAACAACAGACAAGACATCGAGCTTAGGTAGACAGCGTGTTTATAAACAGTACAAAAGATCTATGGAAAAAACAACTGTATTTTTGGTAGCTACTTGTCTGTCGTATGGTGGATGTTTGGTATCCACGGCAATAATTTCTTGCGTCACAGTTGGGATAGATGTTATCGCTGTGTTTGGAGCATCATTTGTGATATTATTCCATATGATGTACTTGAACCATGTTATAAATCCAATTGTTTACATTATAATCGACAGTAAATTCAGAAGAAAATTCAAAATTATGAACACGTATTACTTCAAACATATTACAAAGAGTCTCAATAAAAGACATGTAAACCAAGATACTCACAATGCTAATTAGTACTAACGGTACTGGCGTCAGTTATTCTTGGTAAATGCGGACACATCTGGTAGGCATTCTACACATATACGGACTTTGTATTATTGTGGTGATTAGACTACACATACCATACAATTATGCAAACATTGTATTTTAGGAGAACTGTGCGCGTATGACAATGTCAATTTATTAAATATTTTAATAAATTCATCAATGGAAAGAATTTTGTTTAATTTGTAACCGCACATTTTATTTCAGTTATCATTTTAACTATTTATGTAAGTAAAATGCATATTGATTATTTTGTAATAAAACGACTTCTTCAAGAATGTCCGTCTTGTTGCATGTGGTTTAAAAAAGCTTCAAGTAATTTACAGATTATGTTTTTTTATAATTCCGATTATTGCATAAGACCGGTTGAGACATATAGGGTATTATCACGCAAGACTGGGTGCGACCATCTATGGTTTAGTGGCAGCTCACTATGTAAAATACTTGACTATATCAAGGATCCCATAGTGAATGATTCGTGAAAATCTAAACACAACCTAAAACGACATACTACTAGTAAAATGGCGAGCCTTTATTTTTGAACATAATATTAGTTATCAAATTGATTCATAAAACATTTTTGTCAGAACATTTTAAACAAGTTTAAATAACCCAAAATCATCTGCAAGAATGTTTTAAAAGGGTTGTGATGGAATCGATGATAGCTAACAATGTAAACCAAATTTACAGTTTTCGTGTCATGTGTTGGAGATGCGTGTGTCTACATACACGTGTACTGTTCTTCATCTGGTGTAGGACTAAATAGCGCTACTTACTTTGAGATAAATCTGAGCAGGTTTGGAGTTAAGATCAAACTTATCATCCCATACTGTTCTCCCTGGGCAGTTATATCCGGAGATGTGGCATGATGATCGATCTTGTGGCTTTAGTCCCCATACCAAAAACACTTTGATGACTTGATCTGCTGCACTTGGTTTGTATCCGTGCATACGCCGGACACCTGCTTTGACATAATTGTTGCCGACTTTAAAATACTCAAACTGAAATAACATAGATTTATGCATACACAACGTTTTATATAAAAAATTAACCTATGTTGTTTCTCCGTTAGATAAAAAAAAAAGGAATGGCTACTGACAAGTGACAACATAACAAACCCTTGAAAAATGGTGGTGATGATCATAAACGATCTGTTAGCCGGTGAAAATTGTAGAAAGAATTGCCTTAAAACCATCTGGAAAGATTCCAGTAAATTATAATTATACCCGCGCTTACAACACAATACAAAATCCATTTTGACAATTCGGCAATAATATGTATACAAATACCTTATCTCAATCTTTAAATGATAAATAAAATAATAATAATAATAAAAAAACTAAAAAAAACACCAAACTAATCCATGTCAAATGATATTATGGTTAGGTATTAAAACCTGTGTGAAGTTAGAGGTTGGGTTTCCCCAATTAGTAATTTGGACTATTTTCTGTTCCTTGCTTGTTTATTTTGGGGGCTAGCTCTCGTTATAGGCTAATTTAATGCATGATTTGACATTTTATTGATAGAATTCATACACTTACATCGATATGAAAGCTGAAGGACAACTCGACTCTGTGACAAAAAGTCTGAACTTACCACTGGATCATCAAAACAAATAATAGTATCAACAAGTTATAACCGAAATGGGATGCCATATCAACAGTATCCCCCAAACAAACTTCAACTGGGAAATCCCCAGCCATGCTCATGATAAAAATGCGAATAACCAGTGACATATCTTCTCCACATAAAGATTGTACCTGCGTAGTTTCCTCACAGTGTTGTTGGTAAGTTTGATGTCTCTGTGTCCAGGATATATTTGATGTCCTATAGTTCCATGTTCCTTTCACAAATTTTGATTACACACGTGGCGGGTGTAGCTAGCTAAACATGAGATGCTTACCCTTCCGGAGCACCCGGCCTCACTTCCCTGGTGAAAGTTCACGTGTCTAACCTAACTTGTCAGTTCCAAAGTTTTTAATTGGCTTCTGGATTGTGATTTGGACATGGATTAGTATGTTTTTTTTTTTTTTTTTTTATTAAAGTAGTATCCGAGGAAAGTGACGGACAAAATGTTTACAGAAAGAATGGAGTAAACACTATAATAATAATAATAATAATAATATGCATGCTTTGGGGATTTCACATCATAAAGTTTTGAGCAAATATTAAACCTAATTCTGTACTTGGTACTTACCGAACCTTTGCTTGGCTTCAGGAGTGACGCATAGTATGAAAACACACAGATAAGCACAACTGAAACAAGAACGATAACCCATCGTACGATTTTATGTGTGACGACATTGAAGTATGGTCCAACAAAAAACCTTACAACATAATTTGAAGTAGGGTTTAAATGCGTATCTGGTCCTTTTGACGGTGACACATGTGCTTCTCTCCTCCTCGTGCATGGTATACAACATGGCCAGTCCCAGTGTTCCCAGCATAAGTGATATACCATTATTACTGTAGGTAACAGAGTAACGGATGTCAGAAAGTTCACAAGAACCAAAGTTGTACAGAATATTCCAAACGACGATACTACTAGGAACGGTGATAATGCATTAACAACGAATGCCACAGCCGCTGTTAATGACCTGGCCATTAAAGAACTAGACGCCCTTGTGAAACATGTCGCAATACGTTGTTCAAGAGATGAAAATTGTGCTCGTGAGGTGGCTCGCCAGTTATTGAGGTTAGTAAATATGTCGTCTGCACCAATACCCAGAATCATAAACAATGATAATATATGATATATGCCAAAATATTTATAACAATATATTAATCTATAAATGAGGACGGATGCGATGAAACTGGTTAATACAGATAAAACTCCTACACCCGTGACAAAAAGCGACTTTGTATGAAACGCCATCATCAGGAGAAGGAAGGCAAAACTCCCAATTACTAGTAACATATCAAAACGGAACTGTACAGCTATATCGTTAGCTATCAAATATTTACTAAAAAATAAAAACCTTATACCACTGACGCCATTTTTATGGTAACCATGGAGTCTGTCTCTGTAATTGATTTTCAGAAACTGTTCTAGTTTGTTTTCTTGGTCTTCCTTTCTATCGCCTGCCTTTGTGTATCCTGCCAAAGGTGTTCCGAAGTAAATAAATGACCGAATTGTCGATGAAAACGCATGTGTAGAATTTATAAAAGTGTCTTTTCCAAGAAATGCTTTTAATCCTTCTGTCATCCTCGCAGACGACATTGCCATCGTCATTATCATAGAAATCCTTGAGTAGGACGAGTCAGTGAAATGTGGACCATACGAGCCATCAAAGAATCTGAGTATGGACGATGGCTTTTTACATTGGTTTGTCCTTTTGTCTCGCTGACAATAGTCCTCATACCCTGTAACCTGTATCAATTCAGTTTCAAGGTTCTCAATATGGCGTAAATTCTCTGCCGTCAACATGTTTTCCGCTTCATAAAACAACTCAAGTGTATCTATCTTTTCCGTCCTTTCCGCAGTGACTATTGATTTAGGCAAAATTGAACCATCATTTCCACGATTTTCCCAGGCTTTTATCCGAAGATATGTTTGATCGTTCTCTAGGTCCATTGGGAATTCCGAGAAAGTTACAGGAAATAAATCATAACCAGTGAGCAACAAAATCACTGTTATAAGAATGAAGAGCAAATGGAAGGCAACCAACAAAACTGAAATAAATAAACATACAAAGACTGATGTCACAAATAAAGTTAATACTCGTATATATACTCTCTCTCTCTCTCTCTCTCTCTCTCTCTCTCTCTCTCTCTCTCTCTCATAATCGAAATAACATCAGTGTCATATGCAGGGTTTTAAGATATTACCTTTGTACGTAATAACCTTTTAAATTTTAATATTTACAATATGACTGTACCTGTCTTCGATGAAACATACAGAATCAATTGTATTGCAATTCCCAATGAAAGACAATGGGGGTCATGACCCTTGATGTGTATCAATTTTCCCGCAATATTACGTCATGTCGTACACAGGGGGTCGCGTTGTCATGTGAGACACGCCGATCTCGCATGGCTAAAAATCCTATATCACACGAGCAAATATGGAAAAAATAGCGCCAAGGTACAGAAAATGTATCAAAAGAAAGAATTGCAAAAAATGCAAACTGTCCATGTTTCAAACAAACAGTTATCTTTACAGAAATAAATAAAAATTTGCATACCTGTAAGTGTTTTGTACGTATGAACGGGGTTTTATGTAATACATTTTTTAAATAACAAGGGTGGTAATATTTAAGTAATTAGAATGCAGAAAATGTTCTGGAAATAGTAAAAACAACACTAGAAATAGTAAAAACAACACTGGAAATAGTAAAAACAACACTAGAAATAGTACAAACAACACTGGAAATAGTAAAAACAACACTAGAAATAGTAAAAACTACACTGGAAATAGTAAAAACTACACTAGAAATAGTAAAAACAACACTAGAAATAGTACAAACAACACTGGAAATAGTAAAAACAACACTAGAAATAGTAAAAACAACACTGGAAATAGTAAAAACTACACTAGAAATAGTAAAAACAACACTAGAAATAGTAAAAACAACACTAGAAATAGTACAAACAACACTGGAAATAGTAAAAACAACACTAGAAATAGTAAAAACAACACTAGAAATAGTAAAAACAACACTGGAAATAGTAAAAACTACACTGGAAATAGTAAAAACAACACTGGAAATAGTAAAAACAACACTAGAAATAGTAAAAACAACACTAGAAATAGTAAAAACAACACTAGAAATAGTAAAAACTACACTGGAAATAGTAAAAACAACACTAGAAATAGTAAAAACAACACTGGAAATAGTTAAAACAACACTAGAAATAGTAAAAACAACACTAGAAATAGTAAAAACAACACTAGAAATAGTAAAAACAACACTAGAAATAGTAAAAACAACACTAGAAATAGTACAAACAACATTGGAAATAGTAAAAACAACACTAGAAATAGTAAAAACAACACTGGAAATAGTTAAAACAACACTAGAAATAGTAAAAACAACACTAGAAATAGTAAAAACTACACTAGAAATAGTAAAAACAACACTAGAAATAGTAAAAACAACACTAGAAATAGTACAAACAACATTGGAAATAGTAAAAACAACACTGGAAATAGTAAAAACAACACTAGAAATAGTACAAACAACACTGGAAATAGTAAAAACAACACTAGAAATAGTAAAAACTACACTGGAAATAGTAAAAACAACACTAGAAATAGTAAAAACAACACTGGAAATAGTTAAAACAACACTAGAAATAGTAAAAACAACACTAGAAATAGTAAAAACAACACTAGAAATAGTAAAAACAACCAAGAACTCAATACAACAAATGGGAATGAGAAAGTCTAAACATATTCATATTGCGTCTAGTAATTATAATTAGTTAATTAAGTTTTGGTTTCCCATTATCAATGATATCGACAAGAAATCTCACATCGTGTATTGTATGGAAGTTTTGTTCTCAAACTTTGTAAAGTTTTCAATAACTGCATTTTATATATAGTACAAATTATTATATGCAATCCCAATTTTATTCATATTTTGCTTAAAAAACATGGTGTCCACATTGACACTTGATTTGACATAAAAGGTTGTCCGTTTCACTTGGTTCGTTACAACAAACTTCGCAGCACTAAAAGCCTTTTGGGAATACAATTCTTCATCCGTAGTGCTCGGACCAAACTTGGGAAACCAAAATTTTTCAAGGGGTTGAAAAAATATCCAAAGGATAAAAAAAAACATTGATTAAACATGTATGGAATTTCTCCTACACACCTCCATGCAAACATTTTGTATACACAAAATGGTTTTGTATACACAAAATGGTTCCAGAATCGCACTTAGCCGATTCGAAAACTAACTTACGGCTTAATAATTGAAACTGGTTTCGAAATTTACATCTCGAGTTGCCCATTAAACTGTGACTGTGACCTCCATATTAGTAATTTGATTTATGTCAATTCTACTCACCCAGTGTCGTCTTGGGATGGCCTACCATAAGCTTACTAAAATACATCACATATTTATTACAATGTGTTGTTTCACGCTTATTGTCCTGTGCTGGTTTACGCTTATTACAGGGCATTTCCTTACTCCTATTACACGACATTTCTTCATTCTTGTTAGAATGTGTAGCGTCGCTCTTGGCTGTTGTTACCGTTATTGTGTTGCTAGACTGGCTATTTTCTGCTGCTTCTTCCATGTTATGATTCATACCGTTGGTATTGTTTTTATGTTCATACTTTGAGCTGAACCAAAGAACTGACGTATTTTATTATCTCTCAGAAGTTTCTTGTATACAAATTCACAATGTGTGTTTATAAAGAAACCATGGAAACCAGAACTAAAACTAATTAACTTTTCACTAGAAAGTAAAGCTAAAGTAATCGAAAAATTAATAGATTAACGTTTTTTTATTCAGCTTCCTCTAACCATGGCAACCAATTTAACTTAATCTCATATGAAATCAGCAAACATAATGGTTAGTGTATGTATAGATCATCCATTAGAGCACGATCTTCCGCCATCTTCCGGACATCCATTAAAACAGGATATCCGGGCATTATGTGTTAAAAAATAATACTATTCTGGTATGAAATATGAAGATTATTTCTCCTCATGACAATGTTAATATCCATTTAATACTTAGCATATAGGGTCTTTATCTATCGGACCGGATACTAACCGTCCTTGAATTAACCAACGAAAGGCCATCAATAACTAGGTCTATGTCGGAAAATATCAATGTTTGTCAAGTCATGTCCAACACGAAATGGTAAATTGAGTGAATTCTCAAGTTTAGTTGCAGTCTGTTAAAATGCATGGTATTAAATTTTATTAAAATGCAAAACATTTTTATCATAATTTAACATAATGAAGATGAAGACTTTTAGACAGAAGCATATTCAACAATGTTAACCAAATAGCATACTAGAACCATAGTCATTAATGTAAACCACAAATTTAGTTTACCGTATACAGTATGATTGACCGGAGACATGGCTAATAATGTAAACCAAAAAGCACAATGTATCCGGTTTGATGGACAGGAACTATAGTTTATAATGTAATTCACAAAGCTTGGCGTCTTTGGTGGATGAAAGGGACCATGGCTATTAATGTACACCAAATACAAAAGTACAGTCTAACCTGTCTATAAGGGCCACTCGGGGGAAGTTGCAAAAGTGGCCCTTATGGACAGGTGGCCTTTATATAGAGGTTTGTAAATCCAGTTATGACATCAATATAAATATTAGTTGGAAAAATGGTGAGCAGTTCTAATTTATTTTATTTGTTAAAATTTCTGTTACAAAAAAGGCATTAGTTAATTTAAACAGAATAATTTCTTTAAAAAACAATTAAAGAAAAGTCTTCTGACCACACTATTTATCAATCTTTGAAAAAACCTTAAAAATCACCAAGTATATACACATATCTTAAATAAAGACATGTTTTCTTTAACAGGTAGGAGCCAGTAATGAAAACAATAGAAAATAGTACATGTATATGTATCATAATTAATAATGAGTAATAATCTATCCTTAGTGCTTTATGGCTTCATTTGTTGACATGAAGATAAATGACTTAAGAATTTTTTTTAAGTTTTTAGGAAAGTTTCAAAAATATACTTTTTAAAAATTCTTTTCCTTATCAACATACAGATTTGGTTACATGTACAATGTACTTTGTTTAATGATCAATGGTTTAAAGTTAAATAATCAATGTTTAAAATCTAATTTTAACTTCAAGATTTTTAAAAAACTACATGGCTTAACATTTTTGCACAAATTTTTAGAAACTATAACAAAACTTGTCCCCAAAATATGAATAAAAAGTGGCCTTTATAGACAGGTTCATGAGCCATTTTCTACAAAAATAGGATGGCCTCTGGCTCAGTTGAACAGTGGCCCTTATATAGAGGTTAAATAAAGAGTAAAATGGCTAGGGAGGAATTGAAAGTGCCCTTTATAGACAGGTGGCCCTTATATAGAGGTGGCCTTTAACACAGGTTGGACTGTAACCGGTTTGATGGACCGGATCAATGGATATTAATGTAAACCAAATATATTTATGTAAACCAAATAGCATAATTATTGTATCCGGTTTAATTAACCGGAATCCATAGTTAAACAATAGTTTCCTGATTTTCATTCAAAGTTCAAAATATTTTATTTAAGTGTCATATATAAAAGCTACAACATACATCTAAAAAACTACTACATAATTCCTATATATAAAAGCTTTTACATCCATCCTAAAAGACTTATAAGACACGTCAAACATCATTTATACTATTAAATCAAAATTTTAGACACGTTTAAAACAAAGGTTTTTTCTCTCGACCATCGAGTTTTTAAAAATTTAAAATGAGCTTACCATCACAGATTTAATTGGAGTCCGGAGCCCATTACATGGATATGTGATTAAATAAATATTTGGTTTACATGTGCAAAATCTCTGTTAGTATTACAAGTACTCTATTCACAAGATACTAATTAAATATGTGACAAATTACCTTTCAACAAATGAACATTATCCTAATTACTAGAATACTAAAACGCATATGCAACATACAACTTTATTATGCTAATTACACCTCAGGTTTAACATCACCTTCAGTTGTCATGTTTCAAATGTTTAGTACTGAACTAGGAAAACAACTGGTCATCGGACTCTTTTGGATAAATACAATATACTTAATAGTTTAAGCGTAGTCTGAATAGCGAAAATGTAAATATCGCTCTGTCTCGGAAATAATAATCAAAATTAAAACATTTTAAAGTGAATTTGAAATAAAACCTATTTTAATACTAATTAATATGTAATCCAAAAGAAACGTGCTAAATTACATAGCGTACCAGTGTTAATTATACAGCACTAGACGGCCTTTTCGGAATACAATTCCTCTTCAGTAGTTCTTGGTCCAAAATAGTGAAACCAAATTATTATTGTTTAAACAGTTGAAATCTTGACGTAGAAAAAAGATAATTGTCAAAACAACTAAAAATGAAGTCAGTATTTAATGAAATGTTATAAATGTTTGATATAACAGAAGATGGAAATTTGTAACTGGGAAACATGCATTTGGAAAACAAGTGAAATCCATAAACCCACATTTTTATTTAAAAAAACAAAGAATCATGCCAACAACCAATTCATCCATATAAATAATTACATTCTACTTCTTTCTTAGACTTGGCTATTTACTTAAAGGCTTAAAGGAGAAAATATACATGTCTTTGAAATCACAGAAGAAAAACGATGACGCGGAACGTTCGGTTTACTGTGTTTTCACCAAAATAGCATGCATACAACACAACAATTACAAAAATACAACAAAACGACATGTATAAGACAACATTAACATGAATAAGACGCAACATAAACAAAAATTCAACAGAATTTAACAGAGCAGCAAAGAAACACGAATTAACACAGTAAAATGCATAAACAATGCTATTTTGAATACAATACTGACATGAAAACAGCACAACACTAGCATGAATATAACACAATTACATGAAAAAAAAACCACAACGGCATGAATAAAACGCAACATAAACATAAATACAACAATAGCATTAATACAACACACGCAACACTTTCATGAATGCACACATTAATAGCATTGTCATGTGCTACTTTTGATTTTTTATAAAATAATGCATTCAAAAGTAGCACATGACAGCATGAATACGACGCAACAATAACATGAATACAACACAACAATAGCGTGAATACTACACAACAATAGCATGAATACAACACAACAATAACATGAATACAAGACAACAATAACATAAATACAACACAACAATAGCATGAATACAACACAACAATAGCGTGAATACAACACAACAATAGCGTGAATACAACACAACAATAGCGTGAATACTACACAATAATAGCATGAATACAACACAACAATAGCGTAAATACAACACAACAATAGCATGAATACAACACAACAATAGCATGAATACAACACAACAATAGCATGAATACAACAACAATAGCGTGAATACAACACAACAATAGCGTGAATACTACACAACAATAGCATGAATACAACACAACAATAGCGTGAATACTACACAACAATAGCGTGAATAAAACACAACAATAGCATGAATACAACACAACAATAGCGTGAATACAACACAACAATAGCGTGAATACAACACAACAATAGCATGAATACAATACAAAAATAGCGTGAATACAACAAAACAATAGCGTGAATACAACACAACAATAGCGTGAATACAACACAACAATAGCATGAATACAACACAACAATAGCATGAATACAACAACAATAGCGTGAATACAACACAACAATAGCATGAATACAACACAACAATAGCGTGAATACAACACAACAATAGCGTGAATACGCAACAATAGCATGAATACAACACAACAATAGCATGAATACAACAACAATAGCGTGAATACAACACAACAATAGCATGAATACAACACAACAATAGCGTGAATACAACACAACAATAGCGTGAATACAACACAACAATAACATGAATACAAGACAACAATAACATAAATACAACACAACAATAGCATGAATACAACACAACAATAGCGTGAATACAACACAACAATAGCGTGAATACAACACAACAATAGCGTGAATACTACACAATAATAGCATGAATACAACACAACAATAGCGTGAATACAACACAACAATAGCGTAAATACAACACAACAATAGCATGAATACAACACAACAATAGCATGAATACAACACAACAATAGCATGAATACAACAACAATAGCGTGAATACAACACAACAATAGCGTGAATACTACACAACAATAGCATGAATACAACACAACAATAGCGTGAATACTACACAACAATAGCGTGAATAAAACACAACAATAGCATGAATACAACACAACAATAGCGTGAATACAACACAACAATAGCGTGAATACAACACAACAATAGCATGAATACAATACAACAATAGCGTGAATACAACACAACAATAGCGTGAATACAACACAACAATAGCGTGAATACAACACAACAATAGCATGAATACAACACAACAATAGCATGAATACAACAACAATAGCGTGAATACAACACAACAATAGCGTGAATACTACACAACAATAGCATGAATACAACACAACAATAGCGTGAATACTACACAACAATAGCGTGAATAAAACACAACAATAGCATGAATACAACACAACAATAGCGTGAATACAACACAACAATAGCGTGAATACAACACAACAATAGCATGAATACAATACAAAAATAGCGTGAATACAACACAACAATAGCGTGAATACAACACAACAATAGCGTGAATACAACACAACAATAGCATGAATACAACACAACAATAGCATGAATACAACAACAATAGCGTGAATACAACACAACAATAGCATGAATACAACACAACAATAGCGTGAATACAACACAACAATAGCGTGAATACAACACAACAATAGCATGAATACAACACAACAATAGCATGAATACAACGACAATAGCGTGAATACAACACAACAATAGCATGAATACAACACAACAATAGCATGAATACAATACAAAAATAGCGTGAATACAACACAACAATAGCGTGAATACAACACAACAATAGCGTGAATACTACACAATAATAGCATGAATACAACACAACAATAACATGAATACAAGACAACAATAACATAAATACAACACAACAATAGCATGAATACAACACAACAATAGCGTGAATACAACACAACAATAGCGTGAATACAACACAACAATAGCGTGAATACTACACAATAATAGCATGAATACAACACAACAATAGCGTGAATACAACACAACAATAGCGTAAATACAACACAACAATAGCATGAATACAACACAACAATAGCATGAATACAACAACAATAGCGTGAATACAACACAACAATAGCGTGAATACTACACAACAATAGCATGAATACAACACAACAATAGCGTGAATACTACACAACAATAGCGTGAATAAAACACAACAATAGCATGAATACAACACAACAATAGCGTGAATACAACACAACAATAGCGTGAATACAACACAACAATAGCATGAATACAATACAACAATAGCGTGAATACAACACAACAATAGCGTGAATACAACACAACAATAGCGTGAATACAACACAACAATAGCATGAATACAACACAACAATAGCATGAATATAACAACAATAGCGTGAATACAACACAACAATAGTGTGAATACTACACAACAATAGCGTGAATAAAACACAACAATAGCATGAATACAACACAACAATAGCGTGAATACTACACAACAATAGCATGAATACAACACAACAATAGCGTGAATACAACACAACAATAGCGTGAATACAACACAACAATAGCGTGAATACAACACAACAATAGCATGAATACAACACAACAATAGCATGAATACAACACAACAATAGCATGAATACAACACAACAATAGCGTGATTACAACACAACAATAGCATGAATACAACACAACAATAGCGTGAATACAACACAACAATAGCATGAATACAACACAACAATAGCATGAATACAACACAACAATAGCGTAAATACAACACAACAATAGCATGAATACAACACAACAATAGCATGAATACAACACAACAATAGCATGAATACAACACAACAATAGTGTGAATACAACACAACAATAGCGTGAATACAACACAACAATAGCGTGAATACAACACAACAATAGCGTGAATACAACACAACAATAGCGTGAATACAACACAACAATAGTATGAATACAAGACAACAATAACATGAATACAACACAACAATAGCGTGAATATATAATGCTGTGCATTCCCCTCTCGGGACGTGGTGCTGGTGTTTTCCTTTCGATCCCGGGAATACACAGCAGGGTGGAAGTGGGATTGCGGGTGTTACATCCTCGCTCCGACTCGGGTTCGAATCTCATCTATCTGGGGAATTTAGCTTATGTTTCTCGAGCACTCGCTTGGCGTGTCAATGATCTTCAAAAGACAAATCCAGGTCCATTTTATTACTTTTATTCCATCTTACATAGTAAAGTCCATTTACAAATAATAATCGAAATCCAAACGTAGTATTATTTCTCACTCATAAATCATAAAATATAAAACGCGAATTACAAATAAATCGAAACGCGATTAACAAATATTACTTTATCTGAATTGAGTGTTTCCCACTTATTTCTATTTCTAAATTTTCCATTTAAATAAAATCCCAAATGAACAGTATGATAATTTATTTATTTATTTATTTATTTATTTATTTAACTATTTAAGTTAAGTTTGAATTAAACATGTTATATTATCAGTATTGAGAGTTTAACGTGACGCAATTCAACTAGTTATATCTGTATCTATCAATTGTTTTGTTCCCAGATAATTAAAAAATCCTTTAGTAATTAAGTATTGATATAGATGTAGTTGATAATATTTTATGGCCAATAGATTTCGTCATTAAAAACCAAAGCGAAATTCATAACTTCAAAGAAGCAAAATGATTTTGTCATTATAATATGTGTCACCTATCTACATTAACAATGTAATTGGAAAGTAATTAAAATGTAATCGAAATTGGAAAGTAATCAAAATGTAAATTTAATTACACGCTATTTTCTTTTTTGTAATAAAAATCTTTACACATTCACATCAGTAGCATCAAAAAAAGTGAGTGCCAATACTCGCTTGATCGTTCTTGCGATGGTAATAATAGTTAAAGCATGACTAACGGTTATCTCAACTTATCTGTCCGGTATTTAATCGAACTTCGGGTTGTCTCAATAAAAAAACATACTAATCCATATCCGAATCACAATTCAGAAGCAAAGTATACGTAAAAACTAAGAAAGTGACGAATTGGGTTAAACACACGAATTTTCAACAGAGAAGTGAGGCCGGTGTTTCGGAAAGGTAAGCACCTCTTGTTTAGCTAGCTACACCGGTACCCGCCACGTAAGTGAAAGGAACATGGAGCTATGGGACGTCAATATATCGTGGCAATCCTGGACACAGAGACATCAAACTTATTAACAATACTGTGATGACGGCAGGCATGGGGTAATGCTAATTTGTAATTGTAATGCCCTGTAATGCATTACATTTTCTCAAAGTAATGCATGTAATGTGTAATGCCCTAATTTTTGCATTACATGTAATTGTAATGTAATGCATTACATAGACAAAAATGCATGTAATTTAAGCATTACATGGCATTACATAGCATTACTTCTCTGTATTAAATGTTAGATATTATTACCATTACAATTCAGGGCTAGTATTGCCTAGTAAGTACCTACATGCTACTTTTTTCCCTAATATAAAATATGAAAATCGATGTATAGAACAATTGTAACTGTGAACTGTTGTAAAACTAATGATTTATTTCATTCAACCTTAATACTAAAACTATATAAAATGCTAAAAACTTAGTATATTTCAGATCATTTTGAATTTCCAACAAATGTAAAGGATAAAAATACATTTTAAAGCAAAATGCAAATGCTGTTTTTAGTACTATCGGGAAGTCTAAAGATCACATCAAAATTTGCAACATATCTAAATATAAGTTTCAGTAACTACAATAATTTGTAATTTTGCTTTAACTGATAACCTGTGATGAAAACAATTTTATTTTTACCAGAAATTGTTTATTTTGCAATCCTTTTTAAATGCTATTAAGGTAACATATCTTTAATGATTAAAGAAGTTATTTGTTAAAGGTATGGTTTATAAATTACACCTAACAATACCACTGATTAGTTTGTATACCTATCAACTCCTTTTATTGTTTTGATTTAATGGTAATTAAGAAACATTCAGTGAATAAAATAAATAAAAAATAAAAACATATACTATGAAAAAATTCCCTACAGCATCTCTGTTTTTTTCTTCTTAATTTTTAGAGTAAAACAGAAATGTATATTTAGATAATAAAAAACCTGACATAGATGAACAATCACCTTTGACAAATTTTGTAAAACCTACTGGTAAACAGC
This sequence comes from Anadara kagoshimensis, assembly GCA_021292105.1. Taxonomy (NCBI): domain Eukaryota; kingdom Metazoa; phylum Mollusca; class Bivalvia; order Arcoida; family Arcidae; genus Anadara; species Anadara kagoshimensis. Next base: position 5,589,037 of record CM037858.1, on the reverse strand, counting down.
AGAAATATCAGTTGAATGACCCAAAGCAAAAAGAATCTATACATGCACTTATTGACTATATATACTTCTGTTTTCAACAGTTGAAAATCAAAACATAAGAACTTTATAGAAAAAGAACCCAAAATTTCAATTTCAAATTCTGAATCCGAAACATATATTATTTATATGTTTGGATTCTTTATGAAATGTAATGTGTAATATAATGCATTACTTTGGTAAAGTAATTGTAATGTAATGCATTACTTTCCAAAATACATGTAATTGTAATTGTAATATAATGCTATTTTTGTCAAAGTAATTGTAATGTAATGCATTACATTGCAATGTAATTCGCCCCATGCCTGGATGACGGACATAAAATCTTTTGAGGACCCTGATAGGCCGAGTCAATAATCCTATGTCAACAATTTATTTATAAGCAACTTGCTTCGTTGTATAAAGTTTCTGTAGGTGGACCAAGCTCTACCATAGCGTATTAATTTGGAAACAAATACATCATAAGCAGGAAAAGCAGGTTTATTGTTGCATAGATAAGTTAAGTTGACAACAGAATAATTAAAGCCATCATGTTTGTCATACAGTTTAAAATGAAGCCTTTCGTGGTTGACGGTATAAGTCTAGATATGAAGCATAACTTGAAGAGTCAGTGGTATCTGTTATTTCAAGCTAACTAGAATAGATGGCATTCACAAAGTCTCCATAGTAAGGATTGTTAAAAGACAGAATGTCATCTATATATCTGTATGTGGAGTTGAAAAAAAAATGGCGACAGTCTTCTCTACAGATTTAACAAGAATCTGCATAAATACTACTTCATAAGAATAAAGACACAAATACAAATCAACAAGCAATGGTGCACGGTTTGTGCCAATTGGTATACCGATTGTTTGCTGGAAAATTATATCACCAAACTGAACAAAAACGTTGTCTTTCAAAATCTCCAACATTTTGTTGATGGTATCATTAGTATATTTTTGTTTGGAATCCGTATGATGTTTGACAAAATAACCAGAATCCCTGTTCAGCACTACCACTGCGGTAGCTCAGTTGGTAGAGTGCTCGCTCCGTAAGTGGGAGGTCGTGGTTTGAGCACCGACCGGGTCTGACCCAAGACTTGAAAGTGGGTAGAGACTGTTCTTTCGCCAAGCACTCGGCATTTTGAAATGAAAGTCACGGTTCTTTCGGATGGGAACTTAAAAAACGAGGTCCCGTGTCACGGTGGGCTTGGCACGATAAAGAACCCTGTTGTATAATGCCATCAGCGCAACGCACAGGCAACATTTCTGCACTTTTGCCTATAGCTGGCGACGTCTCGATATAAGTGAAATATTCTTGACTGGGACGTTAAACATTATCACTCAACTCAACTCAACTGTTCAGCAGTAGATATTTGTACTTTGGGTTACCTTTTTTGTAAAAGAATGACAATTGAATAATTTGTTTCTATCAATTTAGAATGAGGGATAGTGGTGCTAAGTATACTTTTTACACGAGATCAAATATTAGAAGTAAGATTAAATTAGCTTTAGATGTTTTAAGAATCCACATTTGGTTGATGCCAGATGTAGAATAGAAACACTAATATATGTCTTTTTGAATTTAAAATATAGAAAGCAGAGATACCTAGTCATTTATTATATGTCACGGGTTTTTCCAAGAAATTTGTCATTGACCCAAATTTTGGAAAAAATGTAAATGAGATCAAATTTTGCCAGTTTTTATTATATGCCCTTTTTGGCCTCTTGTTTCGATAATTTGTTTACTTTTTTGCCGTTTTGGACATTACGTATTTTCGATAGTATAGTATCCAAATCTTGAAAGAAACAAAGAATGTTGCGCTAGGCCGATTTGACTGTTCTAGGCCGGTTTGACTGTTCTTTTCCCATAAAACTATTACTTTGCTATTGATAAAACTTTCACGGATTTCACAATCATTTCTTAACTAAGATTTTCCTGAACTTAAATTGCACAAATTTATAATCTGAATAATTTTGTTACTTTTTTAAGATATTTTTGGCTTTAAGATGTCATTTTAAATATCTATCTAAGCTTAATATGCCTTTACTCTTATTTTGTTACAAATATAAATATTGTCAAAATTTGTCAGACTTAAGGTATATCTTATTTAAAGAATGATTGTAAAACCGGGGCAGGCCCTTTTTCTTTATCTGTTACATATTATCGGCATACTATGAAAGCTAATCACATGACATGTTCTCCATTTCAGAAGAAAGTATTATTATTTCAACATTTCTTGATATGATTGAATATTTGCCCTACATTCTTTACCATATCAACCCGGAAGTAATTTAGTTGAACCATACTTTACATTTATCAATGAAGTAGTTTGGACAAACAGAAATGCTGTCCAGATGACAGAAATTCATAAAATATTGTAATGCCGAGTTTACCCGAAACCGAGGATGTCTCCATGGTTATGTACTGGTCATTTGTTACTCGGATACCTGTACAAGTTATGAATGTAACACCGTACCTGTATTTCACAATATAGGAATACCAGTGTTGCTGTGGACTGATCCAGTACATTTAGGTTACCTATCACACAAGTTTTGATGTGATATACCTGTGTCTGGAGTAATGGAGTACCTCTTATTTCTATACTGGATGTTATTTATGTGTGAAGGTTAGTTATTAAATGTACAAATATATGAAATGTGACCATAAATGATTTGATGTAACAAAAAGTTATCTTTCTTGAAACACCAACAGGTGTGTATTTATAATCGTATGTCAGGTGTAACTGGCCCCGGTTTCACAGCTAAGATTTTCCTTAACTTAAATTTAGCTAATTTTATTAATCTATTTTTGGAATTACTGGTAAATATTTTTGTTAAAACTAAAATTTTTATGCAAATGGTTTAATCTAGAAACGATCTTTAAAATGACACCTTAAATTAATGAACGTCTTGGTAATTAACAAAATTATAAAGATTTGAAATTTTTCAAAATATATTTTAAGGAAAATCTTAGCTAAGGAATGATTGTGAAACCGGGGCCTGTTATTGTAACGCTTATATTCAACCAAATGACCAAAACTAAAATTATGAAACCTAATTTTGTATATATTGTAAAAGAAGAAACATTAGCGATAAGAAACATTTTTGACCTTCTAAAATATTTGGCGGCAAGTAATGTTCACGATATCAACTGTAGACAAATTGTACCTTTTAGCTGAGAAGATATATTTGCAGTACAAGAGTAGAAGAGTCACCGTGAAAATTGTAAATATTTTCCCTTGCGATTGTTTAGTCTTATACAGTATTTAAACACCAAGATTTATATGTACAGAACCCAAAAAACTAATATTAATACACACATGGAAACTAAGTTTGATAATTATTCGACATTTTCCGTTGTATATTGTGTAGTTACCGAGATTAGACAAAAATATGTATGCAAACAGTAGTTGTCAATTTGGTAAATTTGATATAATCGGTTGTCACTTTAAGTGCGCCTACGTTTACATGGAGTTTATCTTTAAGCGGCCCCAGACCCCTCGCCTCTGGAGGCTCGCGCCTTCAGTCTTCGTTCTTAGTAATAATATAATTCCCAACCCCTTTCAAAAGATCCTGAATCCGCTCGTAATTATCAATTTATTAATATAGGTGAACAACATTGACATGTCCGCTTGACCTTTGATTTAAATATTCATTATGGACGAGTTGATTTAAGAATAGGGACCACATGTGCAAACTTCGTCTATATGATGTGAACATTCATCATGGGCAATGTGTATATGCATTGGCTGCGAATCTTAACACTACATGTGTATTAGGTGGACCGTCCTATATAAATATTCCTAATGAAAGGTCAAACGGACAGGTCAATGTTGTTTACCTATACTTACATTGAATGAAAAAATGATAAACAGTAAGAAAGCAAACAAAAGGTTTATTTAATGTTTGATATCTTATATTTACAATCCAAATCAACTTCTCTGTAATAAACCATTAGACGACTGATTCGGTCTATCACAGCATAGACCGAATGCTTCACGTGCGACCTTTCGTTTTCTGACGTCATGATTAACCGACAGTGGATGAATATATTGGAACTACTTTACATAGATGAAAACAAATACACGTGACAAGTCGCGGAATGTAAACAAATCGTCGTGTCAAGACGCGGAAAGTAAACAAATAGTCAAGACGCGGAATGTAAGCAAATCATTAACGATAAACGTAATCTACACTTTTTATTAAAATAATGACCCGATTAATAAATTTATTAATGAGTTTACGAAATAAATAATTTAGATAAAATGAGGTTTAGTTTCTTTTTTGTTACCATGGAACTTAAATACCGATCACGAGAGGTCAAGGATCAAACCCTGTCCGTCTGCTTCTGTTGGTCATGATGGACAACATGGACATTGGCAACTTTAAAATAATACCTCCTTGGGAGTATGAAATGGAATTTGACAACAATGACGAAGAGTTGGCAACTATAGACATTGAAAGTTTGGCGGCGATTGGATCTGTCCAAGACAGCAGAAAAATGAAGCAAGAACTTGAAAAAATACCCGAAGATGAAAAAGAAGAGGGTACCACAACTAACAAACCAAGATTCAAAACCATAACCAAGGACAAACAAAAACAATATGAAAGTATGAACCAAAGTGAGGCAACCAAAAAGAATACCAAATGGGGATTGAAAATCTTGCAAGGTACTACTACTACTACTACTACTAATAATAATAATAATAATAATAACAATAATAATAAATTACTGACAGTAGCCAATCACGGACACATGAACAACAGAGCGATTGTATTAAAATACAATCCGACAGTCTACAAATAACAATTACAAATATGCAACCTTAACTACGACTGTATTTACACTCATTTTATGTAGTTAACACGAGCAATGCAACACATGTCAATAAAATGCAAGCACATGAAAATATTTAAATGCTTGACAAAACATTACATGCATTGATTACTGTCATTATTACTTCAATAAAACCTTAAAATTAAAATGCTTGATTTTGACCGTAATTTTCCCCATTTTTTCAGATTGGCATAATGAGAAATTCAAAAAAGCTATCAACATGGCAGAAATCAAAACTGCAGAACTTGCTGTAAAGTTGCAGCAATTCTACTGCGAGGTGAAACCTCAAGAGATATGTGACGACGACAATGGAACGACTGGTGGTGAACAAACTAGGCCTAGTAAAAATATGAAAATTGACAATTCGGAATACAAAAGAACTTCATTAATTTCTATACGGGCTGCCATTAACAGACACTTACATAACATTGGTCGCGAAATTGATATTGTTTCAGACAAAGAATTCAAAAAAGCTAATGATACGCTAAATGGTATTTTAAAAGAGAGAGTTGCTATGGGTAAATCACAACCAGTAAAACACAAGGATGTATTAAAACAAGATGATTTAAGAAAAATTTCCACTTACCTGGAACAAGCGAAATCCAATCCCATTTCCCTGCGGTTATGCGTATGGTATCTGATAGCATTTCACTTTCTCACACGAGGCTTAGAATTCCATGTTCAATTAAACCAAAACTCCTTTGAATTTAAAACTGACGAAAATCATCAAGAATATGCTTGTTTGAATCACGAAACTAAAGCAAAAAACTATCAGGGTGGGGTTCAAGCAGAGGAGGCTTTCGTTGATAAACGAATGTATGCAACTGGCACTAGTTCATGTCCCGTGGATATTTTGAAGTTTTTTTTAAGCAAAAGTGACCCCAGTGCATCCTATCAATCCAGATGCTATAAGTAATCCAAAATTTAACACTCTTTGGTATAATACAAAACCTTTGAAAAAATGCTCCTTTTCAAACTTTCTTCCAGACTTGTGTAAAAAAGCTGGTTGTACCAAAAGATACACAGCTCACTGCCTCCGTGCAACTGCCATTCAGGCAATGAACGATGCTGGAGTAGAAACGCGACACATCATGTACATGTCTGGCCATCGGAATGAAGCAAGTGTTCGCAGTTATACCCGTGAATGCTCTTCTTTACAGAAAAAATCTTTCAGTGACATTTTATCTTCCAAAGCATCTGGCTCAAATTCACTTGTACATGTCGCTCGTCCTGCCATGCCTTCTGCCACTTCATTTGTCCCGCCGTATAACCCCATCACTGCTGGTTCTGTTAACAATCCGCAAAATCAAATAGTTCCGTTTGACATTACGAATACAATGTCATCCCAGTCTGGATTTCTTACAAATTCAACGTTTAATGGTTGTAGTGTAAATATAAATGTGCATTGTAAAAATACAGATATTTAAATTGAAATAAAACCTTGACACTTTCGTCTGTTGTTGTGGTTTTTTTGAAAGACGGGTGGGCGGAGCTAGGTCAGATTGATCCAAATAAAACCTGTTCGGTATTCAAAAGAAATTTTTACGAAACGCATGAAAAAATTAATCACATTTCAATTTTTGAGGTTGTAAGCGACGGATTGTAAATATAAGCATTAAACTTTGTTTGTAATCGATCTATGCTGGTATAGATCGAATGGCTCTCGCGCTAATTAGTCATAAACCGCTTCGCGGTTTATTCAAATTAGCGCGAGAGCCATTCGATCTATACCAGCATAGATCGATTACAAACAAAGTTTAATGCTTAAATAATGCACCCTTTAATCACGTATATATCCCGACATGTGTATATTGTATGACACCCAGAACCATACAAGTAATGTGAAACCAGATTATTTTGATGTATAAAAGTTAAGGTTGCCATTTAAAATTCGCCTACATGTACATGAAGTTCGTCTTTTATGTTTAAAGCGTTAATGATTAAGTCAAAGTATACATTTACATTTTGTCTGTTTTCTGTCTTCTACACAAGGTTTCGAGCAAATTCCGTTCATATCGGCTATACCTTGGTGACGTCACGAGAATTCCATCCACAACAATCGGCGTATGAATACACAATATGAAATACACAAAACCGGAACTATATTACTTTTTATTTATTTATTGCATAATTGTGATTATTTATTACCGAAATAATTGCATTTAATAACAAATTGAACAATTTAGTAGAAATTTTGTATGCAATTTGTTGTTTTTTTCCACGCACTATTTTGTCCTAGAATTTCTGGCACCAAACTGCACAGCTGATCAGTTGGATCTACTGTTCCATCAGCTGTTCCGTTAATCGAAAATCGTTGTTGAGAAAGCGCGGAATTAAAATTTTCTAAAATGATTTTGAACCAAGAAAAAGAAAAGAAAATAGTTTTAAACGTAAATATAACAATTGAACTGTTTAAAATGCGGTTCATAGTCGATCTGAACGCAATTGATATGCAAGGCAAACTAATCATAACGCGCTAACGTTCTAAACAGTTCAATTGTTAAATAATTATGGAAATACCGCCAGTTAAAAGTGACGTAGCTGAAACCCCCACCTATCTAGATCTATGTTATAACTATTCGATGGATTTAATATACCGGGATGGGACGGCTGGGTAGGTGTGAAATTGAAACCAAATTCAACGCACACGAAATGGCCAGTTGAGTTGAGTAATGGTGTTTAACAATATTTCACTTATATCGAGACGTCACCAGCTATAGGCGAAGGTGCAGAAATTTTGTCTGTGCGTTGCGCTGATGGCATTATACAGCAGGGTTCTTTAGCGTGCCAAGCCCACCGTGACACGGGGCCTCGATTCCCATCCGAAAGAACCGTGACTTTCAATTCGTAATGCTGAGTGCTTGGCGAAAGAACAGTCACAACCCACTTTCAAGTCTTGGGTCACACGCGGCCGGGGATCGAAAAAATGGTTAGTTGACTTTAAGAATTAAAATATCAAGATCCCTGAATTACTGAAATGATATTACCTCACAACTGAGTGTTACGGGGTTTAGAGCAAATGTAACTTGTATTTCCTTGTTTCCTTGGTAATCTATTTATTCTAAAAGTCAGTTTACGTCTAGATAGGTTTCTATTGTGTATCCCGCACGAAATGAAGAGGCATATTTTACGACACATGTAAAAGAACTGATTCAAAATCATATTTTATTTTTGTTTGATAAGTTATAGAAAATCTGCTTGGATCCAAATCGTATTTGATCTACAATAAATCTGACAGAATCTGTCACAGAATTCCGTTTAAAACTATAATAATACCCCCAGAGTAACATTTCTATTGCGACACGGTAAAACGCCCCTTTTGTCCCACTATCCGTCTTTTAAATTGAATTCTAATTTTTATCTAATATTAGACTAGTTTTTCTATCTGATTTGACGAAACACAAGTTTTATCGAACTGCACGCATGATACAGAATCTTGTATCACCACACGTGATACAACATTGGCGGTAAAGTGCACGTTCACTTTCTCATTGTGACGTCATTAGAGAGTCTTCGATTTGTCAAATGACATGTAAATAATGACAGTGGTTTTCTGTGGTATTGTTATTTAAAATAGCCTAATTGGAAATGTAAGATAAAAATATTTGACACAGTGTATATGTACAACCTTTCGTATCAGGTCTCTTCCTTTTTTCGTAGCTGTATCACTACTCGTCGCGCAATCGCGACTCGTAGTGATACGACTACGAAAAAAGGACTCGACCTGATACTGAGGGTTGTACATACACACTGTGTAGATAATATTTTTATCTAACATTTCCAATTATGTTATTTAAAATAATAAAAAAAAACAATACTTAATGTAAAAATACATTTTACCACAGAAAACCACTGAACTATGTTATGACATTTGTTCTACATTCTCCCTAATGACGTCACAACGAGAACGTGCACGTGCACTTTACCGCCAATGTTACTGTGGTGATACAAGATTCTGCATCATGCTTGTTTAATAAAACAAGTATTTCATAGAAAAACTAGTCTAATGTTAGATAATATGTTTGTATCTGAAACAATCTAACTGGCTGGACTCGACATATGGCACTGATTAACCTGATCAGTAGAACTATAGGTCCATAAGAACTCCATTGTTCAGTTGTGCTGACATTGGACTAAAGGTTATGACTGAATATTTTGTAATGTTTTTTTTGCATTCATTTCTATTTGAGAGCAAATATGATTATAAAACTTTAATTACCATTACTATTGTGACGCCACTCAATTGTTGTGTATGCCTATACGCTTGACGCCATTGAATGGCTGTTCCAGCAATTAGAAATGCATGACGTACACGGTAGTGATTTTAATTTATTTCAGTATTAAAAACGAAAATAAGATTTTCAAAAAATGCGAAATGTAACTATCTAGAAATGGCGTTTATAGTGCTATCACTTCTATTGTCATGCAAACTAATCATAAAGCGCTTGCGCTCGTTATTCAGTTTGCTTTGCATGCCAATGATAGTTATAGCTCTATAAACGCCATTTCTAGACAGGTAAATGTTTAAATGGTCGACGGCACCGATAAAATGATTTTTTGTGATATTTTCCAGATATACATGAAGTTAACGTGTTACATTGAAGATCACTTTAAGCTTACTACATCTATATTTAAATGTTGAAACTTTTTCATTTGCTGTGCCTTATAATGTTATCAAAATTTGCCAGATTTAGATTAAAGACAATCTTAGTCAAGGAATGACCCGGGACATGTTCTTCTATATTTCAGTAGTACCATTTACACATCAAGCAGATTTCTGGATGCCATGGTCAAGTTGTTCTAAATCGTGTGGTATAGGTGTCAGAAGCCGGATTTCGTTTCCAGATGACCAGGAACAAAGCCAGTACTGTAATCTACAATACTGTGACAATAGTAGGTCCTTTATTTTGGATATATTTGTATACAGTCTGTCCTCCAGTTCGTCCATCTGTCTCTCTGTCTTGGGATGTAAACGCTGTTTGATGGTTGGCAGAGTATCATTTAATAGTCGAGTTGGCGCTCCCGTATACTCAATACTTGAACCTAGAATTGTTTTTTTTCCTATGAAGTTTTTTGCTGTTTTGTATTCCTTAGAGTCCTTAAAGTAAAATTATATTGGTTGCCGTGCAGACAACATAGGGCAAATTTCATAATTTGCATATATCCAAAATGGCTGCCTGGCGCCATGTTAAAAATCTATCTTTGTAATAATTGTTCTAAAATAACTTTATACAATATAATGTAATATACCGTTTTATTTGTTTTTAGGCATGATGAACTTATTTCCGTTGTTGTTGTTAACATTTGGGGCAATTTAAAAGTAGATGTAACATTTTGACCGGACAAGGGTAGGAGTAACAGGATTTTTATATAGTCGCAACTCAGTATATCACATACAATGCTGCATAACTTTACCATACATCTTGATATATTATGATTCAAAGGTCGTAAATGATGCTGGAACAATTACTTTTAATAAGAAATTAAAAATGTGATCTTAGTGATTTTAGCTTCAATAGATCTAACAAAAATGGTTGTTCCACTTTGCTAGGGTTTCTTTAAAATAACAGAGGAGTTATTACTATCACAGTTAATTCAGCCACTTATTACCACGAATGGACACCAAACTTCACTTAGACTTTGTATCAAACAAAATGATAAGTTTGTCAGCAGTGAATTGATTCTAATTTTACAGAAACATTGATACCTTACGTCATGTGATAAGGTAGCATGGTTTTGGAAATATGCAGTTAAATCTGTTACTGATAATGCATCAACCTTCCACAAATTGATGGGTTTGAGTCGAACAGTAAAACTCCGTTTTTGACGATTTACTATTTCCACTCTAAACGACTGCTATGAGACACACGCTATGACTAAAGACTTCAAGGTCCGTCCATCTGTTGTTCAGTGAAAAGATAGTGCAGTGTAGATTTTGCTGACTAACATTGTCTCAATATTTGACAGTGCTGTTTCACTTATAAATTACACTGGATCACAGAAAGTAATATACCCCTGCACTGTCTACCACCAAAACTATTTGTTACCTGATTAGCCTACCCAACAAAAAGCTTTATTTTGTCCTTAGCATGTACAATATTCTCGTTATCTTACTCAGTATCTGCTATCAACGAATGCGTGTCCTGTCCAAGATATGGTAGTTCTTGCACAGGATGCTGTCTCAGCTGACCATTTTGATGAACAAACTGCTATCAAATCTAAACAAAGGAGTCTTTAAAGACAAGACTCTTCTGTCTGATTCTTTTAGTGGGTAGATTTGTGTTTCTAAAATTTCAGAGTATGTCTCTGATCGATTGGAATGAAAATATTCTGAGTGTGATACAGACCATAACTCAAAGAAGAGTTACATCCTTGGCGTTCCTTTGATATATATGATCAAAATCTATTGCTTATACAAGCTCCCTCTAAATGAAATCAGATCATAAGCCAATCGCTTGCAAAATTTCTTCAAATGTGTCAATGTGGTAGATTCAGTTGTAATGGATAAAAAGTACATATCCAGTCTACCTAATTGGTTCTATAATGTTATCCTTAGCTCTAAAAACACGATAAAGGCAATATATTTCAAAGACGCGGTCAAGATGCAAAAACAGAATCGGTTGTTCATCTTGGAAACATGTTTCTTTGCTTACCATTGTTTGGACAGCACGGGCAGTTTGAGCTTATCTTTTGCTTACATTTGAAATGAGTTCTGTTCTTTTTAACTTATTGATGAAAACAGTTGTCATTGAAAAGGCAAGAAGTCCGCTTTTGTCAACGGCTTTGTGTATTTCTAGCACACAATCACTATGATTCACAGTTTTTCTACCGCATGGCATGATCACATGGTGACAACCCATCATATATCATTGCATCAAACAAAAAAAGCTCATATTGGTACCCAGAGACTTCAAAGAAACTCTTTGTTTTTAACAAATACCATCTCATATCGTCTAAGGACCATGACAGAGAAAACAACATAGGAAAATTTATGGTATTGTGGATTCGGCCTTGATGAATCTGGCGTAACTATGGTATCATATAATTTTTATGCTGGTATTACAAATAGTATTGTAAAATTAACAGTATAATGATATATAAATTAAACTACTGGGGCGGTATCTCTGCTGGTCTAGTATTGTAAAATTAACAGTAGAATGATATGTAAATTAAACTACTGGGGCGGTATCCGCTGGTTTAGTATGGTAAAATTAACAGTATAATGATATATAAATTAAACTACTGGGGCGGTATCTCTGCTGGTCTAGTATTGTAAAAACAGTATAATGATATATAAATTAAACTACTGGGGCGGTATCTCTGCTGGTCTAGTATTGTAAAATTAACAGTAGAATGATATATAAATTAAACTACTGGGGCGGTATCTCTGCTGGTCTAGTATTGTAAAATTAACAGTACAATGATATATAAATTAAACTACTGGGGCGGTATCTCTGCTGGTCTAGTATTGTAAAATTAACAGTAGAATGATATATAAATTAAACTACTGGGGCGGTATCCGCTGGTTTAGTATGGTAAAATTAACAGTATAATGATATATAAATTAAACTACTGGGGCGGTATCTCTGCTGGTCTAGTATTGTAAAATTAACAGTAGAATGATATGTAAATTAAACTACTGGGGCGGTATCCGCTGGTTTAGTATGGTAAAATTAACAGTATAATGATATATAATTAAACTACTGGGGCGGTATCTCTGCTGGTCTAGTATTGTAAAAACAGTATAATGATATATAAATTAAACTACTGGGGCGGTATCTCTGCTGGTCTAGTATTGTAAAATTAACAGTAGAATGGTATATAAATTAAACTACTGCGGCGGTATCTCTGCTTGTGGACTAAGTCTGTCCGAGGAATAAACTCGGTAGGCAATACTTGATACACTGTCTTACGTTTGCTGCTTGTTAAAATTCGGAAATTCTCAAAAATTAAGACATACTCTCTCGTAAAAAGAATTTTCTTAGTTAAATTTGGTTAAATTGTTTGGCCTTTTGGATAATTTTTTGAAAAATATTTTGATTTTACAATGTTGGTCCAAACACTACTGATAAGGAATTGTATTTCATAATGGCCGTCTAATGCTGTAAAATTACCACTGGTATAATACGTAATTTGATCAAGCTGTTCAGGAGTTATTGTCATAATTACGTCTTCTAATCAATATAAGAGTTTGTTTTAGTGTGGTTCCCCTGTTTATAAAGTTGATGATTTATAGATAAAATATTTTATCATTTCAGCCGAATTCGGTAAATGTATAATACGAATTAATTCAAAAACAGCCATTGGTTACAGAGATCCATCAATAAAGAACGATGATGGTTTAAGTTCACAAAATTTACGTAGTTGCACAGCCAATGACAACAAGATATTTGAGGTCCACGTCATAGGAATTAAAGGTGACCACATCGCCGACACACAAGAAGTACACATTTCTGCCCGTGGTCCCGTAAATAAACCAATCGTGCTTGTGCTATCGTCATTCGAACGGACAACCTGGGTGATACAAACTTATGTTGGTCTATACAACATCCTATATGGGGTATGTAATAAAACATTGCTAACTAGCTAGCTAACGCTTTCCGAACACCGGACCGGACTTCCTTGTCTGAAGTTAACGTTATTCGCCAGTTTCATTTTTTCACTTTGCTTTGGGATTGTGATTTGGACATGGATCGGTATGTTTGTTATTTATTATAACTAAACACTATTTTATTGTTTTTATTAACTTGTTACACAAAGTAGGGAGGTATCATGTGACTACATCAGAATGGATATAGATTTATATAAACCAGAAGGTGTATCATTTATTGACATACAGCAACATATATTGGACAACAGTTAGAGATTATAATTCCACATTTTAGTGGAACATCTCAAATCAAAAACAAACATATCAATCCATGTCAAGACATCAATCCCAAATTAGGGTAACCTCGTTAATTTTTGACCCAGAGACATCATGCTTTACTTCTCAACAAGATTGTGGTGACGATGGTCATAAAACTTTTTGAGGGCTTCTACAAGCCAAAGCTTGCATTATTCTTGCGTCAAAATTTTATATAACCACACAGATGCCAAATACGTTTGCTATTTGTGTCAAGTCACTGTTGGTATCTTCTATTATCTGATATAAATTGTCATTTACCCTAACCCGTCAGTTTCAAAATTTTACTTTGCCTCTGGGTTGTAATTTGGATTAGTATGTTTTTGATTATTAAAGTGTACATTAGCTTGATATTGGAATGTCGTCATGTGACCAGCGAGAATTTGCGATATCCGGTAAAGAACAATTAAAGTGATTGGAAACAGCGATTAATGACGTCATATAAAAAAGAACATATTTAGACGTTACCGATGGTAACGTTTGTTCTTTGACGTCATATTGCGGGGGACGAGATTATATCTGGGTTTACAATAACTCTATACAGCATATTTCCACGTTATCCTGTAATCACTGGTCACAATAGGGTTATGTCTTTTTTTTTTTTTTTTTTTTTTGTCTTTTTCTTTCATATTTGATTTTATCAATTGTGTCAGCTCCGATATCAACAACGTCTTTATTGTTTTTGAAACAACACGACTTGCAATAATGGTTTGAAAATAAGGTGATTTGTTAACATCGCATACTTGTCTATTTAACTAGGGGGCTAGCACTTTGTCAGCGGTTGAATTGCAAGGTTGCATCACTACGATACCAATACAAAGACTTGATTATCCATATGCTGATGGTGTAGACATAGGCGATGGAAACACTATTAAATTATTGAAGATGGTTTCTGATGAATTTGGACCTATCACTTCTTTCACTGGTTATGAAAATCTGAGAGATAAGAATACGTGGTCAACAACAAGAATATTACTCAATGTTGGTGGGGATCCACTCTCTACAGTTAGCCATACAGTGGTAAGATTACTCAATGTTGGTGGGGATCCACTCTCTACAGCTAGCCATGCAGTGGTATGATTACTCAATGTTGATGGGGATGCACTCTCTACAGCTAGCCATACAGTGGTAAGATTACTCAATGTTGGTGGGGATCCACTCTCTACAGCTAGCCATACAGTGGTAATATTACTCAATGTTGGTGGGGATTCGCTCTCTACAGCTAGCCATACAGTGGTAAGATTACTCAATGTTGGTGGGGATCCACTCTCTACAGCTAGCCATACAGTGGTAAGATTACTCAATGTTGGTGGGGATCCACTCTCTACAGCTAGCCATACAGTGGTAATATTACTCAATGTTGGTGGGTATCCACTCTCTACAGCTAGCCATACAGTGGTAAGATTACTCAATGTTGGTGGGTATCCACTCTCTACAGCTAGCCATACAGTGGTAATATTACTCAATGTTGGTGGGGATCCACTCTCTACAGCTAGCCATACAGTGGTAATATTACTCAATGTTGGTGGGGATCCACTCTCTACAGCTAGCCATACAGTGGTAATATTACTCAATGTTGGTGGGGATCCACTCTCTACAGCTAGCCATACAGTGGTAATATTACTCAATGTTGGTGGGGATCCACTCTCTACAGCTAGCCATACAGTGGTAAGATTACTCAATGTTGGTGGGGATCCACTCTCTGCAGCTACCATACAGTGGTAATATTACTCAATGTTGGTGGGATCCACTCTCTACAGCTAGCCATACAGTGGTAAGATTACTCAATGTTGGTGGGATCCACTCTCTACAGCTAGCCATACAGTGGTAATATTACTCAATGTTGGTGGGGATTCACTCTCTACAGCTAGCCATACAGTGGTAAGATTACTCAATGTTGGTGGGATCCACTCTCTACAGCTAGCCATACAGTGGTAAGATTACTCAATGTTGGTGGGGATCCACTCTCTACAGCTAACCATACAGTGGTAATTACTCAATGTTGGTGGGTATCCACTCTCTACAGCTAACCATACAGTGGTAATATTACTCAATGTTGGTGGGATCCACTCTCTACAGCTAGCCATACAGTGGTAATATTACTCAATGTTGGTGGGGATCCACTCTCTACAGCTAGCCATACAGTGGTAATATTACTCAATGTTGGTGGGGATCCACTCTCTACAGCTAGCCATACAGTGGTAAGATTACTCAATGTTGGTTGGAATCCACTCTCTGCAGCTAGCCATACAGTGGTAAGATTACTCAATGTTGGTTGGAATCCACTCTCTGCAGCTAGCCATACAGTGGTAAGATTACTCAATGTTGGTGGGGATCTACTCTCTACAGTTAGCCATACAGTGGTAAGATTACTCAATGTTGGTGGGGATCCACTCTCTACAGCTAGCCATACAGTGGTAAGATTACTCAATGTTGGTGGGTATCCACTCTCTACAGCTAGCCATACAGTGGTAATATTACTCAATGTTGGCGGGGATCCACTCTCTGCAGCTAGCCATACAGTGGTAAGATTACTCAATGTTGGTGGGGATCCACTCTCTACAGCTAGCCATACAGTGGTAAGATTACTCAATGTTGGTTGGAATCCACTCTCTACAGCTAGCCATACAGTGGTAAGATTACTCAATGTTGGTGGGGATCCACTCTCTACAGCTAGCCATACAGTGGTAAGATTACTCAATGTTGGTTGGAATCCACTCTCTACAGCTAGCCATACAGTGGTAAGATTACTCAATGTTGGTGGGGATCTACTCTCTACAGTTAGCCATACAGTGGTAAGATTACTCAATGTTGGTTGGAATCCACTCTCTGCAGCTAGCCATACAGTGGTAATATTACTCAATGTTGGTGGGTATCCACTCTCTACAGCTAGCTATACAGTAGTAATATTACTCAATGTTGGTGGGGATCCACTCTCTGCAGCTAACCATACAGTGGTAATATTACTCAATGTTGGTGGGGATCCACTCTCTGCAGCTAACCATACAGTGGTAATATTACTCAATGTTGGTGGGGATCCACTCTCTGCAGCTAGCCATACAGTGGTAATATTACTCAATGTTGGTGGGGATTCACTCTCTACAGCTAGCCATACAGTGGTAAGATTACTTAATGTTGGTGGGGATCCACTCTCTACAGCTAGCCATACAGTGGTAAGATTACTCAATGTTGGTGGGGATCCACTCTCTACAGCTAGCCATACAGTGGTAAGATTACTCAATGTTGGTGGCAATCCACTCTCTGCAGCTAGCCATACAGTGGTAAGATTACTCAATGTTGGTGGGGATCCACTCTCTACAGTTAGCCATACAGTGGTAAGATTACTCAATGTTGGTGGGGATCCACTCTCTACAGCTAACCATACAGTGGTAAGATTACTCAATGTTGGTGGGTATCCACTCTCTACAGCTAACCATACAGTGGTAAGATTACTCAATGTTGGTGGGTATCCACTCTCTACAGCTAGCCATACAGTGGTAAGATTACTCAATGTTGGTGGGGATCCACTCTCTACAGCTAACCATACAGTGGTAAGATTACTCAATGTTGGTGGGTATCCACTCTCTACAGCTAACCATACAGTGGTAAGATTACTCAATGTTGGTGGGTATCCACTCTCTACAGCTAGCCATACAGTGGTAAGATTACTCAATGTTGGTGGGGATCCACTCTCTGCAGCTAGCCATACAGTGGTAAGATTACTCAATGTTGGTGGGGATCCACTCTCTACAGCTAGCCATACAGTGGTAATATTACTCAATGTTGGTGGGGATCCACTCTCTACAGCTAGCCATACAGTGGTAAGATTACTCAATGTTGGTTGGAATCCACTCTCTACAGCTAGCCATACAGTGGTAAGATTACTCAATGTTGGTGGGTATCCACTCTCTACAGTTAGCCATACAGTGGTAAGATTACTCAATGTTGGTGGGGATCCACTCTCTACAGCTAGCCATACAGTGGTAAGATTACTCAATGTTGGTGGGGATCCACTCTCTACAGCTAGCCATACAGTGGTAATATTACTCAATGTTGGTGGGATCCACTCTCTACAGCTAGCCATACAGTGGTAAGATTACTCAATGTTGGTGGGTATCCACTCTCTACAGTTAGCCATACAGTGGTAAGATTACTCAATGTTGGTGGGAATGCACTCTCTACAGCTAGCCATACAGTGGTAAGATTACTCAATGTTGGTTGGAATCCACTCTCTGCAGCTAGCCATACAGTGGTAAGATTACTCAATGTTGGTGGGGATCCACTCTCTACAGCTAGCCATACAGTGGTAAGATTACTCAATGTTGGTGGGGATCCACTCTCTACAGCTAGCCATACAGTGGTAATATTACTCAATGTTGGTGGGGATCCACTCTCTACAGCTAGCCATACAGTGGTAATATTACTCAATGTTGGTGGGGATCCACTCTCTGCAGCTAGCCATACAGTGGTAAGATTACTCAATGTTGGTGGGATCCACTCTCTACAGCTAGCCATACAGTGGTAAGATTACTCAATGTTGGTTGGAATCCACTCTCTACAGCTAGCCATACAGTGGTAATATTACTCAATGTTGGTGGGATCCACTCTCTACAGCTAGCCATACAGTGGTAATATTACTCAATGTTGGTGGGATCCACTCTCTGCAGCTAGCCATACAGTGGTAAGATTACTCAATGTTGGTGGGATCCACTCTCTACAGCTAGCCACAGTGGTAATATTACTCAATGTTGGTGGGATCCACTCTCTACAGCTAGCCATACAGTGGTAAGATTACTCAATGTTGGTGGGGATCCACTCTCTGCAGCTAGCCATACAGTGGTAAGATTACTCAATGTTGGTGGGGATCCACTCTCTGCAGCTAGCCATACAGTGGTAAGATTACTCAATGTTGGTGGGATCCACTCTCTGCAGCTAGCCATACAGTGGTAAGATTATTCAATGTTGGTGGGGATCCACTCTCTGCAGCTAGCCATACAGTGGTAAGATTATTCAATGTTGGTGGGGATCCACTCTCTACAGCTAGCCATACAGTGGTAAGATTACTCAATGTTGGTGGGGATCCACTCTCTACAGCTAGCCATACAGTGGTAAGATTACTCAATGTTGGTGGGGATCCACTCTCTACAGCTAGCCATACAGTGGTAATATTACTCAATGTTGGTGGGGATTCACTCTCTACAGCTAGCCATACAGTGGTAAGATTACTCAATGTTGGTGGGGATCCACTCTCTACAGCTAGCCATACAGTGGTAAGATTACTCAATGTTGGTGGCGATCCACTCTCTGCAGCTAACCATACAGTGGTAAGATTACTCAATGTTGGTGGGGATCCACTCTCTACAGCTAGCCATACAGTGGTAAGATTACTCAATGTTGGTGGGGATCGACTCTCTACAGCTAGCCATACAGTGGTAAGATTACTCAATGTTGGTGGCGATCCACTCTCTGCAGCTAACCATACAGTGGTAAGATTACTCAATGTTGGTGGGGATCCACTCTCTACAGCTAGCCATACAGTGGTAAGATTACTCAATGTTGGTGGGGATCGACTCTCTACAGCTAGCCATACAATGGTAAGATTACTCAATGTTGGTGGGGATCCACTCTCTGCAGCTAGCCATACAGTGGTAAGATTACTCAATGTTGGTGGGGATCCACTCTCTGCAGCTAGCCATACAGTGGTAAGATTACTCAATGTTGGTGGGGATCCACTCTCTGCAGCTAGCCATACAGTGGTAAGATTACTCAATGTTGGTGGAGATTCACTCTCTACAGCTAGCCATACAGTGGTAAGATTACTCAATGTTGGTGGGGATCCACTCTCTACAGCTAGCCATACAGTGGTAAGATTACTCAATGTTGGTGGAGATTCACTCTCTACAGCTAGACATACAGTGGGGATCCACTCTCTACAGCTAGCCATACAGTGGTAAGATTACTCAATGTTGGTGGGGATCCACTCTCTACAGCTAGCCATACAGTGGTAAGATTACTCAATGTTGGTGGGGATCCACTCTCTGCAGCTAGCCATACA
Source organism: Anadara kagoshimensis (assembly GCA_021292105.1). NCBI lineage: Eukaryota > Metazoa > Mollusca > Bivalvia > Arcoida > Arcidae > Anadara > Anadara kagoshimensis. Next base: position 5,569,223 of record CM037858.1, on the reverse strand, counting down.
GTTGTAAGATTACTCAATGTTGGTGGGGATCCACTCTCTACAGCTAGCCATACAGTGGTAAGATTACTCAATGTTTGTGGGGATCCACTCTCTACAGCTAGCCATGCAGTGGTAATATTACTCAATGTTGGTGGGGATCCACTCTCTGCAGCTAGCCATACAGTGGTAAGATTACTCAATGTTGGTGGGGATCCACTCTACAGCTAGCCATACAGTGGTAATATTACTCAATGTTGGTTGGAATCCACTATCTACAGCTAGCCATACAGTGGTAAGATTACTTAATGTTGGTGGGGATCCACTATCTACAGCTAGCCATACAGTGGTAATATTACTCAATGTTGGTTGGAATCCACTATCTACAGCTAGCCATACAGTGGTAAGATTACTTAATGTTGGTGGGGATCCACTATCTACAGCTAGCCATACAGTGGTAAGATTACTCAATGTTGGTGGGGATCCACTCTCTACAGCTAGCCATACAGTGGTAATATTACTCAATGTTGGTTGGAATCCACTATCTACAGCTAGCCATACAGTGGTAATATTACTCAATGTTGGTTGGAATCCACTATCTACAGCTAGCCATACAGTGGTAAGATTACTCAATGTTGGTGGGGATCCACTCTCTACAGCTAGCCATACAGTGGTAATATTACTCAATGTTGGTGGGGATCCACTATCTACAGCTAGCCATACAGTGGTAATATTACTCAATGTTGGTGGGAATCCACTATCTACAGCTAGCCATACAGTGGTAAGATTACTTAATGTTGGTGGGGATCCACTATCTACAGCTAGCCATACAGTGGTAATATTACTCAACGTTGGTGGGGATCCACTATCTACAGCTAGCCATACAGTGGTAATATTACTCAACGTTGGTGGGGATCCACTCTCTACAGCTAGCCATACAGTGGTAAGATTACTCAATGTTGATGGGGATCCACTATCTACAGCTAGCCATACAGTGGTAATATTACTCAACGTTGGTGGGGATCCACTCTCTACAGCTAGCCATACAGTGGTAAGATATACATATTAACTTTAACAAATCATTTCACTAAACATGAATTTTCTGTTGTACAAATGTTACAAGGTACCTCAAGTTGCCCAGGGGTCACACGAATCTCCAATTATTTACTTTTAGTTGAACAAGTGAATGTTAACGAATCGAAACATATATCGACATTACAGGAGATATTTATGAATTGCACTGTCTAGAAATGGCGTTTATAGTGCTATAACTTGCATTGCCGTGCAAAGCAAACTGAATAACGCGCGCTAGTACTATAAACGCCATTTCTAGACAGTTCAGTGGTTATAAATACATTTCGCAAGTTTTGAAAATTTAATTATTGTTTTTGAATCCTGAAATAAATTAAAACACTCTCGTGTACAGCATCCAATTGCTGAAACAGCCAATCAATGACGTCACGGGTATAGGTGTAAGCAAGAGATGAGTAACGTCACATTAGCAAATGTAATTATAGTCCTATAACTTCATTTGGTCTCAAACAGAGTTTAATACATGTAAATGTGCCAGTATAGGTTTTGCCATAACAACTGATAAATCTTCATTTTCCTTATACCTGTTCAACTTTTAGCCTGAATTAATTGTATATTCTTTATTAAGTTTTCTATACTTCCTTGTGGTGTTTTCATGAAAACTCTATCCTTGAATTTTGAATGGATTTGAAGTCCTCAATTTGCACATTTGGTTAAATTTTATCCTCTAAAAGGATGCATTCTTTCGAAAAATCTATTTCCAAATGTGAACCAATTGTTAGTATCAGGTAAAATATTTGGGCACCATGGTGATGCCCCAAAAAATCACTTCCTCTTCTATTTTCAAAATATCGTAATGTGTCTGTAAATAATGCATATGTCTATATCCACTATAATACAAATGCTGTTTTACAAAATGTCATCCGACGACGCGCGACTTACGAATGAAAATTAAATTCAGATGTTTACGAGCAAAAAACAAAGGAGGCCACAAAGTATTCGGTTAATATTTTACATAAATTTGTGAGAGCCAGGAAAATTGATGGCGAGTTTGGATCTATGAACATCGATCAAATCAACAATATTTTGTGATTTTTATACAAATGTCCGACCCAAGGTAAATGAAATTTAATCCAAAAGTTCGATGATTGTTTATTGTTGATTATTCATAATGTTCAATAAAGTAAATAATTCATCTGAAAAATAAGTCTTGCGTCAACTTTGAGAACGCAGACATGTGATGTACTAAATCTATTATGGACCTCTCCCCCGGGAACAGTTCTACTATAGTGTTGTCTGGAGAGGTCCATAATAGATTAATAGAGATTGTATTGAAACATGAATCAAGATTTTTGTGGTTGATTTTAAAAACGATAATTATTATTCATTTAGAATAATTTGTATTGTTTTTTATTTTATTTAAGACCAATAATGTATCGTGGCATTGCCAGGTTGTTAGACCACCAATTAAATACGAACTTCAAACAGTATTCCCTCAACATAGCACAACAGAATCGTCCGGCTTGGCAGGTAAGGGTAAAATGGCATAAACTATAAGGTACATTGTTATCATTGTTATTATTGATGGAGCTGATAACTCAGTAATTTAATTCTTTATATTTGGTACATCAGGTAATAATCAAAAACAAACATCACAACCCAGAAGCAAAGTAAAAACTTTGGAACTGGCAAGTCAATTAGACACGCGAACTTCCACCATGGAATCGAGGCCGGGTGCTCCGGAAGGGTAAGCACCTCCTGTTTAGCTAGCTACACACGCCACGTATGTAATCAAAATTGTGTAAAAGGAACATGGAACTATATTTAGGGCAATCTTAGACACAGAGACATCAAACTTATCAACAATTCTGTGATGAATGCCATAAAACTTTTTGAGGGCCTTGATAAGCCTAGGTGTAGTTGATGTAGAACATACATAAAATTAATGTGGCAATGACAAACTAACAATCTGAGGATTACAAAGATTACATATTTTGTCTATATAATATTAAATTATCCATAGTTATTTAAAGTTTTGTATATGGTTTTTCAAAAATACTTTACAAAGACAAGAGCAACACGGATCAAGCTAAAACAGAACTAGTGATTATTATACATCGTAGATTTGATGCAGATACCCATCAATGCAAGAAATACGTACTAACGTTATGTTATATTTTTCCAGAGATCTTGTAATAAAATCAAACATATTAATCTTAATACTTATTTTGATATCCCTGTCAATAAAATCATATTACCTTCAAAATCTTTGAGGTTTGCAAATTTTAAATGTTGTTACAAAAAAGGTATATACCAGATCTTTTGTCTTTTCCCATTACACAGAGAAACAACAATGTGTTTTACGTGTTACTGTATGTATATATTTAAATATACATCAGATAGATGTAAATCTGAAAATGTTGACCTGCATACTAATTATCACAGGGGTGGTAAAACAAGTTTGTCTCTCGGCTTTGCATTTTGCACAAAATGTACAATATAATAATTACCTTCCATGCTATGCTCAAAATCTTCAAGGGGGTACAAAATGTGTAGGCGGGCTGGCAAAATCTTACAACCCAATTTTCATTGATCTATATTTCAATAAATACCCATTGAATTTCTATAAAATTTTCACATAATGTCTGACATGACCCATATTATACAAATATGCTTTGATTTTATAAAATATGTAATATTTTAAAAGTTATTTTAAAAAATACGGGCTACACTTTTTCCAATCGGTCAAAATTCATCCTAGGCACAGATAAACGAAGGTATATATGCAGTGTTTGAAAAACAGCAAATTCTCGGTATGTACAGGAAAACCAAAGGATTGTAAAATGGTTATGATGTTATGTTTTACATTAAATACAAAATGTTAAACATAGAAGTAAACTGAAAAATAAACGACTATCTAAGGTCCCTGGCACAATAGTAAGCTTGGATGCACGTTCATTAAACAATGTGTTTAGTTTTACTTAATATGTTATTTATTTATTAATATAAAGTTCACATTATAATTTTTTTGAATTTTTCATTTAGAAATTTTTAAATTAAAATGTGTTAAAAATAATAATCAAAGGAATTGAACACAGTCACATTATATAAACATTGAGTAGACTGATTTTTTGTTTCAAAAGCACCGAAAATAACTTTTTTGTTCCATTATTAATGACTATAATGGAAATTTATTTATAACTCCAAAAATGTCATCAAACATGGGGGGGGGGGATTTGGGTATTATAAAGTTGTTATCAAACAAAATATAAGAACAGCTGCAATGGAAAAAGGCTATATTGAACATTTAAAATTGTAAATTACGTTTTAATAAAAGATTAATTAAAAAAATTACAAGTGCATTATTATTAATTATTCAGAGACCTACATAAAAAATATATTTTTGTCAATACAGCATGTTTTAGTTAACGACTTTATATAGAAAAAACTCACATTTTTGACAGAAAAGATGTATTTCAGCTAACCATTTGGGTCCCAAATTACAAATGAATGTTTTTAAAACTTTCCCATTCACCTGCATGATTAAATCGAGAACTTTCACACCTGGACAACCAAAGTATATCGAAAAGATATTTAAGTACCTAATAGGAGTATTTAAACTCAACAATTTCGATTTTCATGAAAAAAATGAAAAAATGGTTTGTACACACTGACATAGACTGATTTAAAAGAAAACATTGTTTCCACTTAGGTCTCCCTTTTCTGTGCTAAAATATAATTGAAATTGGAACAACAAATTAGAAAATTTAATGGCCATATATGCATGTTCAAAATAGCCTTGATGCACGGTATGCCATATGCTACTTTTCAATCTTATAAAATAATGAAATCAAAAGAAGTGCATGTCAATTTACTGACTTTTGAACACAATATATCATAACAAAATTGTAAAAAAGACAAGAGCAACACAAATCATCATTAAAAGCAAACTAAAAATTAATTTGGTGATATACGTGTATATGTTGGTCCTTTGGATATATTTTGCAACGCCTTGAAAAATATTGGTCCAAACACAGCTAATGATAAAATGTATTCGGAAACTGCGTCTAGTGCTCTGAAACTAACACTGGTATAATATGTAAGTTATAAAGTAGCACACGTGACAGATATATTGTTCCCTTTTATATATCTTCAGTTAAGCAGATTATATGGTGATTTTGATCTCGGACTAAAACCTTTTTTCATTGATGACAGTCTCTATGATTTATTAAATATATTATAAATAAGACATGCTATGCTGATGAAATAATTTCTTAGTACCAATGTGCTTACCCATTCGAATCATCTGGCTTTACTTCCATTTGTGAAATCCCGTGATTTACGTAATTTGTCAGTTTTCAAAGTTTGTACTTTGCTGTTGGGATAATGATTTGAACATATTAAAAAGATTATAAAAAATAACTTTAATAATTGTAGAAATTAAATAATAAATAGCGTAATTGTAATATACGATAACACAGGTGTCACACTCTCAAAATGGAGTTCCATTGACCAATTCCCCTTAGGGGTGTGCGAAACATTTTGGAAAACGTTGACTTGGGAGTAACGGAATTTTAACGCGAAAACGTGGGCTGAAGTCATAGCTAATGGAAATAATTGTTCAACAGAAACGTTATAGAGTATGTTTCAAAACAGCAAAACAATAGCCGAAGCAGCTACGATGTTTACAGAAGTTCATGTGATGGTAACATAACAACCCACAAAGAACACAAAATTAGTGTAATAAGACTATTTACCTTTGAAGAAGCTTCTGTAGCTCTAGTTTTAGAAATTGTACAATTAATACCTTTTGAAATATAACATTATTGTAACTTATGCATTTTTAAAACGCTTTAGAAAGCTTTACAAAATAAAATTTCTTTTTTAATTTTCTTAGAATGTCTGTCAGCTCTGAATTTTATTACATTGTTTTCATCAACTGCGGTGTTCTCTTCGTATCTGGTTTGCCATGCTATTAGAAAATGTGTTTTAATTTATGCTATTTAACATATGTATGATGTTTTATTCCTATTTCAGGTGGAGGCATAGCCGGTATAGTAGTTTCAGTTATACTTTTTATAGCTCTAATCAGTATTTGTTGGCTCTGTTGTATGTCACGGGTGAAATCCCCTTCACCATCACCACCACCACCTACTACTCAATTTAGATATCACCAACAAAGTAAGCATTTGGTTGTTCTTTTGTTTGTGTAATTCTCTATTTTTCCTTTCATTAGAAGTAAAGGTCATACAGATGTTGAAATTGACATATGTTGTAAATAATTTTTGTAAATAAAATAAACGGTTTTAAACTTCAATTCAATTAAACGTTTTAGATATTTTAGTATGATATCCGGTTGGAAGAACCTCACCTTTTCAACCATCGTTCATATTTGGACTGATTTAGGACAAAATTATAATGACAAAATGACATTTGGTGGTGATAATCAAATAATTTAATAGGGCAAAAAACAATGCTTTACTACTAATTAGACACACAATATATGAGCATTTTATACGCACCAACGAAAGGTCACCCATTGGAACAATGTCAATTTTAAAAATAATTTACTTATGACATTTACAACTCAAACTGATAAAAATCTCATAACGGGGGGGGGGGACTTTAACATTGTCTTACGGGGTTGGGGTGACAGAACCATTTTTAAATTAAAGAAACAATCTGATAGGTTATATTGAATGACATGGTAGATATATGCTTAAATCCAATATACTACTTTTCACTGTACAAAATACTACATTAGAGAAACTTCAAAAATAAGTAAACTGGTCACAAATGGAAATTCTACAACAAACAAATCAGAAATTTTATCACAAATGCAAAACTTTTATGAAAATGTGTACACATCTTTTCTGAATGAAACTAGCCCCGAAGAATTAACAATTTACTTAGCAAAATGTACCAAACATTGAAGAAATTAATTACAAATTAGTTGAAATTGAAAAGCCAACACTAGACAGTGAAATTGCTTTACAAGAATGTATTGATATAATCAACACTTTCAAGACAGGGAAAAAATAATTTTATGTTGAATTTTGGAATGATATCTCTGAACTTGTTCTAGACAGCTTCAAATAGTTTTCAAAAATGATCCTTATCAAGTGAACAAAAAACGAGGGGTGATAACTTTACTTCCAAAATAGAGAAAGATAAATGTATACACAATTCGTAGTCCTATATCATTATAAAATTTTGACTATAAGATATTAGCAAAAATATTATCAGAGAGAATCTTAACATTTTTACCTAAATTAATAAATTTTGATCAGACTGGGTATGTTAAAGAGAGATACATTGGTGAAAATATAAGAACGATCTGCGATCTTATATACCTAACAAGTTTAAAAATATCCCAGGATTAATTCGATAAATTGACTTTGAGAAAGCTTTAGATACCATAGAATGGCTCAATATATTTATTTATATATTTTTTAGTCTCAAACGGTCGGCCATGGGGAAAACATAATAAAATTGATGAAACAATGGGTTTCAACAGAAAAAATTCTATTTAAATCATGGTGTTCGTCAAGGCTGACCCTTATTACCCTATCTATTCATTTTAGTTTTTGAACTACTAGCTATAATAATAAAACAATAATGAAATAAATAAAGGCATAAACATTGGTTCAATAGAATTCAATTAAATTTACTTGCAGATGACACGACATGTTTTAAGAGATAAAACATCTGACACAGTTCTTCTACAAATCCTTGACAATTTCCAAATTTGCTCATGCTTAAAGGTGTAAATTAAAACAAAACTGATAGCCGTTGCAAAAATTTCAAACCTGGCACTATTCCACTAAAATAGCCTGAAGAAAGTTTTTTTTATTAAAGAGTGTGGTTCAGTAATGATATTGAAAATGAAATTCTATGAAAAAACTCTAAACCAGCTGACTTGAGAGCCACATTGGACTTCCAGAGAATAAGAGATTTAAAATTAATAGGTAAATTTCTCATAACCAAAACCGTATTATTATCTAAGTTAGTTTATCAATTCTCCCTTCTTCATATACCTAAACCTTTTATAAAAGATATTCAGGCAGAAATAAATTAATTTATCTAGAAAAATAGGGTATCTGGGGTTAAACAAGTTTGATTCTTAATAATGAATCTAAATGGAAATTTTATTTTCCAGAAATCATAAAACCTACATCTTGCATTTCATTGAATGGCCTTTTTCAAACACAATAATGTATTCAGAAGACAGATTAACTGCAACTCTTTTATGAAGACATATTGACATCTTGCTATGAATTCTGCAAATGTCACAAGGAGTTATGGCCCTTTTTAGTTTATTTTCGTCTGACAGTTAATGTTCAAACTTTTAACTTATATAATACATAGTACACCGATTGGTAATCAACAAAACAAGAGCTATATTGGCTTATTTTAATTCCCTAATAAAACATCATTTTAAAAATCCAGTTATTTATCTCTTAAATACTTGACTTGTTCACACTTCATAGATAGACAGAGACTGATACACACATTAGATGGACAGGAAGAAAATAACCAACACTTTGCATTCTTACTTTTAGGATAAGAATGTCGAGCGTGGCACTGTCGTTCATCTTAAAAACACCTTTCATCGGAGAATCTTGCTTTCACTGAAAGCTCTTGTTTAAAATAGATTTTCCCCTCGGGGGAATAATATTAAGAACGTAAGAATTATTTAATTTATAAAACACAATATCTGTTCAACCTGTTTTACAGACCGCCCAGAGCCGAGAGTTAATTACAGTCAGTCTGCCTATGTAAGAAGAAATGAAGACAACGCAAGAATCGAAAGGAATGGAAATATTGGTCGAACGTTGAACAATGAAGCTGAACGTAGTGGATCAAGTCACCATAGTGAACTAGAAAGACATAACCAGCCACTTTTTCTCTCAATTGATCAATCATCGCCCCCTCCTGCTTATGATACGTTGACACCACCTACTGAAACACCACCTCCATCTTACCAGGTGTGTCTACAGGCTATAGAGACAACAGTATCATTACCCGAAACAACAACATCAGTACCCGAAACAACATCAACAATACCCGAAATAACATCAACAATACCAGAAACATCATCAGCAATACCAGAAACAACATCAACAATACCCGAAACAACATCAACAATACCCGAAACAACACCAGTACCAGAAACAACAACATCAGACGAATCAGCCATAACATATTTATAACATATGTTAAAACAAGGTTTTCATTTTCAAAATAGAAACTCACTGAATATGCTCAAGGTTAATATAAAAATGAGACACTGTTTTATTGCAAGTGTATTCAAAAGCGTTCAGAATTATGTTCGTGCGTAGGGATTAGAATACATACGAGAACACACATATCGTTGTCCGTAGTGGGAACAAGCTCTACTGTGAAATATTTTTCGTGCTTTGTTTGGTGATAAATTCGCAATTTGTGGTCACTGCTTAAGTTTGTAATTGATATTTTTGTTTACACGTAAGTTTGTGGGTCATAATGTCAACCAAAATGACGAAAATTGGGAGACCACTATTATTAATGATAGAACAGTAATAGGTCCTCATTTTGAAGGTGTAATCAAAAACAAACATACTAATCCATATCCGAATCACAAAACTTTGCAACTGACAAGTCAGGTTATACACGTGAACTTCCACCAGGGAAGTAAGTCCGGGTGCTCCGGAAGGGTAAGTACCTCCTGTTAAGCTAGCTACACCCGCCACGTGTGTAATCAAAATTGTGTGAAAGGAACATTGAACTATGAGACCTCAAATATATCCAGGGCAATCCTGGACACAGAGACATAAAACTTGTCAACAATACTGTGATGACGGCCTTGGTAAGCCTGGCTTGCAATATCCCTGAGTCAACAATTTATTTGCAAGCAACCTACTTCGTTGTACAAAGTCCCCGTAGTGGGAACAAGCTCTACCGTGTAATCGATTAAGTGTCGTTAACCATTGTCTTATAGATTATTTCTACTTGAATAGATAATATTTTCCACCGAAAATGTCTTTCTGCGAATGTTTTGGTTTTCCAACTAAAATGTCTTTCTGCTACTGCTTTGGTGTAAAGACTGTTGTCATGTGCTACTTTTGAATTGCTGACAAATACATCAGTGTTATGGGAAGGAAGTCCTGTAACGTTTTAATTTGATATTAATTAAATATGCATATTGCATGTCTATTCCAACTCATAATTGGACAAAGGTTTGATAAATTAATTTGTTTTATAGTTTTGTAATAAATTATACCCACTGTACGTTCATAACGAGTTAGAGAGTAAATAATACGCTAAGTTATACTAGGTTTTAATCCAATATTATAATTATGGAGTGGAGTAAGTCACTTTTTATTGTTTTTATTATATTACATGTATATTGCGTTTTACTCTGCTTAACGCTCTTGAGTTGAATATTATACACTGTTGGACTAGATAAACATTGAACGATAAGTGTTACAACTATTTTATTTGTTTATAGGTATTATGTCAAATACCTTTTTAATTTTAATTTAACCATAAATACATTCAAAAACTGTATATGGCAATTTTTTTTAATGTATTTTATGATTAAATTAAAATTGGTATATAACAGGTATTTACAAAGTGTCTCTCTAGCCACAAGGTATTTATCCATATATATAAATTAATTAAAAGAAAGTTATTCTTAAAAATGACCAAATAAACAACTTATTCTGTAATTAAAAAACGGTAAATATATCTAGTTATATTGTAGTTGTTCATTTAATCTGCCACTTGAAATCGTCATTGTAAGCGCCCATCGGGGAATTATCTCAAAACAAAAAACCGTATGCAATAAAAATACCTACGTATGATAAAATGCAGGCTCTATATTTAATGTACTGATCGTATAACACAAAGTGAAATGTAGTGTTAACAAAGGAATTACAAAGTAAAAAAAGTATAAAATTTTAAAACATTGATTTAGATTCCAACCGATGAATCTAACAATATTTGATTTAATGAAAATTGATATCAACGCAATATACTTTTATATCCATGTATATATTTAAAGTTTAAACATGTTATAATTAATATATTTTTATATTTTTGGTTTTATTTGTTTTTTGGTTACACTGGCATTAATGTTTGGACACAAACGCCTGTCTATATCAAAATCATAACCCCAAAAGAAACAATGTTTATTATTGGGAGATTAAGTTAAAGGCGGAAAAACACTCCCTGTCTAGCTAGCTACAACATTTTAAGTATGACAAAATTGAAAATGAACATGGAATGTTAAATTTATTCAGGGATGATTAAGATACAGAGGCACCATACTCATTAACAATATTGTGTTGACGGCCATTAAACGGTGATGGTCTTGATAAGGGTTACAATATTTATGTCAACAATTTATCTGTAAGTACCTTGCTTTGTTATATAAGCTGTAGTCGGAATAAGCTCTACGATAGCGTATTAACAAGTAAAGAAATACACAACAGACATGAGAAATCGGTTTATTTGATCCCATACCAAGTCAGCTTCTTGGAAATCCCTATTGAATGGTGTCAGAACTAAATTTACATTATGTTGCCATGAGCACAAAAGCATATTTGTCATTGGAAAATTTAACTTTGTAAAAACTGAACCATTCACGAAAGTGGCATGATCTGAAAAATATATTAGTCTCCTCTATCTTTGGAGTTGTTCATTTATTTGATTTCTTGGAAAAATCATATCCACACAATTTGATTAATCATAACATCCCATAGATTCACGTTCCTTTCATTCTGAAATATGATTGCGCATGTGGCGATGTAGTTACTAGACAGGAAGTATTTATCCTTCCGGAGCCCCTTGCCCCACTTCCCAGGTGAAATTTCTAATGTTGAACTTTATTTACCAGTTCTCAAAGTTTTTACTTTGGAGTTTTAATAGTGGTGTGTTTGTATTAAATTCTCATTTTCCACCGATTATTACAACACGTTCTTAGTCAAGGCACTAAAGAACAAATCATTCAGTAGGAATACGAAAAGAAAGCATAAGATAATGTTATGCAGAGACCATTAATAAAAACACTTCCATTTTTGAAACCTAGGATATAATGGCATCAAAGGTTTTAAGTTGTGGTTAACGTACTTTAGGATCACTCACTGTATAACAGGTGGTGCCTAAACATTTGACAATAATGAACACATCATTCCACTACGGGAACTTTGTACAACGACGCAGGCTGCTTGCGAATAAATTGTTGACCCTTGTATATTGCAGGCCTATGTTAATCAAGGTCCTCAAAAAGTTTTATGGCTGTAATCACAGTATTGTTGTTAAGTTTGGCGTCTCTGTCCAGGATTGCCCCATGTATATTTGACATGCCATAATTTCATCCAATTTTGAATACATACGTGACGGATGTAGCTAGCTAAACGGGGGTGCTTACGCTTCTGAACACCCGGCCTCACTTCCAGGTGAAATTTCACGTGTCTTATCTTACTTGTCAGTTTCAAAGTTTTTACTTTGTTTATGGATTGTGATTCGGACATGGATTATTAGTACATGTAGTATGTTTGTTTTTATTGCTCTTCTTGTTTCTGATCATTGCCAAATATTTTCTGATCGGTTTACAGCTTTAACTGCATATGCATTATATATAATTTACTGTCAACTTCGACATTAATTAACTACATCAACTGCAACAAAAAAAAAAACAACGGAAAAACAATTATACAGGCGACAAAAAATTATAAATCTGCCTAGCTATACCGGCACTGGATATAAATGGAAAATAATACCAATCTTCATTTTGATTAGACACGTAGTGAGGTAGGTAGCTAAACATTAGGCCTTCCGGGCCACACTTCCCTGATGAAAGTTCATGTGTTAAACTTAAACTGAGAGTTTCAATTTTTACTTTGGTTTGGTTTTGGAATTTCTACATTGATTGTATATTTGTTTCTGATTATTAAACAACCTTTGTAGTTGATTAGAGGGGCGGGAATAAAAAAACAAAAAATATTTTTACTGTCTGAAAATAACTTTATTGCGAGAAAAACAGTAACCATTCAAACAAAGTCACAAGAAATACAATTTAATTTCACATAACTAAATCTAAAGATATAAAATGTGAATTGTCAAATATTAAAATAAATCAAATCAAATCAATTATATACCAAGGCAATTAAGCCTGAACAGCCCTGGAATGACGGTCATGGTATAACCCAAACGAATCATGGATTAAACCATTAGGTCATATAGGTAATATGGTCTTACATGTATTCAATAAGAGTAAAAAATATTGATTTTCAAAAAAAGAGCTGCTATCTAAATTTTCTTTGTGTATTTTGTAATTTGAAGAATTTCATTTTAAAATACTAATATTATAAACATTTATACTATTATTTAAATAACTCATTCAATGTTTCGTATATGCATGATTTTTGGTAGTGGAATGAAGGCTACCTCTCAAAACAACTCTGCCAGGTGCTGCAGAGTTGACAAGTTTTTTATTTTGGAATGAAAGCTACCTGTCAACACAAGTTTTTGCCAGGTGTTGCAGCTTTGACATTTATTTTCTGTTGTTGTGAATTGAAAGCTACCTCTCAATACAAGTTAATGCCAGGTGCTGCAGCTTTGACAAATTTGTGTCCACTAAATATTATTACCAAAAAATTCCATGAGATATGTTTTTGATTGAAATATAACACAAAAATATAAATATATTCTTAGCCAAAACCTGGAACAAAATATTTGGGACTTTTTATGATAAGTTCGCCAAACAATCAGATGAAATTTGTTTTGAAAAACTGAATCAGTTATTTTACTTGTGTACACTACAATATTGGCACAAATATCTAGTAAGCACTCATATGTATGAAATAATTACACTATTTAAACAATGCTTCTTAAACATGTATACTTAAGGTATGAACGTCACATTTGGTGCAAATTTGGATATGATACACTAATTATTTAAATGCAAATTTATGAGAATTTAAAAAGATATACAGTTATCTGATAAAGATATATAAATATGTCTATATGATAAAATATATACATAGATATATGTGTAAACATATATATAACATTTAAGACAGATTTTATAGAGGCTCCAGTACTTTATTTTAATTTTGTGAATGGGAATGAAATCATTTTCTTTCTAGTAATGCTCTAAATTGAACTGTGAGCAGCCAAAATTCTGAAAAATTAATGTTTAAAATATTACTCATAAAGTTCATATGAATTAAAATAATGTGATCTGGTATTAGATATATGATGTCTGGAAAAGAATTTTAAACTCCAAACACTTAAGGCTATACCTATATTTTACATGAATGATATTTTTTTCATTTTATGTTATCAAATGACTATATCTATAATGACGACTATAGTCATGGTGACAGAGATAAACATTAAAATGTATGTAGATAACTTTCTTGGTTCTGTTCCATCTCAATATCTGGAGCCTCATTGTCATAATAGTTTCCATCTCACCAAGGATATAATACTCAGAAGATAGTGTTATGAATAATTACTCATCCTATCATTGCCACATGACGTAAACATGTCTTTATAACTTTTACTTGATCATGAATCAAAAATAGTTTTTGAGAAAATTTGTGTAATTTTTATAAAATTTATAGCTTTTTCTGTGACAGAATAATAGTTTCCATCTCACCAAAGATATAATACTTAGATATGGATATGATTAATTACTTATCCTGTCATTGCCACATGACATAAAGTTGTCTTATAACTTTTACTTGATTATGAATCAAAAATATTTTTTTAGAAAATTTGTGTAATTTTTATAAAATGTATAGCTCTTTCTGTGACATCATGTGCATAGCATTAAAATCCAAATGTCCATGCAATGTCATGTGAAGAAAAATATCAAAGTTTACCAAAAATAAGGAAAACTTTTAAAAGTATTGGAAAAATAAAATTTAAATTGTAAAATGAGCATACTAGTTTATCTACATGTCATATACACATAATATGAAAGAATTACCAATGATTCTATAAAAAAAATCAATTAAATACAAACAACATGATTCAACACACAATTGTATCCATGGTTACATCAATTCAGTACAATGATATAACAGTTTACAACATAGATATATACACAGTATAGTTATGTGAAGTTTGGATATGATTGTGCTCTGCAATATTTGCAGGAATACAAAAAAACAATGACATCATTTCTCTCAAATGGGTTACAATCTAACTCCAAGAATATTTGCAAAATTGAATTATAATCAAATGATTTTGCATTTTGAAAAGTCAAAATTAATGTATATCAAAATACAACTAAATATACTTAGAGAAATGTGTTCAACACTCTGATATGTAGGTGTGTTTAGTTTGAAAGTTATTACATAATTCTGTTATAGACAGTTTTTTTTCTTTAAACTATGAAACTTGAATGATAACACAAATGTTATGTACCTAAAATGTAAATACAAGATAGAACAGGCAAACAACATTGACCTGTCCACTTGACCTTTCATTACGAATACTCATACAGGAGAATTCACCCATTACATGAGTTGTATTAGGTATCCGAGTTTAAACATGAACGGCTTTCATGCTTTGTGTTTCTATTAAAGTAGCCAAAATAAACATGTATGTTCTCTAAATATATAGATATACTTGTTCATAATAAATATTTTATTGAAGCTTTAGCAGACAGATCAATGTTGTTTGCCTATACATCTGTAAATTCTGGACAGATTTGACATGTCTGTATATAATATACATAACAGGACAGACAAACAAATAAAACAAGAAGATCAAGACAATGTGCTGATATCTTCACAGACATCAACAAACATACACCAACTATATAGTCGTCCTTTTTATAAAATTTAAATGAACAACAAAAAATACAAGATAACACTTGACCATCAAATTTAAATGCAAGAGAACTACTTGAACATCAAATTTGAATACAAGAGAACATCAAATTTGAATAAAGAGAACCACTTGAACATCAAATTCAAATACAAGAGATAACTTGAACATCAAATTCAAATACAAGAGAACACTTGAACATCAAATTTGAATGCAAGAGAATACTTGAACATCAAATTTGAATGCAAAAGAAACACTTGAACATCAAATTTGAATACAAGATAACCACTTGAACATCAAACTTGAATACACAGTTGTCTTTTACATATTCTATTTGATATCATAGAGGAGTTTCTATTTCCATTTATGTTGGTTTTTGTTTATAACTGTTTATGTTATATTCCACAAGGACAAAAGGACAACAAATTTGTAAAATTAGTTCTTTGCATCATGTTAGATACATTCAAACATTTCCTCACACTGAGATAACATTTTTCTCAAGTCTTAAAAACTTCCGAGCTCTCGCCAGTATAATGAAAAATACAGGTACATATATAATTACTACTGATATGTCAGACACACATAACACATGGAAAAATAGATGAGTTTTATCATTCAGAAAAAAGCA
The DNA here is from genome assembly GCA_021292105.1 of Anadara kagoshimensis. NCBI lineage: Eukaryota > Metazoa > Mollusca > Bivalvia > Arcoida > Arcidae > Anadara > Anadara kagoshimensis. Next base: position 5,552,761 of record CM037858.1, on the reverse strand, counting down.
AAAGGATGTCTTTGGGAGAGAGGAAAGAGAGAGAGAGAGTTGGTATGTTACAAGCATAGATTTTATCAGAATAAAAGTTTTCAAAGTCATTCAGATTAAAAAGTAAAAATGTATAGTAAAATTCCTGCTGGTAATCATTACCTAACTCTGATCAAAATTATGTTACTTCAATTTTTGTTCAAAACCAAATTACTGATAATAAAATTTTTTGATAGTAACCAATGTTTAAATGAAAGAGACATCAAAATATATACTGTCAGTATATATGTACATAGACACTATCGGTATATATAATTTTTGGTTAAAATGAGTAACGATATTGAGACATATCTTCTTAATTCATAATTTAAACACCCATTTTGTTGGAAAAATTCATACTTATTTTGAAAAAAAACAACATAAGAAGATATTAATACTGTAAAGACAATCAAACATAAACAGCAGTTTTAACAACATGATCTTAAATATCATAGCTGATAAAGTAAGCCTTTCTAATCTTCACTGGCATTTTATATGTAAAGTACAAGTTGATCTTAATATTACATATTTTATTCAATTAGTTTATTCTTATATTTTAAAATGTTGATTTTCTATGTCAGATATAATAAACATTTTAATAACTCAAGCACTAATAAATAAATATTTTTATCCTAAAAATGGTGTAATTATATTTTTTCTATCATTATAATTTTAAGATTTTTCAATTTTTTTCTTAAATTTCAAAGTGCCTGCGAAAGACAATCTACTGGTGACATTTCCTGGTGTTTGATGAAATAAAAATACACCAGTAATAACTTGGGTTCATCATCAAAAATATTTGTATTTTTTGGGACCCAACTTAAAATTAATATGTCCCTGTAATTATAAGGACCTTAATAATCATTGGAATGTTCTTACTTCCACTGATTTATATGAAAACATTCACAATCTAAATTTGTTTTCAAAAATCTTCCCTTTTTTGCAATCTGGTTGACTTATGTTTACTAAATACAAAAAACCCAAATATATCAAAAAATATTAAATTTATCAAGGATTTTGAAATATGTCTTTCAAAAATATGCTATATACCTTAACAATTCCATTAAAATTAAACTTTAATTTCTGAAAAGTCAACCAGTTTGCAATAATGACAACAATAAACACAATCAATTTTTGATTTTTCAATTATAAAATGTATTTTATTGTTCGAGCAAAGTTTGCATCACTTAAAAATAATTATTTTACTGCACACACAAAAATAGCAACTTTGTTGAACCAATAGATGTTAATTTTAAAATTGAAAAATGTATGTAAATAAAAATACATGTACACATATAAATACTTTGTCAAGATCTCATAACAAAATAGACTTTGAGTACTTATTTGTCAAAATTTTAGTGGGGACAGCAGTGGTGGGCGTGCCAGGGTAAGAAACTACCGAATAAGTTCTCTTTGTCACAGAGCACTTAACGAAACATAATATATACTGCAGATACTGGGTTATTTCAAAATATTAAAAAAAAAAAAATAAATAAATAAAAATAAATATAACTGGTGAATCAAAAAATGTTATGCTACTTATACCATTAATTCAAATTCAAACTCCAGTTACATAAAAATTTACTAATCAAGAAAAGATGGTTTTTGAAAATACATATAGATAATAATTTTATTTTTTGGGGGAGAGGGGAGGTGTTATTTAATGTTATAGGTGTTATAAAGCAAAAAAAAAAAAAAAAATTACAGAATAAATAATTACTGCAAATTTTATGAGATCTTGAGAAGTATATACATATATGTCATTGTAACATTCAACAGCAAATAAAACATCAGTTTCAGTGTTGTCATGACAACAACTGGATTAAGAAACATCAGGTGTTTCATGAAACTGTTGTTTTATTAACAAGTTATAAATATAATAGAATTCTTACAAGTTGTGTAATTAAAAATGTCAAGTACTTCTGAATATATCATTAGCTAACTTACAAACTTACAGTCTATTTAAAACCTAAATACTTAAATGAGTCAACTCATAAACAAAATAAATACTAAAAAGACAATTATATTATCTTTTAACCTAAAAATTACTGTCAAATAATTGTGTTTTTCCTGGCAAAATTTGTGTTCATTTTCCAAAACAAAATTATAATAGGTATGTTTTAATTCAATTGAAAATCTGAAATAAGTTTTTTTTATAATTTTAATGTATTAAGTAAAAAAATTGTTCCCTGTTCATATTTTTGTATGTTTTCACAGATACTATGAAATACAATATACATTAAAACATTACTGAAAAATTTTCAAGTTAACCAATGATCAATTCTTAATCTTGAGCATTTCTGAATACACAATTGTCTTCATAGCGCTATAACTCCAATGTAAAAGTTGGAGAGAATAGACAAAAATATAAAAAATTTCTTTACATCTCCAAAGTTGGAGATGAAGTCATTTACATAAATAAACAAAGGCAATTAAACATTTAATTACATCCTCAAAATCAAATAAATCAACAGTAAATCCTCAATTCATCAGGGGTACTGGAATTTCTAGATGTCAACCAATCAAATCATGTCTTGGATAAAAAATACATGACTGTCTTGTTGATGTCAATTAATCAGATTATGTCTTAGATAAAATACAATTATGACTAGTTGATGTTAACCAATCAAATCATGTTTTAGATAGAAACACAAGCCTGATTTCTTGATGTCAACCAATCATGAATAAGATATATAAAACAATTTTGATTGGTTGATAATTAAAATTCGAGTCACTCTCTGAATTCAATAACGTACTTTAATTGGACGGAAAATACTTAAGAATGTAATAAAACATTTAAAGAATCCTTCATGGTGTAAATAAATAAAAAAATCTTCTAAAACATAAACTAACAACAACACATGTAAACTGTTGTAAACTTTAACTCATATATCTCCCAGCTGATAAAACAACCATATATACAATATTCCATGGTCAGGATTGTTTAGGTTGTCTCCCCTGTTTCATAAAAATAAAATTTAAAAGCTGAATGTAGAATTTTACAACAAATGCACAAAACATTTAACCAAGAGGGTCATGAAATAAGCTATTTTTAAAAATTATACAGCCAGAGCTACAGATTATAGAATTTAGAAGTGATCATCCATTAATATTATAAATTTATGGAATAAGCTATTTTAAAACATATATTGCCGAGAATGTAGTAGGGAGCGATTTTACTGCAACTTTTGGAGAAGCAATCCATGGAAAACCAAATGTAAAAATAAATAAAGAAAAAAGTATGTTTGAAGAAAACTAAAGTGTTTTTGTTTTTTAATTAAATTAAATTTTATTATCAATTGTGTTCAAAAATTTTCTACGCAAGTAAAAAATTAAATTCCATAAAGAGAATTATTTTAAATTTTATTGACACAGAATAATGTATATATTAGTTGTTTCTCAGTCCTTTTCTTTAAATATATCATACATATATACTTGCAACAGGATTAAATCAACACTTGTACTACAATGAAACATCTTTTCCATCGCATACCCTGAATAACAAATTTATCTATCATGCATGTAGTACTTCTATCAATTTTACTCAACCAAATACCAAAGTTTTGACAAATGTTTTACAAAACAGAACCCAGTAAGATAACTACTCCTGATTTTATTGGAGATGTATATTTAGTAAGTCATTATGCAATCTTTAATTTACAGACAAGCAACTAGAAGCCCCTGTAACTTGCAAGATAAACAATTAATTCTTAAAATAATTTTTTAGAAGATATATTTTCTGAATCTTTAATTTGGTCTATGGAAGACATTAAAGACATAGATAAAGATGTCAACTGTTACACTATGAATTCTAAACTTTAAGACTTTGAAATTGCAAAGCAAAAAAAAAATTGAAATAATAATGAACAATTTATTGATCTGCTATTGAAGAAAAATAATTATTTTTTGTTCTTCTGTGAATATAGTAGATTACTCCAAATACACATATTAAGACTTCAATTTGAAATTTTTTTTCAAAGAATAAAATTGATAGAAGTGTAATACAATCACGCATCAAGAATAACAGCAACAACAATATTAACGTTCTGAATGTAACATTGTAGTAAATAACCTTAACATAATCAACAGTTTGTATATAACAAAAACATACAACACAAACATAAAGTATAAAAATTATAAAATCGACCACCACTCAGCACTATCACATAATTATTAACTAATAGGGAACACCCCCATGTCTCAAATTTAATATAACTTATTATGCAACAACCTTGTTCAAAATTAATCAAATCTTTGAATACAAAGTATTCCGTCATAATTATATAAATAGACAATTTTAAAAAGCTGCTGGTTCAAGCAAATGATTAACATTTTTGTGCAAATGTTTCGGAACACGAGTTGTGTCCCTTGTCGTAAATGTTCATGTGAAATATGAAAAAAAATGCAGCATGAAATGGAATGATAAGTAAACATGATAAATATTCTATAAATGGCCAAATACTGGCCAATGTTTTGATTATTGATACACCCACCAGATGTCTGGTATAAAGTTTCTACAGTCAATCTTACCACTCAATAAACCCCTAAATATCAGCAATAATCACCACATTGTAACATAAATATATATAAAATTTGCAACTTTTTTAATTATTAAAAAAGTTTTGTTAAATAATTGTTCAATGTAGTGATATATGCTAAGATTACAAGAGCTAATGTCTAAAACATCATTCCAGATATTTGTAAATTACCACTGGAAATTTAAAGTTTCCTCAGGTATTTTAACTTCATTATTAATTTGGCACTCTGCAGATGACTTGCTCATCCGAATATGTATCCTTAGTTTCTGAAACAAAAAACATATAAAACATATTACTAGGAATTCAATGTGGTCTTACATCAAAAAACCCAGAGTGAAGATTAAATATGAAATTAATTGCAGTCTAAATCAAACTAATTCCAGACATTTAATTATCTTAGGTTTTCTGAGTATGGCATGTTAGTTTGGCAACCTTTCAAAACAAGGTACATTTAGCCACCCCCCCACTCTAACTTGTAAATCAAAACAAGAGTTATCCCCCTTTATAATACTTACAGTGTCCATAGATTGGTGAAGAGCCATAGTACTGGTTACACTGTACTGGTGAATTGGACTCTACTGGGTAGGACACATCACTGGCAGGTGAGCTGGGATATCCTGGTGAACTCTGACCTACTGGTGAATGAGGATACTGCATACTATGTGCTGGAGAACCCTGCATGCTGCAAGGTGACTGTGGGTGATCTGTGTAAGATTCTGGTGAAGATGGATAAGATTGATGAGATGGTGAACTGGAATAAACCGGTGAACTATGGTATGGTGAACTGGAGTGAGTTGGAGATTGTTGATACTGTGTTGTATCTACAGACAACTGCTTCAATCCATTATCCTGTAACACTGGTGATTGTTGGTAGGATGGTGAGGCATAGTGGTCAGCATGTTGATACTGATAATCAAGGTTGGTCCTCATCATACATGGAGGCTGAGAGGATGAGTAGTGAGACTGGCCATAACCATACTCTGCTGCATTCTGTCTCTCCATATAGCTGTAATGGTAGGACTTTCTAGATTTAATACAGGCACCGCTGGAATACATGCCTTTCCTGGAAGATGGCTCAGGTTGCAGATAATCAAGAATCTCATCCATGTCTTCCTCAGCAAACTGGACAGGATTATCTGCCCCTGTCTGTGCCACTTGTGGAATTGGTTGTGATGGTCTGTTCCAATTCATCTGGCCTTCACTGGTCCACACCTGATTTGAGCTGTATGATGAATGGGTTTGAGTATTGCTGCCCTGTGAGCAGACATCATTTGGTGATGAAGGAGTGATGAAGCTCACATCAGATGCTACTGTTGTCATGGAAGCAGGAGATGATACTCCATGATTGGGACTCATACTCTGGTGTTGGCAACTGGAACTAAGGTGTTCCTCTGTCTTGAATTCTTTGTTTGACCTCAGCATACACTGCAAAAAACACTGCTGTCCTCGTTTTCAAGGTTGATTTCTGGTGATGATGGGTGATGGTAGCTTGGGGATGATGAACTGGGTGAATAAGTCACCACTGGTCTGGGTGATAGTGAACTGTCACTGTAGCTACTCTGTGAATTACTGTCTGACAACCCTTCCACAGAGGGTGGAGAATGTACTGGAGACTGTGTGGATCCATTATCCGTGGATTCTGTCTTTTTTGGACGACCCATTTTGATTGCTAAAACAGAAGAAGAAAGTACAGTAGAATTCATATTAAATTTGCTACACACACTACACTTGTGATCTCATTATCTAAGACAGTTATAAATACCTTCTATAAAGTAGCAGCTGGCAGGTTAGTGCTAAATTATATCCTTCATTGAATTTCAATAATATCCAAAACCCCATTAGATGTGCAAAGTGAAATTTAGAATATTATTATTTAATTCTCTTTACAATCTTTAAAAAATGGAAGAATTTTAGCAAATCAAAATAAACAAAAATTATTTCAATCTTAAATATTCATGTTAAAATTTCAATATAGATAAATGGTCTTGTTGCTGATAAACAGACTTAAATAATAGATTAGGGAATAGACGTTCTTCAAATTTTATACAAGTTTGATATATAGAATATTTCCCATTCTTGTAAGTTTGTTTCACCAGTCATAATCCATTCAACTGTACTAAGTATATCCTACCTTCTCTGGACATGCCCTCTGCGATACATTTTTGGTATCGACAAAATCGGCATGTGTTTCTGTTACGTGGATTAATGGAACAGTTTTTATCTCCCTTACAGATGTAACTCTGATTCTCAACGAGTCCTCTGCGAAAAAATTTCTGAAATGAAAAATTTAAATTTATAATATATTGATGAAAGTCAACTGAAATGAAGATTGGTGAGAAATCTTTTACAGTGAACAAATTGGTTAAAGATTTTGTGAACTTTTTTTGCAATAAATAAAATATTTAATTGATTTTTTTGACAAAAATACAAAGGAGGAGAATATTAAAAGAAAACAATATCTTATATCTGTGTATTCTAAAGGAACACATGCACACGCTATTGATCTATGCTAGAGAAGTGGATGGAATGAGTTTAATGTCTCAGTCAAAATTCTTTCACTTATATCAAGATGAAACCAAATGTATACTTTTGCAATGTACTTGTGACAATGTCTGAGAGTTCTTTTGTGTCATACATACTATGATTATGATACAGCCTACAACCATATTCCAGTAAGGCCTTATCCAAAGGAAGCCATGTGCTACCCTCATATGTGGGAGGTCGTGGGTTCGAACCTCAGCAATCAATCAATCAATCAATCAATCAATCAATCAAAGGAGCCCATGTTTGCTAAGTGTAGGGTTATGATGACTGTATAATACCAGTTAACCTACCTTGCAGCCTTCACAAGTATTTACACCAAAATGGATTCCATTAGCGATATCACCACATACTTTACAGAGCACCTGACCTTCAGCTGGCTGGACTGTCTCTGGTTTTTCTATAAAACAATGACAATACATGTATATCATTTATTAGATCTATATATGCTTAATTCTATTTTCTCACAGCTGTAGATAAAGAAGTTTTAGACAAAATATATTCCTACAATATATACATGTAGTACAATGTCAAAGTTGATATGTTACTGGAACATATCACATTACCGCTACATTGTTTAATGAAGCTACAGTAAAACACGAATGTAACAAACACACTCAAACCAAATACATGGATAGTACAAAGTTAATTATTGGGTCTGACTGCTTCTCTATAAATAAATATAAGTGTATATATAACAATATAGCGAAGTCACTTTATAACGAAGTAGAGAGTCCCCAGGGCTTCATTATAAACATGTTTTACTATATTTAGTTTGTCCCTGTAACCCAAACCAAAATCTATGATGGTCAAATGATGTTCTATTCATACAATACCCACTGTATCAAAATCCAACAAAAACTATGACTATTTTGTAAAGCAAAAACATCTCCGAAAGACAACTGTTTGAATGTTCAATTTTATAAAGAATTTTATAGTTTTCTATTTCAGATATAAGAGTATATAAAAGACAACCCATGAGAAATGATAAATATGGACTTTATAAACAGGTAGTCTGTTGAAATAAGAACTGAAAAGAACTTAAAACACTGGTCCAAATGGCCAGGTTTTTTTTCTTTAGAGAGAGAGAGAGATAGATGCTATAACAGATTTTACTTTATAAAGGTTCTTTTTGGTTAAAATTTGAAGCAAAGGGACTTTAAGACACGGATCTTAATTGGCAGGTTGTTTTAATAAGAGGTGTATGTTATAGCAGATTTTACTGTATAAAATATTATTAAGTACCTTTGCGGCACATTCCTGCCATCAGGCATCGTTGATAACGACAGTACTGGCATCGAATGCGGCCTTGTTTAGCAATATCACAGTTACCATTGCATTGGCAAGTGAAACTTGGCTCTCCATCTTTAGTGCAGCGAATGTAGAAACTCTAAAATATACAAAATTATGTTCATCAATTAAATATTGAAATTAAATTTGTAGAATAAGTTACATTAGGTACAATTAATTCATGAATGACAAATAGCTTTTACTCAGTGTTTTTGTACTACCGTACATGTATATGAAAATGTTGACCTTAAATTAGAACCTGGACTTTAAAATGTTGTACATATAAGGAATTTTTTACAATGTTTTATTTTCTGTAATTTAAGAGTTTCTATTTTATTTTTATGGAAAATTTGCCAGAATTACAATGAGGACATACCAGTAGTAGTTTTTAACATTAAAATTTTATATATTTTATATAAATAAATACTAACTTTTTGGTAAGTTTAAGTATAAATAAATTCACATATAATAAATTGATAATTTTATGAGTTTAACTTATTGCAGTAAGACTATATTCAGCTACCTGCAGACAGATATACAATAAAAACATTTGATATATATTTACATTTATGATAAATCTGATGACAAAGGACCACAATTTATACAGCCTTAGTCAGTTACAAGTATTATATACAGATGGACAATAAATTATGAAGTACTGGTACTGTACTTAAATACAGGGAGGGGGGCTCATTATGGTCTAATAGCCTAAAGTGCAAACTTACTGATCAGAGCTAGTGTCTCTCATTGCTTTGGTTTGATTTTCTCTGAGGGGTGATTCTAGTATGAGAAGGTTTGTCTGTTCTCTTAACAAATATTGGTGGTGTCTCTGGATCTTAACACATCAATATAAGTGAACAAATCTTTAATGTGCTTGAATCTAGTCAGACAAGTATTTTAAACATCGAAAGGGCATTAACTCTTGTAGTACTCAGCAGCTAATTCCAACAGAAATTATGATTCACATTTTACAGAATGTTCAGTCTCATTAAAATCGAATGTCCTAATTATATATACAGAAAAATTTATAGTGATTTTTAAAATTCAATATATTTTAATAAGGTCCAATTATAAATAATTATGGCAAGTTAATCAAATTTAACATAATTTAGACACAATTAACATATCTTAAAAATAATGACTTTAAATATTATTTTAGAAATTTTAATAAAAATTTATCCCTAAATTTGTCATGTATTGAATTTTTATTCAATTCACTTACTATACAGGCGGGGACAATTATATGACCTTGAAGGTATAGTTAAGTGACCTTGGAGATTTAGTAAATATATAATTTAACTTTTCTCAGAGTGAGCACAATAAAAGCAGACAAATAAGCTGCTAAATCGATCATCAAAATGTTTGTCATATCCGGTGTTTATCATGGCACAAAATATAACCTGATAACTGACCAATGAAAACCACAGGTGCATAACACCAGCCAATCAAATTCAAGATAAAACCTGAGAAGGTTATCAATAATTGAACATTTTTAAAAAGTCAATATTTATTTTGTTTTACAAAGACTTGTTTTTCTATGGATTTTAAAAAGTGTGTAATCATGTCTTTGAGTTTAATATCATGCGTTAAGTTATCAATAACAGTGTATTATCTATCTGTCTGTCAATAGAGGCCATCTTAACAACTTAACAGACATGTTTTAACATATCCACAAAACAAACCATTCAAGGGTGTACTCATAAATAATGGAAAATTTCACATTTTTGCACCAGTAATGGGATAAAAATCAACTTTATATGATGACTATAATTAATCATGATCAACCTGGCTCCAGTTTCACAATCATTTCATCACTAAGATGTTCCTAAACTTAAATCAGACAAATTTGAAAACTGAAAAATTTTGTTAGTTTTCAAGATAAACATGAATTTAAGGTATAATTCTAAGCTTATTACATCTATATTCTAAGCTTAGTGACTTTTTTATTTATAATAATAAACAATGTTGTCAAAATTTAAGTTAAGAAAAATCTTAGTAAAGGAACTATTGTGAAACTTGGGACTGGTTCTCAATAACATTTTAAGTATTTAGGAATTACTACTAATAAAAAATAATTACCAGTAGGATAGTTATTGTCTTCTAAAACACTTGAACCACTCTCCAATAGATTGGTATCATTATGTTATTAGATTCAGTGCTTGTCCAAAGTTAGGGAGTTTTATAATCAGTGATTGTCCAAAGTTAGGGAGTTTTATAATCAGTGATTGTCCAAAGTTAGTAAGTTTTATAATCGGTGATTTCCAAAGTTAGGGAGTTTTTTAATCAGTGATTGTCCAAAGTTAGGGAGTTTTATAATCAGTGATTTTCAAAGTTAGGGAGTTTTATAATCAGTGATTGTCCAAAGTTATTAAGTTTTATAATCAGTGATTGTCAAAAGTTAGGGCGTTTTATAATCAGTGATTGTCCAAAGTTAGGGAGTTTTATAATCAGTGATTTCCAAAGTTTGGGAATTTTAAAATCAGTGATTGTCCAAAGTTTGTAAGTTTTATAATCAGTGATTTCCAAAGTTAGGGAGTTTTATAATCAGTGATTGTCCAAAGTTAGGGAGTTTTATAATCAGTGATTGTCCAAAGTTAGGGAGTTTTATAATCAGTGATTGTCCAAAGTTAGTAAGTTTTATAATCAGTGATTTCCAAAGTTAGGAGTTTTATAATCAGTGATTGTTCAAAGTTAGGGAGTTTTATAATCAGTGATTGTCCAAAGTTAGGGAGTTTTATAATCAGTGATTTCCAAAGTTAGGGAGTTTTATAATCAGTGATTGTCCAAAGTTAGGGAGTTTTATAATCAGTGATTGTCCAAAGTTAGGGAGTTTTATAATCAGTGATTGTCCAAAGTTTGTAAGTTTTATAATCAGTGATTTCCAAAGTTAGGAGTTTTATAATCAGTGATTGTTCAAAGTTAGGGAGTTTTTTAATCAGTGATTGTCCAAAGTTAGGGAGTTTTATAATCAGTGATTTTCAAAGTTAGGGAGTTTTATAATCAGTGGTTGTCCAAAGTTAGGGAGTTTTATAAATAGTGGTTGTCCAAAGTTAGGGAGTTTTATTATCAGTGATTGTCCAAAGTTAGGGAGTTTTATAATCAGTGGTAGTCTGAAGTTAGAGAGTTTTATAAACAATGGTTGTTCAAAGTTAGGGAGTTTTATAATCAGTGGTGTTCCAAAGCTAGAGTTTTATTATCAGTGGTTTTAATCCATGGTGCTGTTTTCCTATTTGTATTATGTTTTTGGTTGCTGTTTTACAGCTGCAGATTTCTATGTTCCACATTTATATAGAAGAACTTGTCTTTACAGTTTTTTTTTCTTCGCATAAGTGACAGATTAATCTCACAGGATAAATGGTACAATATTTTTTTTCATATCGCACCCTGCATGAGCGCGTGTAGGCTATCTCAGTACACATCCCATTTATAACCCTTTAGAAGTCACCACTTGTATTGTAATCTTGTCACCAATGTTTTGTTTATGCTAACCAGTTATAACTGACAGTAAGCAGGTTAACTAACATAACCTATGTTAACTATATGTAGTCATAATCCCAAGTTAACTAGCTATAATGTTTTGGAAGTCATCACTTGCATTATAAATTTTTCACCAATGTTTCGTTTATGTTCACTAGTTACAACTCTTAAGTTAAGTAGTTTACCAGATATAACCCCGTCCACCTGATTTACCAACTACAACCCTAAGTTAACCAGTTGTATTATAAAATTGTCACCAATGTTTTGTTTACATTAACAAGTTATAACCCTAACACCTTATACCCAGTTAAAATGATTTCACTTACATTTAAGAGCCAACCTGGTTTAGTGGAGGAAACCAGAGTACCCTGAGTAAACTTCCAACCTTCAGGAATTTATAATGGAAGGGGAAAATTAGATATAAACAAATCAACTCATATGGTAAATAATTTTATGCAAGTATTTTCAAATATAATTACATGTATATATTTTCAACAGCAGGGGAGGGGACATAGAAGATTATTTAACATTTGGAAAGTTCAAGGTTTTAGTACTGGTGTGTTTAAATAAAATTCAAAGAAAATTTCAAAAAAGAAAACAAACAAAACAGAATAAATTATATGTATATACCAATATTGATTAAGCGTCTCAATGCGACTCAGTTTTTTATGTTATACAGTGAAATTATCTCGTTTTGTGATGGCTTAGATATCACAAAGATTCTTTATACTTTATTTTACAATTATACCGGTATATAGAAATACACAGAACATTTACATTGATCTACTATTACGACAGAATTCATTATAATTTAAACAAGTATTATAAAACCAAAAGACACGGTAAATGTACCGGAAAATTCAAATATGGAATGACATTCAAAAATTATTAAAACATTTTTTCTAAAAAATCTAGACACTTCCTTCTCTTCATACTGGTAATAATTAAATCTAGTAAATATTCATTTAAAACTTTAAAGAGCAGTTCTCTATAGCCATTATGTTAAGTTCTGAATACTTTTACAAATCTTTTCAATCCTGTTTTAACGGGCTGCTATCATATCTTTTACAGATTTTAATTATATGGTTATACACAGACAAACAATTTTAAAAAAAAGTTTTAAATTAAAAGTGTTTACCAATAACATGTCTAAACAAGACAACATTAGACAACACAATCTGTGTTAAGTCATGAAAAAAGGTTTAAATTGGGCCTTTATGCTCACCTGGTGGTAGATCTTATTCCATCTTCTGATCACCTTTGCAATTTAGTGTAAATTTACCTTGTCTTAAAACAATTAGGTCAGGTTTGAATAAAATCAAATAATTTTTTTTTTATTATGCATTGAATAAGATTCAAGCAAGTTAAAATTTCTAGATTGATAATTAATTTTTATTTTGAAGTGTTCAAGTTGTGAAGTGGTTACGAATCTTGCCTATCACCAATGTGAGTTCAATCCCTGGCACTGTACATATATGATAATCATTGTATGGGGTTCTATTCTTGAGAACAAGTTTTTCAGGTTTATGGTTTTCGATGCACCAAAATCCATGTCAACCAGTAAGCTTAACATAATTAAGCATTAAATTTGGATCATTCAGAAATAAATCAAAAAGAAGTTGTGTACACTGTGTTATTCCCAAAGTATAATTACCAGTAAATTTTTGATAAGAAATGGAACAAATGAAAAAAATAAAAGGAAAAAAGAAAAAAAGCACAGTGATACATTTAACAAATCACCTGCTATAGTATACAATAGCATCATGACTGCACAGATCTTGATGGTGTAATAATAATTTTTTTATTGCACTTGGCACATGGATGGACATGCCTACCGGTATTTATTGTTCAGGTTACCAAAAGTAAGCTTTTTTCACCTTTCATTGATTATAATTTTTTTCAAATTATATAATGTTGTTATAACAATAAACATGTTTCTAAATCATAACATAAAGTTGTTTTTGTTTAATTTACTCTTACTTCCAAGGGAAAAATGTTATTCTAAAAGCACTGAAATTATCTGTTTCCTGATCTTGAAAAGTTGACTGATATATACCGGTACTTGATTTTCAATTACAATAAAAGTTTTATCAAACACAATAAAAACTATATATAGATTTTTTACCAATTAAACTTTTATAAAGTATTGAGAATCAATACATGTCCATAATGTAAAATGATCTCATTATTTTTACTACAAATTTTGACATTTATGCATAACTTTTATAAAAATTTGAAGAAAAAAAGCAAAAAGTGAAAAAAGGTTAAAATATTTTATTACCAGGAATACACGAAGACAGATTTTTACATAAAATATAACTTTCCTAAAAACACCAATTACTATTTACTATATTAAAATAGATCTAGTTTAAGGACAGAAGGTTTTTTTTTAATTTTAATTACTACTTTTTTCTCAGATATTTAGCTGTTAAAAGCTTACTGTAAAGAATTAAAGATTTTAATTGGAAAAGAAACAACCAAATCTCTCTCATTTTCTACAGAAATTAATAAAAATAAGCATGCAACAATTATATATTTTTTGTATTGTTAAACTTAACATGCATATGTAAATATCAATATCATAGTGGTTTTTTCAATGAATAAAGGAAATTGAAGAACTTGAACGTGGACCAGTATTAACTGTCCTAATTCAGTTCCAATGTCAAAATCATATATTTTTTTTATATTTTGCTTTAAAATATTGCATCCATTTAACGTAAACATATTGAAGTTGATATATCTTGAAGAGAATCATGGCAGAATTAATACACTTTATATGTCTATGGTAGGTGTATTAATTATATGCCTGGATTGATGTCTATGTAGTGATACAGATGAAATAGAAACTAGAACATTAACTTTGGTGTAACTTATTGATTTATTGAACGTCAGTAGTCATTTACTTATACTTACAAAAACCACAATTTAGTTAACTTAATGCTGAAGTAAGAACCGTGGTAAAGTTAAAAGTTGTGCATCCTAACTAACCCCCAGTATTTGTCTGAAATGACCCAAAGTGTAGACTTAATTTGATAGTTAGCCCCACCTCCCACTGGATTGAATTAACCAGTTTTGTATTCTAACTGACCCCCCCCCCCCTCCCACCCCCTTGTTGACTGAATTGACAGTTTTGTATCCTAAATAACTGGTGTAGTCTGAATTTAACAGTATTGAATCCTAAATAACCCCCCTCCACCCCAGTGTAGACTGAATTCAACAATAATGTGTCCTAACTGACTGCTAGTGTAGACTGAAATTGACAATTTTGTATCTTAACTGACCCTTCACCAGTGCAGACTGAAATAGACAGTATTGTATCATAAACCCCCCACCCCAAAGTATAGACTAAAATTGACAGTATTTTATCCTAAATGACCCCCCAGTAAAAACAGCTTTTAACATTTTGTTTAATCTTATATACATATGTAGTTCATTGATTTTTTTTACATCTTGTGTAAATATCTACAAATATTTGTTTAATTTTACAAGTTTATACAAATTTGGATTGCGAGTAAATTTCAATAATATCAAAAATGACTGATTTTAAGAACTCAGAAAAAACTGTTTACATGTAATTGTTACATGTGATGTGTATTTGAAAATTAATTAACATTCAATTGGAGTGAAGTAACATATTTGTGTTTTACACCCTGGTCAAGATTATTTCAATTATTTGAAGTGGTCAGTGTATAGAGATACTGACTGACCTTTAGACCACATGGCCACCAGAAATTAAATGTAGGCTTATAAAACAGCTGATATTAAGTGTTCAACATGATTCATTTGAACTAATATGTAGAATAATAATTTATCCTTGTAATGTGTGTCCTATATAGCTTGAAATGTGTGTCCTATATAGCTTGAAATGTGTGTCCCATATAGCTTGAAATGTGTGTCCCATATAGCTTGAAATGTGTGTCCGATATAGCTTGTAATGTGTGTCCGATACAGCTTGTAATGTGTGTCCCATATACTGGTAGCTTGTAATGTGTGTCCCATATAGCTTGAAATGAGTGTCCGATACAGCTTGTAATGTGTGTCCCATATACTTGTGTCCTAATACTGGTTGCTTGTAATGTGTGTCCCATATACTGGTAGCTTGTAATGTGTGTCCCATACAGCTTGAAATGTGTGTCCCATATAGTTTGTAATGTGTGTCCCATATACTGGTAGTTTGTAATGTGTCCCATACAGCTTGAAATGTATGTCCCATATAGCTTGAAACGTGTATCCGATACAGCTTGTAATGTGGGTCCCATATACTGGTAGCTTGTAATGTGTGTCCCATATACTGGTAGTTTGTAATGTGGCCCATACAGCTTGAAATGTATGTCCCATATAGCTTGTAATGTGTGTCCCTTATACCGGTAGCTTGTAATGTATGTCCCATACAACTTGTAATGTATGTCCCATATAGCTTGTAATGTGTCCCATATAGATTGTAAGGTGTGGTCTGTTAAGCTTGATATAATTTTAAGTACCAACCTTGCAAGGCAAGCAGACCAGGGCACCAAAATAGTAACCACTGGCCCGTTCTCCACAAACTACGCAGATTTTAATATCTTTGTCATCGTCTTGTAGACAATCGTCGACTGGTTCAACTTTTATTTCAGCGGGGAAACCCACATCGTCTTCCAATCTGGAAAAGTTGTTTAAACCTGAAATTTATAATGAAAAAGGAAATTCAATAAAATAGCTTAAAATAATGTGAAAAACTAACAGTAGTTAAAATGGATTGCAATTATTAGCTTAGTAAGAAACATACGCCTATGCACTTATATAAGGCATTACCAGCTATAAGTGAAATTGCAAAAAACAAACATGAACTATGCAGCTCAGAAAAATGCAGCAAGGTGTTACTGTCTTATAATGGGCCCTGGTGAGTGAAATAAGTCCAAGTTTTAGTCTCTGGAATCAAGATTATCGAATCTATTTGGATATGTAACTTTGCTATGGGTAAATATTCAGAAATGTTTAACTTTGCAATGTATTTAAGAAGAAAATCGTTTATTGTGACACACATCTCACATTAGTTATTTAGGTTCTCGTCTGAAGATGAATGAAGGTGTAAGCAGTTGTGAGCTTTAGGAATGTATTGGAAATTTTGGACTTGAGGAATCAAAGCAGTTGTGGGTTTTAGGAATATGTTGGCAGTTGCGAGCTGGAGGTAACAGATCAAATTTACCAAGCAGTGATATCTGCTAGGGTTAAGTAGAATATTTTGTCTTAAAAGTACATAATATTAAAGTTGACAAAAAACCCATAACTGTCCCGACGTTTAAATTGTTCTAAAATCATATTGGCAAACAGTTTAAGGCAACATATTGTATGACAGTTCAGTAATGCATTATTAACGAGCAGATTTTAGATAAAATATATTTCATACAATAATTGACAACATAAATAGAATCTAACAAAGTTTGTCCAAAAAAATTAATCATTTTAAAATATTAATTCAAAGCTTAATCATTATTCTGTAAAACTGGGGCTCAGCACAGGGTATTTATATACCATGTATTTATTTATTTATTTACCAAAATAGAAATAAATTAACAAATTCTAAAATGTAATTATTTTTCAATTATACATTAAATTTTATTTTATTAAGTAAAAGGACAAATAAAATCTGTAAGCTAATTTTGAACATATAAAGAGATAAATTAGAGTTTACCATTAGACAGCAATTTTTAGAATGTTCCTGATAAGAACAGTTGTTCACTGTATGGTTTATACCTCCCTTATAGTGGTTGTAAAGAATAACTCCTGATCATACAATGTGTCTATTATGTATTTAGTATACTGGGTAATTTTTTAAATGTAAAGTACCCCACTGTGGCTCAAGTTGTCATATTTGATATTAATTTTCTCTTTATCACACACACACACACATACACACACACACACACACACACTTGGGAAAAATCATCAAATTTAAATGCTAAGTTTGGCCCTGATTAGTAGTTGACACTAAGTTCTTAGAAGGAAACAGACACAGTTAATGTTTTTCACAACTTATTTTTTCCAAACCAAATACGTGACCAAAGAGGACAGTCAAAATGAAAGTAAAACCAGGCAATATAGATTCATCATTGAACATTATAGACAATGCTACAGAATATAGATGGAAGATGAATGACCTTGACCAAAGGTCACTGTCATACATACAGACGATTAATGGGAGATGGATGACCTTGACCAAAGGTCACTGTCATATATTGAAGTCTTATAAATCCAGCTTACAATAGGTAAGACAGGTGATTGGCAGATCTCGAATTCATTGGATGTAAGACTTCTATAGTTTGAATAAGAAGTCGGGTTCATTTCAAGGTCTTTGAACTTTTCAGAGCTTACATTATCACATGAACTGCAAAAGTACATCTAGTCTAAAGCAAGAAGAAAAAGTCCTTTAAAACAGCCAGCGATGAAAATGTTCTTTTTGACACAATTAATGATTGAGTTGAAAGCATACATAAAACATATATTATTCATACAAAATAATGTTTTATTAGGAACAGATTAACCATATAAGGAGATTAAATTTAAAAAAGATAAGTTATGTTAATCCTCTTCCTATGTATAAAAATACTTATTTGGCTCTGTAAATAGTGTTTATACAGTGTTACAAGTACACCAGTTTATACAGTGTATATTATATTGTATAAATCTTCAAGTTTTCACTTAATCACTTATCAAGTGGCTTACCGGTAATAAAATTTGAACATATATATAAATGGCATTCAGAGGCTTTTCAAAATTTAAAGTTAAACTAAGTACAGATATATAATGTAACAGCACATTGAGAAATAATAATTATCAGCATCGAACTGCTTACTAGTATCTGACCTTTGCATCGAGTACTTCATAAAACTTTTACCAATCAGAGGGCACTGCTAGGATGCATTATACAATCAAACTTGTCTGTAAAGAACACCCAAGGGAACCAGGGAAAATGGCCTTTTATATACAAGTTCAAATAATATGAATAGAGAACAAATAGGATACAATTCTACTGGCATTTATAAGCAGGTGGCCCTTATATAGAGGAGGCCTTTGAGGCAGGTTGGACTGTATATGTCCACATGTGTAAAAGGTAAAAGGCGATCTCTGTATATTGGCTGACCTGCCACATTTAGATGTTAAAAACTGACAATTATCATCATTTTAGTACAAGCTAATAATTAGTTAGGACAAAAAAGATAACATCAATAATAAGTCCCCTCCCCAATAAATTGAGTAATGTGTCATGTATTGTAATGGACACATAATTGACCTCTCTTTTATTACATAATACATTCATGTAAAATATGAATCAAATCCATTAAGTCTTTGAAGAGTTATTGAATGGAAAGGCTAAATAAAAAAAGGAAATAACTTTGGTAATGCAATGTATGAAGCAGAATGACCTCCTTTTAATCATGAAAACCATATATGCAAAATGTTGATCAAATCAATTATGTTTTTCAAGAACCCAAATGAAGATGCACAGACAAACAGATGGGCAGGCAGACTGACAGACATTAGATGCAGCATTCACACCATTATTTGGGTACAACATTTTAAAGTTTTTTGGTACTTTGTAAAGAAGAGCCAAAATTGTAAGTTCAGACCACAAAAACTATATAAAAAATGACTCTCTCTATAAAACTGTTTTTATACCAACTACAGAATTATTGCTGCTCTATGAAACTATCAGCTGAGCTATAAACATTTGGAAAGAACCTCAAAAACTGATGACCCCTTTAGGCCATACATGACACAGTAGGCTTTGAAGGTCAACAAGAATCCTTACCGCTCACAGATATGAATGCTTATTCAACATTGCCAAGAATCTTTACTGCTCATTGCCATAAGCACTTTCCCAAGTTTTAAGTATCTGCAACTTCATTTATAGCTGGTTGCATCTTAATATAAATAAAACAGTCTTGACTTGTATGTAAAATGTCTTAAGACTACACTGAATTAGAGAATACTGATATGTCTAAAACACTGGCAAAGTGTTTGGAAACACCTAATTACTGGTATACCCATAATTATTATTGTATGTATAGTTATGCCTAACTCTGAATGTAAAATTTGAATCACAGTTGGACAAATTTCTGTAATGACAAAAAACATCAAATTACTAAATAAAGTACTTTAAAACAAGACAGCTGAGTAAAGCTAGGACATTTATATTAAACAATTACATATAGGTATAGGTACATGTCTTTTAAAGTCTGAACAAAACCCTAAGTTAAAATGTTCATAGTTACATTATTTGAGCACTTTTGTTGTCCAAGTATAATTACATTAGGATCAAGTGTCTATTATTAACTTATTGATATATATACATTGTTTTGTTGTTTTATATCCTTCTGTTGTCATAGTAACCAGGTGTACAATATGTACCTGTGTATGATAACCTTCACCTAGTTATTATGATTTATATGTTTTTTTTACAATATTGTAAATTTATGATCAACAAGGGTTCACAGTATGTATATATTGTGTTGTAAATCATTGAATTATTTATTACTTATGTGCATGCCGGACTAGGAAAATGTTCACGTCTTACCCAGAGGGTCAGGTTTCATCCTCAGTCATAGCAATCAATGAAAAAAAAAGTTGATATTTGTTGTTGTTACAATCGCTCTTGTTACATAATGACACACAACAAAATAATCTATGGAGGGATTGTGCAAAATTTCTATTTAGGAAATCAACAAAGTAACAGAGACGCTATATACTGAAATCGGGCTACTTAGATTGGAGAGCAGAGTGGGGATTGAAGAGCAGAGTGGATCTGAATGGTGTGGTGGTGCCAAATGGTGATGGAGAAATCATGATTTACACTCTTAGTTAAGATTTGTTACATTTACCATACATCAAGGTGATTGATTCTGGGAGTTGGAGGAAATCACTGAACTGACAACTGATTAACACTAGAACCTGACCTAGAAGGATTTGAACCTAGGTGTTGAGAAGTGATATGATCACACATACTTTATGTAGATCTTCAGGAGTTTAATAAATACAAAAATCTAAAATACAGAATGCATACTTTTTAATAAAATCCAATATAGCTGACTCTAATTGGTTCTATATATGTATATTATCTTTATGGAGAAATTAAAAATGAGATCCTATTTAATGGACCCTTTAAAAGGTACACCAATTAACGAGCCTGTTAAAAAGGATGAACTTCATGCATGAGATGTTATGTGTTAGGTTTTCCTGTTTTAATTAATTTGAAGTAAATCAATGATTGATGCTATGAAAGCATTATTTTTTCATTTTTATTTTCAGAATCAGTTTTTATAATTGTTTGAACAATAAAGTATTTTATTTTGATTCAGTATAGGTTTAGGTTTGATTTAATTGTCTTATACATCGTATGAATGAACAGTTAATGATTATCGATGAGTTGACGTCAAGCGACTGGTAAATGACAATTTTATGGGATTTTATAATCATGAAAACACATAAGCCACTCCTATCTAACCTCAATTCTTTACACATCTTGTTGCAGAAAAGGGACTGATTAGATGGACAGTTTTAAATCCTATTCCATTATTTTATTTTAATCAAGACATCACCAGCTGTAGGTGCCATTATAGAAATTTACCTTTTCAGTGGCCTTAATTCAATGAAGTTTTTTGGTTTTTTTTTTTGACTAACGGTAGATTTAAGGACTCATCTAAAGGACCAAAAAAAAAAAAAACCCAGGTCCAAGGTTTACCTCAGAGCATTTTCAAGCAGGCAGCACTCTGGGTTTGAACCTACTACCAACCTTCACTACACTTCTGTTTTGGTACTGCGGTTTTAGTTCAACGTATTCAACGATAAAAATTAAAGCTTGTAACAGGATTGACCTACTAGGTATGATATTGGCTTCCTTTGATCATATGAAGCCCAATATTTCACTTTCCCCTCTACAATTTGGACCAACCAAAAGGACTAATAATATATATTGTAAAGCAGGTGCCGACTTTATCATATAGAGAATCAGATAACATGAGTAAAGAATAAAGGTAGACAAATATTCTTAACAAATATATAATAAATGTTTCAAAATCTTTATATGGAAAAAGGCACAGTCAGTAAAGCAATGGCATGTTTGTCTTAGAGTGTTCTCTGATAACTTAAATAACAGCTTATGGACAACAATTCCTCTCACCATCAAGATAAAACTGACATTTTATGGTGCCAGGAAGTTTGTCAATACGTCGTTGTAAAATAAATTACAGTGCACTAGTTTGCTAAACTATTTCAGAACTGGCCACTTTAATGTATTTTAATATAAATGAATCAAATGATCTTTAATTGGCTGCATTGCCACTTATATGGCATAAAATACATTAATGTGTCACGATAAGCAAATTAATAATTTATGTTGGCCTAGTAAGGTAAAATCAAGTTTTCATATGGGATTGTCCAACATATACCCCTGTTATCCCCTTTAATCTATAAGTTACAATAATTGTTACTTTAACTAGAATAACTATATACTTTGTCTAAACACAAAAATATTGATTATAAATTTATAAAACTTGTTTACACAAGACAAAAATATCTCCCTTTGGTCCTTCGGAAACTTTAAAAGAAATTCATTGATTATTCAATCCTTGGAATCGATTTTAACATTAGTGTGTTGTTAATATCAAGAATAAAAAATAGACATCTCTTTGTAAAAGCAGCAAGTATTGACATATAACACAGCTGAGAAATGAAATATGTTTTTATTTTTCTAATGCTTGTAAAATAAAAATTCAAACAAAAGTTTCTAAAGAAATATCAAGACTAAAACGAATTTGTGATAGAATTGATTACCGTAGTAACAATTAATCTTTTTGTGGAAGTTGAAATGTAGCTTTTAAATAGAAGAATAGAAATACAAAATGGAAACCAATATCTCCTGTAGTGTTAAACGACAAAAGTTACTGTCTCCAACTTTACCTCCAGGGTGGTTAGAAATGATTGTTAGCAGTCTTTACATAAATGTGATGTGATGAATTACTCAGAAAACAATAAAAAAAAATCTATTATGGGTGTATTTGAGTAATGACATTTTACACCACACATGAAGTCAACATTATTTCACTTACAGTCAGTTCAATGGTGATGAAACTGGAGTATCAGAGGAAAACCAAGGACCTCCAATACACTAAAATCTGCCCCAATGAGATTCCAACCTTGACAATGAGGGGTGCTGTGATCTGTTAAAAGGCACTTTAGTACACTCACCAACATGGTTTCAAGAATGTGACAGTATATTTTGGCAAGCATGTACATATGTATTATCTTTATCCAACAATTATATTGTGCAGTTTACAGATCCATCTAAATTTGAATCTAAATATGACAGCTTAAACTTGCTTCATAACTCTTCCTAGAGTGTGAGGGTGAAAGTGAAACTTTATCTTTAGTTTTCACTGAAAAATGCATCCTTCTTAACTACCTTAACATTAATTACCAGTAATGAACATTTAACCTTGACAAACAGCAAGTTTTTTTTCTCTCTGTCATATCCTTTTTAAACAACCTTGACCTTCAGCAAGATACATTTCTTCTCAACCATGACAATAGTTATAAAGTATGACCCTGACCTTGGTTTAGACACATTCTCTGACAAATTTAACATTTAAGTTAGTAATCTAAATCTGATGAAGACTTGATAAGAAAATCAAAGGATTAAATGCAAGTAAATAAATTTTGAATATGTAAAAAGAATTTTCAGGAAAACTTGAACAATTGTTTCATCAGCTGGTATCAAAAATGTAATATCATATATTATTAAAGTAAGTCTTGGGTAAGAATTATATCAAATGTGTAAAAAGAATATCAACTTTATTTATGATGAAAATTACAATTTTGAATAAGGCAGAGCTAAAATATTCCACTGCTCCAAGGTGCAAGGTCCCAGTATTTGGTATATTCAAATTAGTGTTTTGGACAAATGGTTTCTATTGGTTTGATCTAAGACCAATCAGGGTTGGACATTTAGACCATTCCTCCAGTCTCAGACCTGTAAATTTTCAGATGGATCTGTAATATTTACATACAGTATTCCTTTATATGTTCTAAGAGAAAAATTTTGAAATATGAGATCTGGGTCAGTAGGAACTTCAGCCTAATTTCGGACACTCGAAGGCCAATGGGTGAAAAATGGATTTTCTAAGTCTTGTTAGCCTCAGCCCCCAGATCTGCAGACTTTTACAAAGATAAGATATAAATAAATTTATTATTAAGACAGCACTATCACCAGACTTCTGTGGAGGTTATTTAAATTAAATATTTCTTTAATACAAATTCCTTACATTGAAAAATTTATCAAATCTTTATCTCAAAGATTATTGATCCAACTTTAACCAAAGAGTAAGGTCAAATTTTACAGAAAACTTAAATAAAAATTTAACACAAATTTAACATTAAATGGTTTCAAAATGAGGTGGTATATTTTTAGAAATAACCCGTAGTGACGCCATCAGTGATTATGGAGTTACATGTTATGTAAATCAGTAAAATTCCCCGTAAATAAATGATAATCTTCAGGTATTATTTATTTGTCACATAAATATCAATCCTATCTTTTTACAGGTATGATATATTGTATCCTCTTATTTCACCCACTAAAATTCCCTAATAATTCCCTTATTGAAATGGAATTTGTCACACCCCGATTAGTAAAATGACCATCTAAAATTATGATAACATTGGGTCATGATTACTGAAAATAAAAAATAAAAAAATAAACTGATGGATTAGTATAAAGAAATAGTACATTTTTTGAAAAATAAAAAAGAAAGAAGCTCATTGTTAATTTCATAGGTCTTCATTTTGTTACTCCTCATTCAATAATTTCTATGTCAAATTTAAAAAAAATAATCTTTCACAGCAATATTCAGGGTGGCTTGATTCCCTCATTTTTTATGCTTTTTCAGTCAAAATTTAAATTTTAATGGAACATACAAATGGAGGACCTTCTGTTTACTTCATATTAGAATTTTTTTTCATCAAATACTGACCAGAATTTCAGAGTGGAGTGAAGTCATATTGATTTATGCCACAGTCAAGATCCCTTCACTTACATGGATGTGGTAAATTAAAAGATGGTTGAGACAACCAGAGTGCACAGAAAAATTACAGATTTTCAGCAAGCAAACTGACAAACTTTCTCACACTAGGATCTGTCCAAAGTCACACTCACACTAGGATCTGTCCAAAGTCACACTCACACTAGGATCTGTCCAAAGTCACACTCACACTAGGATCTGTCCAAAGTCACACTAGGATCTGTCCAAAGTCACACTCACACTAGGATCTGTCCAAAGTCACACTCACACTAGGATCTGTCCAAAGTCACACTAGGATCTGTCCAAAGTCACACTAAGATCTGTCCAAAGTCACACTCACACTAGGATCTGTCCAAAGTCACACTAGGATCTGTCCAGTCACACTCACACTAGGATCTGTCCAAAGTCACACTAGGATCTGTCCAAAGTCACACTAGGATCTGTGCAAAGTCACACTCACACTAGGATCTGTCCAAAGTCACACTAGGATCTGTCCAAAGTCACACTCACACTAGGATCTGTCCAAAGTGGGATTTGAACCTGCTGTGATTTGTATTAGCACACACTTTAGACGACTTGGCCACTTTAGCATGTAGAAAACAAATATTACTGATTAGAACTTAAAAGGTAACATATAAAGTTTATATTCCTTTATAATGAAACAATGACTAAAATGACATAATTTGTGATATATCATCTGATATTGTATATATCTAGAATGCTAAAATGATTGTTAATTTATATACCCAAAACTGTTTCTATTGGACATCTAGTACATAAATAGAATAAGGTACGTCACTCTACCAGTCACTTATAGATCAAAATAAATAAATAGATTGTTTATAAATAAATCAGAAAGTAAACACAATATAAAGACAACTATGTAACATTGTGTAATTCTTGATTCTGACGTAAATGTTACTCATGTAACAGTATTGTTAACCGATTTTAACATTATTAATTAATTAAACAATTTTACACATAAATATACCAAGATAAAGAATCTGGGAAAATGTTTAATTGAACTGCCATAAATACATGAAATATTACCTAAAAATTCCATCAACAATTACAAACAAATATTGATTCTTTGAAATTTATGTTTCCTGTGTAACGGGAGAGTCAGACAGGAGGGTAGTCTTTAAATCATTAACATTTATTTCTCAACTTTCCATACTCACTTTAATTTATATTTGTATTTCAATAAACAAACTGCTAGATCTGATTTAAATTTCAACAACAGCAATTTATCAATAACTGGTATCATCTCAATGAAAGTGAAATAATCTTGGCTGGGGCTTAAATCCTCTTATTATACCTCATTATAAAAATATGATACTATCTGTAATTTGATTGGATCATTGAATCATGTGATCAGGGTGGAGAAAACATTGTGTATCCCTCTGAAAACATCATACCCCACCTCTTCGGAAGACACCATGACATCACAATGATATGACATCATCAATTGAGAATCGGTCACGACGTTCTAGCGTTTGCCTCCGAAGAGTTCCGATAGGAGAAAAGGCAATGAATCGGAGAAGGAATGATGTTTTCAGGCTGTCTTTTTTAAAATAATTTCTTTCTTTCTTATTACAATGGTTATCTTTCGGTATAATAAACAATTTATTGCCTTTGTTTAAGGGGAAATATGAACATTTGTTCACCCTTAACAAGTCACATTTCCCTCGGGCTTCGCCCTCAGGAAATATGACTTGTTGCAGGTAAACAAATCTTCATATCTCCCTCACTCAAAGGCAAGACATGTATAATATAACATACTGTTATATAAATAATTAAGAAAGATGGTTCTGATAAATATTTGATAGACCAGAACCATAACTTATATATAAACCAAATAGCTTACCATCCCCAGTTTAATTGGAGATGTTCATCTATTTAGTCAATGTAAACTACGGTATATTTGATGTTTTAGTTATACAGTAATATCTTTATTTATTGCCACATTTTGTTCCGTTCAATTTTGGACTTGTAAATTTACGAGTTCTGAGAGTTGAGGTAGGCTGATAATGAAAAAAATATGACTTTAAAATACTTCAGCAATGAGTGAGTTATTGAGTCATTATAATGAGGTTTTACTGTAATTACAAACAATAATTAACTATTTCAAAAAACTCGAATTAATATTTTTAGCCATATGAACAAAATTTACTGAAAATTGAATGGCAAAGTAGGAATTTTACAATACTGTTACTGAGAAAAATTATAAGATGGGCATCGGTTCTTTTAAAAGATACTCGAAATTGTCTAAGAAAAAATCTTAAAATCACAAGAGGGGAGGCTTCAGCAGAAACATAAATTCTTCAGCAGTCATATTTTCATACATTAAACCGATTTTGAATTTTAATGATACTTATGGTAGACATCATAACTGTGTTACAACCATTTATTTAGTTCAAACAGACTTTATATTTTTTTTACAATAATCAGCTCTTACAGTAATTTAAAAATAAAATATCAACCTATTACATAAATCAAATGTGACAATACTATAAACTACGTACATGTTTAGATCAGGCCTAACTTGTTTCTAAATCAATGTACCGGTAAATACATTTTTTTTTTTTAATTTTAAATGAAGTTATGATTATAAGTTCTAATAATTTTTTAAGGTCATTCTTTAACTGAGGAGTTGAAATTTATAAAACAGAGTTATTTACAAAATTGCAATAACATAGAAATTTATTGTAGAGTAGAATATAAATACCATAAACTATTTTATAAATAAGTATCTGTTTTATAATATAAAAATTTAACGGTCTCACTGGTTCAAATTTAAAACCTAAATATGGTAGTCTTATTTCTCATACTCCATTTTTTCTCTTACAATTTTATACTTATTTTTGACCTTAAGGTTTGGTCTAAAAAATTTCAAGACTATAAAATCTTGACTTAATTCACACACTGCATGGGTCAATTTACACAAAGAATAACCTAAGTTAATCATTAAAACTTAATTAGTGCAACACCACATGACTTGATATTTTGGATTAATTAATGATTAACATTAATTAAGCCTTGTGCAAATAGATCCTGTTCTAAAAGTGTGTATGAATGTTTTAACGGTGCATTAAATTTTTTTGTAAAATTTATTTCTTATGCATTTTGCATAAAATGTTTAAACGATGCATTACATTTTTGTAAAATTTATTTCTTATGCATTTTTCATAATTGTGATAATGATTTTGTTCTTTCACAAAATTAGGAAAAATGTCAAATATTCTCCTAACTGAAAGAGCTCTAACACCAACTCTGAAAAGGGACAAGAGAGTCCGTAAATTTATGTATACTAGTATTTGTTTTGGGCCAATTATGCAAAAGGAGAAATTTAATTAAGTCAGTATTTGTTTCAGAAAAAAGGTAGATATATTTTTGTTTAATTCGCATCATCAACAGTAATGTAAACTGGTCCCTACAATGACTGTAGGTCGTAAAGTCATGGCTGAATACCATCGAGCCATCAATATATAACACCTTAATAAAGATCTAGATACAGACAATAAAACATTACTGAAATATTCATAACCATCTACAACACTGGCAAAACACATTCAGTATATACGTTAGTTCATTTATTTACATGTAATTGTGAACTTAGAAAGCAAGTTTCTTCCTGTTAAAGAGGTAAAAATTCCAGTGTTGTCAGGGGTGTTTTATATATATCTACAGTGAAATTATGTTTATAAACAAATTAAATTTGATAGATGAACATTAATCATATCAAAATATAAATAACACTGTTTCATAAATTCTTAATACATGTCCTAAACTCATTCAGACACTGACCGACCCAGGTATATTTTCAATTTGAATCAGGATTCACGAAGGTGAAAGTGGTTCCGAAGATGAAAGTAGTTCTAAGAGGAGACAGGACAAGTGATTTCATTTAATTTGAATTCACTTGTATGCAAGTTACCAACCACCTATAATGGTTGTTAACGGCTGGCCTCGCCAGACACAGGTCAAATGTAAACATCAATATCAATAAATGTTTTAAATATTTTCCTTCCACTTACCAGAGAAATATGAACATGATAACCCTCTCTTCCTTGGGAAGTAGTATGGCGAAAAGTAATGATGATGATGATGATGAAAGGCTAGGCCGGCACCATGATGGTAGGCCCCTGTCCAGATGGGTTGCTGTACCAAGCAGTCCATTGTCGTCATAGTTACAAATGTTCAAAAAGTTATCTTTTTATCGTCTTCTTGTCCAGCCAGCTTAAATTAAAGGCACATGGCTGCTGTCGTCGTTCTGTGTTGTGTGTGTGTGTTGCTACTCCTTAACTGAGCTTGTCGATAATAAAATCTACCTGGGTAGTTTTTACCTTACCTACCTATTACAGGTATAATCAGAGTGGATAGATTTAAGAACAAGTCATGTGATCACTTACCTGGGTACACACAATAGTGGTTATTTATCTAGCTTTTGTGTTGTATTTGTAAAGACAGTACAGCTTATTGAACACTACACAATACACACACTGCCTAATGCATGCTGAATAATTTCTAATCAAATCTAAAGATCAAATTTTGGCATCAATTCAAAAATATTATATATATGAATAATTGTCAAAACTGGATCAGATCAAACATTTTAAACTAACAAAAGCTTAAACGTTGTTTTTTTTCTTTTAAAGGAAAACGGGAGTACCAGTACATATACGTGTGTGTGTGTGTGTGTGTGTGTATTATATTTACAAATACGAACCAAACTTGAGCAATATCACAATCTCAATTATTACTGGATCCACCATAAACAAGTTTCAAATAATGGGTATGAAAAGGAATTAAAGAAAAAAATTTAAATATTATTTTATCAAAAATTATTAATTTTTTAGTCTAAATTGTACGCGGTACAATAATTTTAACCAAGTTATAGGTCAAGTTTAATTCTTATGAGTTATCTCCCTTTTTAAAATTACTGCATGAGAATTACCCTTTCCTGTTAGTGATATGACAAAGGATAGGATGGCATCATCTTGCCAAATATCTAAACGATAGGATGCTGCCAAATTTTTAAGGAAAAAATAAATGAAATCTTCAAATGTCTAAAAGACAAAATGACATATATCTTGCAAAAAGTCCAAAAGGTATGATGATGTCACCTTGCCAAATGTCTAAATAAAAAATAGATTGATGTCACCTTGCCAAATGTCTAAAGGATAAAATAACATAATTTTGCCCAATGGTTAAAAGATAGATTAATGTCACCTTGCCAAATGTTTAAAAGATAAAATGGTATAATTTTGCCGAATTTCTTAAGGTAAAATAGCAACATTTTGCCCAATGGTTAAAAGATAGATTGATGTCACCCTGGCAATTGTATAAACTATAAAATAGCATCACTTTGCCCAATGTTTAAAAAATAAATTGATGTCACCTTGTCAAATGTTTAAAAGACAGACAGAATGATATCACTTTGCCAAATGTCTAAAGGATAAAATAGCAACACTTTGCCAAATGTTTAAAAGATAGATTCGTTTCACCTTGCCAAATGAATAATAGATAGAATGACATCCCTTTGCCAAATGTTTAAAGGATATGGTGATGCCACCTTGCCAAATAAATGTCTAAATGATAGAATGACATCAGTTTGCAAATGTCTAAAGGATAAAGTAACATCACTTTGCCCAATGTTTTAAGATAGATGCCATCTTACCAAATGTCGAACGGATAGTATGCAACACTTTATGATCATAATCTCTGAAAGATTGACTGTTTCACCTTGCCAAATGTCCAAAAGATATAATTGGTGTCATTTTATAACTGAAACTGATTTCCATTGCAACTATTTTAATTGCATTCAAATCACAAACCCAAAATTAAACCATGTCTTTGAAGCAATGTGGGTGCATAGCCTTATTTCATAGATTTAACACATTAGAAGTCCTGCTAATGAATTATCAGGTCACTCATTAGTCAGTCTTGGTGGCTTAGTGGTTACAGAACAGGAGGTCATGGGTTTGATCCTTGGCCAGGCCATAAATGTGAGATGCTGAGTATTGAATGGATTACTAGGTAGTCCAAACAAAATTACAAAATGAAAATTTCAAATTACAAAATATGATCTCAGGTTAAATACAAAACTAAATACATGTATACTAAATATGATAGTATATGTAAGAAAGATTTTACCTGGATGAGGGTCAAGGTCATTCTTTATTGTGCCATGAAATGAATGTTAAGGTAAAGCACTTGATCATTCTTTTATGAATTCAGTGTCTTTTTCAGATGATAATGGTAACCATATTGTGAGGTATTAAGGTACTTATGATTTATCGCTCTAAGCCTGAAAATATTAAATAACATTAATCATTGCCACTTTTAAAATTTTCTTGCAATTGATTGGTTAAAAAAAAACAAATTTATATACACCTGTACTCAGATTTTTAAGGGGCAATAGTCATGTTCAAGGGTAATACAGGAGTCTCACTGAAGCAAATTTGTTAAAAAAATGGACCCCATTCCCAAAACAATAAAGTATATTTTTTCCAATGGATAATGGTAATATTACCAATTTATTTATACTCGTGTTTAAATAAAAACTGTATGTTTTCCAAATTGATTCCTAAACATTCATCTCTCACAGACTAGAATATACTGTAAATAAATTCAGAGGCAAAATAGAAATCTAATTTGCATTTAATTATATTTTATGACCAGTAAAAGTTTGAAAGTAATATTTTTGCCTCTTGTTGAATTTTCCAAAAATGAGTCAAAACGTTGCTTTTGTTCCCAATTCCAAGGGCCCAGACCCCATTCCCAAAAAAAGTTGAAAGACCCCTGTAATATGGATCATGTGAACAGTATACAGGAATTCAATTCAGTTTGGCTAGGGTAGCCACATGGCATGCTTCAAATATCTTTGCTGCATTTGATTATAAAACTTTTAATGGAAAACTCAACAAACAGTTGTTCTTTAAATTGTATCAATGATAAATTTTGTACACAAGTCCAAAAAGAATATCAAGATACTATGCATTTGAGGTTCAGGAAAGAGACATGTGCCAACCAAGCTTTTGGCGGATTGTTTAATAAGCGGAGGGAACCTCAAAAAGTTATCTATTTAGCTAGGCAGTCATGATCAAAACATTGTGTAAAGTTAATAACTCATATCTGGAATTGCAATTTCATATTAGGTGTATGTTGGAAAATCTTGTCCATGCCATACCCAATAATGCTTCAAAATAATTTGATAAAACTTCATACAAATCATCACTATGAGTCATTATTATACCTCATATAAATTTCAAGAGCTATAACAGAACAATTGCTGCCAATCATGTTATTTCATTTACATAAACTCCATGGTCCATCAATGTGTTGTATAGGTAACTGTTAAAAGATTGATTCATGTCCAGGGTATTTATTTTAAATTACTGCTTGAAAGAATTGAAATGTCACAATTAATCGCAATGGCCCAAGGTTATATCTTGAAAGTCAATGTTACAAAATGGTGTTGGTTTAAAGGGACTGGGCACAACCGATTGCTGCCTTTAAGAACTTTCGTGAAACTTCATAATCCACATGGTGCAATAGTATATATATATGCCATGACCTTAAAATTATGGCTATAGATGAAGAACAGTAAGGGTGTCTTAAATTTAAGGTTTCACACAATTACTGGGGAGGGTGGGGTGTCTCTGACATCCTAGTTTATTTTAATTTACTTCTGTAACAACTCTCAAACAATTGCATATTGAGGTACAGATGACCCTGAATGCACTCGGATGGTAACCTACAAATACCTCTTATAAAAAGTGAAAACTTTCAGATCTGTTATTATTTTCTAAACAAAAGCTTATTCACTTTGTAACTATGTATAATAAAACACATAAACCACACATAAACTGTTCTATTTTGTTACCTTGCTTAATTACACAGGTAAACCTAGAACAGATATATATTTACACCCACCTAATTACGTAAAATATATATCATGATCACTCCTAGAGTAACCAAATCTGGTACTAACGATTATAAAGACAAAAACAGGTAAAGATAACAGATTAAACTGGAAAGTAAAGGATCCCTTTATTAAATACAGTTACTCAGTGAGGACAAACTCTTACACTGGAAACTAAAAGATCCCTTCATTTAATATACTAAGTAGTTCCTCAGTGAAGGGCAAACTATTAAACTGGAAACTAGAAAATTTCTTAATTTAATATAGTTCCAAAGTGAAGGGCAAACTATTAAACTGGAAACTAAAAGATCCCTTCATTTAATACAGTTACTCAGTGAAGGGCAAACTATTAAACTGGAAACTAGAAAATTCCTTAATTTAATATAGTTCCACAGTGAAGGGCAAACTCTTAAACTGGAAACTAAAAGATCCCTTTATTTAATACAGTTCCCCAGTGAGGACAAACTCTTAAACTGGAAACTAAATGATCCCTTCATTTAATAGAGTTCCACAGTGAGGACAAACTCTTAAACTGGAAACTAAAAGATCCCTTCATTTAATACAGTTCAACAGTGAGGACAAACTCTTAAACTGAAAACTAAAAGATCCCTTCATTTAATACAGTTCCACAGTGAGGACAAACTCTTAAACTGGAAACTAAAAGATCCCTTCATTTAATAGAGTTCCATAGTGAAGGACAAACTATTAAAGAGGAAACTAAAAGATTCCTTTATTTAATACAGTTCCACAGTGAGGACAAACTCTTAAACTGGAAACTAAAAAATCCCTTCATTTAATAGAGTTCCACAGTGAGGACAAACTCTTAAACTGGAAACTAAAAGATCCCTTCATTTAATACAGTTCCACAGTGAAGGGCAAACTATTAAATTGGAAACTAAATGATCCCTTCATTTAATACAGTTCCACAGTGAAGGGCAAACTATTAAAGAGGAAACTAAAAGATCCCTTTATTTAATAGTTACTCAGTGAGGACAAACTCTTAAACTGGAAACTAAAAAATCCCTTCATTTAATACAGTTCCACAGTGAGGACAAACTCTTAAACTGGAAACTAAAAGATCCCTTCATTTAATACAGTTCCACAGTGAAGGCAAACTATTAAATTGGAAAATAAATGATCCCTTCATTTAATACAGTTCCACAGTGAAGGGCAAACTATTAAATTGGAAACTAAAAGATCCCTTCATTTAATACAGTTCCACAGTGAAGGGCAAACTATTAAATTGGAAACTAAAAGATCCCTTCATTTAATACAGTTCCACAGTGAAGGGCAAACTATTAAATTGGAAACTAAAAGATCCCTTCATTAATACAGTTCCACAGTGAAAGGCAAACTATTAAATTGGAAACTAAAAGATCCCTTCATTTAATACAGTTCCACAGTGAAGGGCAAACTATTAAATTGGAAACTAAAAGATCCCTTCATTTAATGGAGTTCTGTAGTGAAGGGCAAACTATTAAAGAGGAAACTAAAAGATCCCTTCATTTAATACAGTTTCACAGTGAAGGACAAACTCTCAAGTATATGTACTCAAGCACCTTTATATATAAGTATCTGCTTAGAATTATTGACCAAATTAAACACCGTTCTAATTCTAAAATTATTAAGTAATTTATCAAAGGACCAAGTAATCAGTTTAAAAATACTTTCCATGAATAGAGTTATTGAGGAATAATATTAATCTTCATTAGTAAACACTTATAACAAGATATATAGATCGTTAATCAAACTAGGGAAATCCTTAAAACATACAAATCTTATATATATACCTGATATATATGTCATACCTATACCTTCATTATTTTATGATTATTTAAAGCAAGCCGAGGATATGGTCATCATAATACAGAATTATGACATAACAGATGGTCAACACAGGTTTATTTAACGCTCTAGAAAGTTATTCATGGGTGGCTGAAATCATTTGTAGAGCACCAGGTTCAAGCTCCAGTCCCATTTTGTTAAAGGCCTTTATGCCCTCTAGTTTGGTTGAACCCACAAAAGGGAATTTGTGTGAGGCTTTTCATGTGCTAAGTTATGAGAAAAACAAAAGGAAGATGTGAGGATTGCAGCTTTCTGTGTTACTAAGTGAATAGTAGTTCCACTAATGTGGGTGAAAGAGGTCCAGGGTCCAGGGTCAAGTCCTTCTATAATTCTATGATATATAAAGGTGAAGGTCAATGCATCTGGCAGCTCTTCTGTACAGAAATAATCAATTAAGGTCAATGTAACTTTGGGATGGGTGGAATAGTAGTGTATGCCATAGTCAAGATTTTTGTTCAAGATTATCAGTTCTAGAACTAGAAAAGTGAAAGTAACTAGTGTACCTATAAAAAATTAACAATATTTGGCAAAACTGACAAAGTTTCAGAACAGATTTAGAAACCTTATAGATAGTTAAAGACCCGCAATATAGGATTTTTATGCAATTTGGTAGTTTATCTACACTAATGTATGTAGAGGTCAAGGTCAACCAATCTGATAGTGCTTCTACATAGATAGTGCTTCTACATAGATATAATGGTCTAGGATTTCAGATTTTTTGTTTGTCTAATGCTGAAAATAATACTATTTTCTGAGATGAGGTATATCAGACCAATGCAGTATTGATAGGTTGGGTTTTTGGCAGCTTCTTAGAAATCAAGATTACAGAGGTTATGTATAACAACAAATGCCAGCACCTCATTACGTCATTTAAGACTGGTATTGACATAAGCTCAAACCAAAAGACTTTTAATAATAAAAAAGAATCAAAATCCATTGATTTATTTAATCCAAAACTGAACAACTGTACCAACAAACAATAACTACTTTAATTATCAAACTGTAATTTTGTTTTTTTCATTGAACTATTTTCCATTACTAAGCATTTAAATATGCTCTCGAAGAGTGACAACACGAAAGCACTAGAGCAAATAACAAAATGAAAGTTATTGCTGACATTATCTTTTACAATGAAGAACACTTGGAGTTCAGCAATTCAGTCTACCAAAAAACTTCATTATGAAGGTATAATAAAGGTCAAGGTCAACCAATCTGATATCAAATGTTAGGGTCCCTGTTTATTACTTGGTAACAAAATTTCAGTGCTGATCCATAGTTACTAGGTAATTATTACCAAAACTAAGTACAAATGTTGATCCAGAGGAGAGACCAAGTTGCCAGTTAATGTAAATGTAGTATATAGAACTTTATGTAAATCATTTAACATCATCTGATGTAATCCAATGGTTGCTAGGCTACAG
The DNA here is from genome assembly GCA_021292105.1 of Anadara kagoshimensis. Taxonomy (NCBI): domain Eukaryota; kingdom Metazoa; phylum Mollusca; class Bivalvia; order Arcoida; family Arcidae; genus Anadara; species Anadara kagoshimensis. Next base: position 5,516,652 of record CM037858.1, on the reverse strand, counting down.
GAATTTGTTTGTTTTTATTTGTTTTTTCTTTTTTTTCTTTTCCTTTTTATTTATTTATTTGTTTGTTTGGGTCTTTCTATAGTTAGGTAAGCTCAGTCATATATAATGACATATGTAATGGTAATATATGTTTACTGCTGATCACTATCTGCTGATGTATAAAAGACAAGTTTTAATGTTATCAAAACTTATATCATCTTTGAAATGCTTGGTGTCAGCCAACACACATGTTCATTCATCGACTTCTGATTTTCATTTGTATAAGGAAGTATTTAATCTTGTTTTTAATTTTGTAAAACAAATCTAATCTCCTAAATCTTCCAAAACATAAAGTAATTAAAATTTGTCCAAATCATCTCCTACCTGTAATAACATGACCTTGAACGTATTTTGTTTTTTTCCTACAATTAGTTTCGCCTTCGGTTTTTAAAGGTTGTTGTTTACTTGTGTATAAAGAAGAGATAATTATTGATTGATTTGTTGATAAAAATTTTAAACGTGTGACACATAAAAGTATTCAAAGTTTTCATTATCCTGTAGGTACTATAAGGTGAAGTAATATTGACAAAATTTTCATTTACAGGACCTAATTACACAAAATTAAGAAAACCTCTAATTATTATTTAAGTTTGATAAAATCTGACAGGAAAATACAAATGCAATATCATTGTATGTGGTATGTTTGAAACAGACATGCAAGAAAAACAAGTTTATACAAAGGTTTTACAATCATTTCTAAATTTAACATCTTAAATAAATCCTTAAAGAACTGAGAATATTAATTATTCTATTTTTAGATGGGGTTGAAAAAAGTATTTGTCTATTTGCCCAGTTCTGAAAAGACCTGCCCATTTACTCGTTCTTGGAGGGTCTAGGCACTTGCCCAGTTCTTGACGGACCTGTCCACTTGTCCTGGAAGGGCATGTGTATTTGTCCAGTTTTTGGAGGGTCTGTCCACTGCCCAGTTCTGGAAGGAGGGCCTGTACATTTTCTCCAGTTTTATAAGGGACTGGGGGGGGGGGGGGGGGGGGGGGTGTAAGTGATATTGGAAACATGGGTGAAATTATCCAGTAAATGCATGACAGAGGTTGTTTTTTTTTTTTGGCAAACACATGAATGATTGCTTGAGATGGATGCCAGATGGGGCTGGTTGTGGGTAAACATAAAACTGCCTGGAAAGGATAGGGTTAATTATGCATAAAGTGGGATCAAAATTTATATTAAGGCAGATAGGGGTGAATTGATAGGTAAATACATATGACTGCTTAGAGTTAAAAGGGACTAGTTACCAATAAATATACCCAGGAATTACTTAGTTTTGTCAAAAAGTATCAACTAGGGGAGGTAAATTACTTAGGTTTGGCAATAAGAAACAACTGCAAGAGTTGAGAGTTGAGTAATGGTGTTTCATGTCCCAGTCAAGAATATTACACTTATATCGAGACATTGCCAGCTATAGGCAAAAGTGCAGAAATTTCGCCTGTGCGTTGCGCTGATGGCATTATACAACAGGGTTCTTTAGCGTGCCAAGCCTAACGTGACGTCGTTTATTTTAAGTTCCCATCTGAAAGAGCCGCGACTTTCATTTCGTACTGCCCAGAGCTTGGCAAAAGAACAGTCACTACCCAGTTTTAAGTCTTAGATCAGACCTGGCCGGGGTTCGAACCCACAACCTCCCACTTACGGAGCGTGCACTCTACCAACTGACCTACCGCACTGCAAGAGGTAAATTACTTAGTTTTGGCAATAAGTATCAACTGGGAGAAGTGAATTACTTAGTTTTTTTACAATAAGCACCAACTGGGAGAGGTAGATTACTTATTCTTGGCAATAATTACTTAGTTTTGACAATTTTGACAATCAACTGGGAGAGGTGAATTACTTGGTTTTGGCAATAAGCATCAACTGGGAGAAGTGAATTACCGGTACTTAGTTTTGGCAATAAGCATCAACTGGGAGAAGTGAATTACTTAGTTTTGACAATAAGCATCAACTGGGAGAAGTGAATTACTTAGTTTTTTTACAATAAGCACCAACTGGGAGAGGTAGATTACTTATTCTTGGCAATAATTACTTAGTTTTGACAATAAGCATCAACTGGGAGAGATGAATTACATAGTTTTGACAATAAACATCAACTGGGAGAGGTGGAATACTTATTCTTGGCAATAATTACTTAGTTTTGACAATAAGCATCAACTGGGAGAGGTGAATTTCTTAGTTTTGACAATAAACATCAACTGGGAGAGGTGAATACTTGGTTTTGGCAATAAGCATCAACTGGGAGAGGTGAATTACTTAAGTTTTGGCAATAAGCATCAACTGGGAGAGGTAAACTACTTATTCTTGGCAATAATTAATTAGTTTTGGCAATAATATCTGAGATTTGGCAATATTAAGGTATCAACTAGGAGAGGTGAATTACATAGCAGAATACTTGATTAAAATACCTCTTTGTGATATTAGTATTGGTAGATTTCAGTGATAACTAATATTATACACCTAATGGCCTGTCTGTCACGTCCTATACCTATGCAGGTATAAAATGATATTAAACTGATTGTTTTTATAAATGACCGCATAGATGACAAATCAATAATTATAGTGTCTGTGATTGAGGTGATCTTAAATTAAAGTACAAATCTGACTTTAACTTGAAATTTAATTATCAAATTGCATGTTATAAGGTTATTAACAAGTGATCACATGACACAGAAATCGGAACCATCTGCTTACAAAACAGGAAGAGATGGTATTGTGTCCTTGGTTACGGCTTTTTTGTCCATTAATTGTGTTTCTATATATAAATGTACTTGAGTGCCATTATGTATAATTAATTTGATTGAAGTTTAATAATGTACAATATTAAATTGATACATTGACATGTAGTAATTTAGTCTTGTACATTCTTATCTGTGGAATAGATAGGTTAAAACACATAGTGTTCATTCTAGGATTTTTTCAGATGGGACCATTTTCACTTTCCTCTAAAACACCCTAATATTAATGTTTTTGCATTTGTGTAATTTTAAATATGGCCAACTAAGGCCTTTACACTGGGTTTGTTTGACAAAAATAAGGGACCAATGGTACCTTCTAGAATGACTGCTGAAATAACTTAAAATGCACATGCAGAGAGAGGGAGAGAGAAACAGAGAAAGAGAGAGAGAGAGAGAGAGAGAGAGAGAGAAAGAGAGAGAGAGAGAGAGAGAGAGAGAGAAGAGAGGAGAGGAGAGAGAGAGAGAGAGAGAGAGAGTTACCCATAATCCTTTAAACATTGTAACTTTGGGGGCATGTATGTAGCTAGTGTACATACTCAATAATGTCACATCTGTGGCCATCCTTCAACATGCTCTCCACTGCTATGGTCAACCTAAAATACAAATTAATGTTAAAACACTCATTTTAAATTCATTTTACAGAAAATAAACCCCATCTAGCTATAATTATTTTACGAAGAAAAAATGCTTTCTCTCAAGTTTTGTGGTAAAAGGGGTCTAGGATTTGATTTGTAACCCCCCCCCCCCCAAAAAAAAAAAACAAAACAACAACAAAAAACAAAAACAAAAAATGTATTTGGTTAATGACAATATCAACCAGACAAAATATCCATATGCCTTTTTTTTTTTTTTTGAGTTTACCATTAATCCAAGGACAAAACATGTATAGATAAAAATAACTAAATAACCTTACAACATTTTAGTACACATTGTCAAATATATATAAACTAAAAAATAGATATATACTAGTACATATGATATAACTAACAGTTTGTAAGTAAAGTTGTTAATTTGAATCATTTACTCTTTTCAATCATTTTGAAAATACCAGTAGATCAAGTGTTCTTACTCTGATATTCAAGTTACAGACTTTAGAAATTTGAATATATTTGTCTAAATGGAATTTGGGGGGCCCAAATGGCCAAGGGGTCCAAAGTCTGTGCTTGGCATATGAAACCAACTCTTTTTGCCCAAATTTGGATTCCAATTGGACAGATTTCTGTCCGAGAAGGTTTGTCAGTTTGCTAATCGAAGGTTGGTGGTTGTTTCTAATCAATCTGGTTTCCTCCACCATCTCAGAATTAACTGCCTCAATTAAAATGAGTCTCGACTAGGAAAATTTCACTGTTACGCCACTCCAGTCCAAATGTTCTTTATTTTTGGAAAATGTTCAGCAACAAGGAATTGAAAATTATTATGTTTAATCAATCATGTGACATAGATAATTGAACTGCGCAAGAACGTCAAATTCATTTTTTCACACTGGAGTAGTTTCCCCTTTTTGAAGCAATCGTACCCTAGATGAATGGGCAAATCCAGGAAACACAAATTGATTGTTAATTCTAATCTATAAATTAACTCAATTTAAAACATTTTAATTCACTATTTTTTCTTGTTTTTCGATCAGAGGACAACATTCATCTTTCAGATTTTTTTCCTTTTATTTTTAATTTCTAAATAATTAGAAGAATTTTTGTATATAGTTTTTGATATATTTTCTATAAACTGAGTTTGGAATTCCAAGCAAGTCACTACAAAGCCAATTTAATGATATAATCAATCGTTACAGTTAATTCCGCTTTTGTTTTGTTCTGGTTTTTTCATTACTAGTATTATCTGTCTCTCTAAATCTTTTTAGACCGCCCCCTCTGATAATCTTAAACAATAAACAACTAAGAAAAATATAACTTTTAATGTATTCCAGTCTTTATCATTGTCCAATTTAAATATGATTCATTTATTTGTAATAAACACAACACAGGAGGCTAAATGACAAATCACCTGCAGTTTAGAATAATGATGTTGGAACTTATTATATTTGCCCTTCACTCTCGTCATTCCGATATATAGCTACATATACACGGGTAAAAACAAAATAATCAAATTTCCACTAAAAGCTTAGTTAGCATATTATGGCATTGGATTGAGAATTGAAACTTGTTGGGTGATATACTTTTTTGATTTCCACTTATATCAAAGCTTTTCATTTGACTTTACAATAGACTAATTCTAACACAACCTGAACATTTTATCATTAACAATTACAATTTATTTAATGTAGGAATGTGTAGATTGGTCAAAATTCATTAAAAATAACATTTTGGTATTTAATGGGGGTTGGGGGTGGAATTCAGACAGAAAATGAAAAAAATATCTTCATAGAATTGGATACAAAATGCACATAAACAGTAAGTTGTGCATTTATTGGTTTTTCTTGTACTTTTCAAACATCTGTACTAGGTAAGAAATAGTCCTTTCGATCAGTATTTCTATACCCATAACTACGATGTATTTTTAACTGGAACCTTCATAACCAGAAGTGCATTTTTAAGAGCTTATAACTTTTTTCCGCATGACAGATCTTTAGAAATATATGTTTACTATAACTGCTCCAAATTCTAAGTCCCCCTACATAAAAATGAACCCCTGCTTTAAAAAGGCTGTCATTTTTACTCTATTTTAAGCCCATTTCTAGGCAAACAAATGAAATGCATGTGTGACGTTATAGTCACAAGAACGCTCAGACACTTTATCCCCAGATTGGGCGATTTCGATTTTTCCCCCCATTTCGGGCGGATCTCAGACCAGTCATTATTATGGTTCAAGTATCTATCTATGTCATTGTAACAGGAAAGGGAAAAATGCAGCAGTCAAACCACTTCCCAGGGTCGGTTGAGCCCCAAATGTAACAAGAAAGGAAAAAATGTGAGCGACCAAACCGGTACTTAACCAGGGACCTTCTCAATACTAGCGCAATGCTTTACCCACTGAGCTCGGTCCATCACATTCCTCCCTCTTTTATGTTTTCAATTCAACTCCTTTGAATCGAAACCATCAGGTTCCACCATGTTGGATGGCCACTTTTCAGGGTCGTTTGAGCCCCAAGTGTAACAAGGAAAAAAATGTGAGTGACCAGCTAGACTGGTACTTGAACCTTCCCAATACTAGCTGGATGCTCTACCTACTGAGCTAATTTCTATATTTTGTGAACAAAGTTGGAAAAGTGCTTGAACTTTACACCACTGAATACCATTTGTAATCTAATGTTCGTCCAAAGTCAGGGAACCATAATGCTTAGCTTCGATTTGACATTTCGCGGGAAAAACTTCGTCTAAAAATAAGATCAATAGGCGAAACGCAAAACTTGTTTACAGATCATCGTTATTGTCACTTTTTTTCCTGAATCATTTAAAAAATTAAAAATATGATAAAATATAAAACATTGAAGAAAAATAACCAAAGCGTTAATGATTGTATTCATATTAGTGGTAAAAACACATTGTCTATCTTATTTCGTTTCATACTTTCTGATTCTGTAAATTGTATTTAACCGGAAATCACTAGTTTCGTTTTAGCACACGTTTAGAAAATAAAAATGAGACCTGACGAACACAAGAAGAAACGGAGTGCTCAGTACAAAAAGAAGCATGGCATGGCGAAAGAAACCAGCGAGAAACAAGATGGGAAACCACATAAAGATCGCCCTCGCAGCGGTGCTCATTGTAATCAGAAGTTTAAAGAAGGCGCTCAACATGAAAAAACAAAAGAAAGTGGTGCTTCAAATTCTCAGAAACTGGTAAGAAGAGTACTAAGACCACTTTCATCTTAAACGATTAAGGTTCTTCATATATGACTAGCTGCTCTTAAACGATTAAGATTCTTCATATATGACTAGAAACAAGAGCAGCCTTTGCATGTAACAATTTTGTAACCAGAGTTTTGTAACCAGTTGCAAAATGGTTTCAATGTAATAGCCCTGCTATCCGAATCACTGTGATTGTGACAGTGAGTTGTGCTTTAATATCCCCATAGAAAATCCAGTGAAAAATATTTAATATTGTCTACTTATAGTACAAGTACATACCTGTTGAAAATTTAACATTAAGATGGCAAATTAGTACTGTTTATCTCGGCCAATTATTAACTACAGGTTAACAGCTTTTTTGCAACTATCTTTGATAGTTTTTAGGTCACTATAACCACTAACTAACCCTATATCGACCACTTGGATGCCAGGGTTACATTATTGTTTGTTAGATAAGTGTTATACTTTCGACGGATGTATACTGTACTTGTACCTAGTTATAACTGAAAATCTGTATGCACATTCGTGTCCGTCATAAAGCAGTTCTGTAGAGAAGAAAATGTTGGCCCTATGGGGATTTTACAAATATTCTGTGCAAATCATGGATGTCCATACAGATTTCCTGTTATGACTTGTTCAAGTAAGTGAAAAATATCAAGTTCATTTGATTTTCTATGGAAATAAAGCATAATTCACGGTCACAAACACAGTGTTTCAGATAGCATTATATATCTGAAAAAGAATTGGTTAATTTGTACCAAATGTTTTCTGCACTGTATATGAAGAAACATTAGCGGTAGAAAATGTTCGCTGTTTTGATCTTCTAAACTATTTCGCAGCAAGAATTTTCACAGTTCCAACTGCAGGAAAAGTGTATCAAGGGGGAAATATCTTCCCTGACAAGAGTCACCATGAAAATCATAAATATTTTATAATTTCCTTATGAATGATTCTTCTTACACAGTCTGTAATTAGTAAATATTAGAAAATACAGTTTTCAAGATGACATATTTGAAAATGCTGGTGAGAAAGAAAACGGATGGCAGAGGGGGCATGGTGCCTACAATCAAGGGGTCATTTTTTTCAGTTTTAAGGGTCATCTAAAATTCTAATTTTTTGTTTTAATTTGACAATATAGAGAATATTCAGTGTATTATAAAACAACTGTAGCTATTTGTTAAGCCAATGTTATTGAATTCTTGTTTAACAGCAACTTTTGGTTGTCTTGATGAACTTAGACTTAGGCCATCCAGTCTGTCAATTAAAAAAAAAACCAAAAAAGCCCCCAAAAAACAAAACAATGACATCATTGTTAGCACAGGTTTTGAAAATCCCTTGAAAATGAGTTATCTTGAAAAACACCATTAAATTTTTAGATTTGAGCCTTTTAAACACTTGAATTTTGATTAAGATAGAGATATAGAATATTTCTGTCAGTAAAATCGGCAACTTGTTGATACCTGCCTGTTAAATCGGCAAATTATCGGAAAAAAGTTGGGTCTTTTTTTATGATGATCTGGTTATGTTCCTATATTTTACCACTTCTGTGTATTAAAATTGCAAGTAATCACAGTGCTTTGTACACATGTACAAGCATTTGTATAACACAGAGCAAGCTGCATTGTTTGAAGCGGTAGTCACCTCACATGTTCTAACGATGGAAAATGCATTTTAACCACCAATGGTTAAATGAGCCATGCAACATGCAGTGGATCAAAGGATTCAAAGGAAATAAACATATGGTATTATGTTGTTATCTTTTTTTCAAATACAAAGTAACTGATCCCAATTTGTAAAAATGGTTGTGTCAAAAATAACGCAGCGTCCAAATCAAGTTGCGTCATTCTTAAAATCATCGCGTCAAAAATGCAAGAAACCCACTTTGGAGAAAACACTAGTTTAGAGCTGTTATAATAGTGAATGCAGCAAATTGAAGCTGATTACAGATTGCCTCATTTGTTTACACACTTTTCAGAAGTGTTTGACCTCTTAATCTTGAATCCCACTTCCAAAGTGAATGTGTAGTTGTTTTTTTTTTTTAAATATTTGAAGTGTTTTGTCTCTTGAGCCATTTCTGCAATTGCATCTCAAAAATCGAAATATTGATCTTTATAAGTTTATTGTTTTGTATGTATGCACAATGTATTTATTTGCAGACTTCAAGTAGTAGTAGTGATTCTGAAGAAGAAGGTAGACAACATAAGACATATAGTAAAAGAAAAATAGTCAGTAACTGGGACCGTTATGATATACCAACTACAGAGGAAGATAAAGTAGAACAAAGAGGAGAGGACTTCACTAAATTACTTCATTCTGCTGGTAATTGTTACATAATCACCTTGTCTTGTCTTGTTTGGTTCACCTCCTCCAGTAATTGGCGCACCAGTCACATTGTTACTGATAGATAAATGTTTAAAAACTTGCGGTAATTAAGATTGGGAAGATATATGATATCACAATACTGTAAAACACTTTATTTTCCCGGCATGATATTTTCGCAATATTTGTATCAAAGTCATTTCACGGCATGAATTTTTCGCGATATCCCGTTGAGAGCCCGGTCCCATCGTGAGCCCCTCATGTAAAAGTCGTAAAAGTCCATTCATGTTTATTTGATCAAATTTATTTTTGCGCATATTATATTCGCGATTTTTTATGAACTTGCGAATTACGCGAAAATTTCATGTTTTACAGTATACCTATTGATACAAGCTTTGAAAAATTGATGTATTGGCACTATGAATTCCAGATTTTTCTGTGTTAGGTTTGACTTTCATACAGGCTGGAAAAGATGAAAATGTAACAGGCAACAAAATATATAATTGGAAGAGTGTAGTTTATTTCAAAAGTTGGAGGTAAGGTTTAATATTCTGTGTTCGGGCACAGCAATTACCTTACCTAATACTCAAGTATTGCAGTACATGTACTTGTCCCAGCTCTAGTTAGTGACACATTACAGAGCTAACAGCAAACATATATATGTAAAGGAAAACTTTATGACCAATGGTTTCCTATAGACTCCATTCAGACTCTAAGTGAGGCACACCTGATCACATTGCCATTGGTTATTAAATTTTCTGTACAAATACTTATGCTGCTAGAATGTTTTATGTATCTGTTGCAGGCTGTTATCAGCACTATCAGTCCTTTGATTTTATGTTTCAGGTGATGCTGTATCACAGTTCAGATTTCAGGATGAACAAGACTGGGAGGAGGAAGATGTAAATGTTTCTGTTGGATCAGAGTTTCTTGCTGTTGATGTTAATAATCTTGCTACGTCATTGAGTTGTTTACCTTTATATGAAAGATTAGGCCTTCATAAAAACTTGTTTTCTGTGAGTTTTGTTGTAAATTGTATTTTTTTAAACATGATTTCATTTATTATTTAATAGTTATCATTGAATGGAAATATAACATATGCTAAGGGAGATAACTCCTATATATAGCATTTCTCTATGTTTTTTAAAAATATTCTTAGACCCTGACAGTTTGTTTTTTACAATCAGAATTATTATTACTAGAACTAGATAATTTTTGTCATGAGTTATACTTATTTCATTCAAACATATCAACAGGTTTTAGGTCATAAAAAGTTCAAACGTCTTAAATTATTAAAGTATTAAATTATTTCTCTGTCTCCTAAGAATCTATATATATATATATTTATACAGAGAGAGAGAGAGTCACATCTCATAGATTCCGTTATGAAAGCCAATTGTAGCATCTCAAAGAATGTTTTGAATTCGTATATTTATATTTGTTAATACTGACAATGAATATTGAAAGGTTTTTCATCTTAACAAGGTTTTATTTAATATTTTTCAGGAAGAACAACTTGTAGAATTAGACAAGGTTGCAGAACAAAATAAAGAATTTTATAAACCATCAGAATGTCAAAGTTCTTCTAGTGATACTAGATTCTTATCACCCATTACTTCAGCTGATGATGGTATAGGTATCGCGGAAGATACTTCTAATACCGATAGTAAACAAAAAATCAGTAACCATAGTGACAGAACTGATTTAAGTGAAATTCTGAAAACAAAGCTCAGTGTTTGTAATAGTAAAACTACAAGTAAAACTGTTGTGGACTCTTGTAATTCTGAAACAAAGAATACAGATTCTAAAGCCATCTTAACTTCATCAGAGAATTTAAAGTCAAATGTCGTTAAATTTGATTGTAATGTGACAGTAGACACTGATAAACCTAATATTGATCAATCGAAGGTAGATAACATAGACTCTGTAGAGGATGAATTAGACTTTTTATTATCACTGGATAAACCAGCAGATATCAATGACAAGGGAGATAATTCACATACAGCAAAGTCACAAAGTAAGGAAAACGGTGAGTGTTCTATATTATATGTGTATTTTTGTTTTTGTCATTCTTTTTATTTATAAAGCTAGGGTACATGTATTGATTTACCAATGTATGGATTTACATGCTCTGTTACATTTTCAGAATGATCGATTAAATAAAATTCTTTTGGAGTTGCATACGGTTTTGGTCAGTCTTTATTAAACTTGCTCAGAATTATCGTTTTGGTATTATCTAAGCTAAGTATGCATATAGGCCATATTGGATAAATAATTAGGTCATTAGATCAAACTATTGAAGAACTCAGTGTTAACCTTCTATAGGTTACATTATTTTAAAATTATTCTCAGGTTAATGGTTCTCTTGTTTTAAATTTATTGAAAGAATCAGACACTTGACAAATTAAGTTCATGAGATCATACTGAATAATTAAGAATGTTGTTTCATTGCAGAAAATAAAGATAATGTTATTGCCTTGGAAACCAGAACAAAACAGGACAAACCTCCAGCAAAAGGTAAAAAAAAATTAAGATTTTATATCCCATACTGATTCATATACATGTTATTGAGTTGTAAACCTAATTGGTGTGTTTATTTAGTGGAATTTTTAGGGGCAATTACATTAAAAATCTTTACCATACCACTGTGGTAACTCAGTCAAAAGAGTGCTCACTCCATATGTGGTGGGTTTGAACCCTGGCTGGAGTCGGACCAAGACTTGAAAATATATATTGACTGTTCTTTCGCCAAGAACACAGCATTTAGAAATGAAAGTTACAGGGTTCTTTGACTAAAAACTATGCTCCTTGTTACAGCAAGTGTGACACATAAGAATCCTCCATGCACATTGTCCTGGACACACTGCAAAGGTCAAAATTTGGCTGGTGACTTCTTCATATGAGTGGAATATTCTTGACTGGGACAAAAAAACCATTTAACCAATCAACCAATCTTGGTTACCATAGGTGCCAGGTCAGTCACTGGTAACCCATAAGAGTGTATCAAGTTAGATAAGTATTTTGTGGTAAAAAATATATATTGTTTGGGGTTTGAATCCTACCTTCTTCTTACTAATAATAGAAATCAGTAATTTACGTTTTTCTACAAGCACTTGGCATTTAGAAGCTAAAGTTGAGAGTCTTTCAAATAAGTCAGTAGTGATATGACCTTGAATACTAGCGTACCAAGGACATGAACAGAAGACAACTCCCGCTTTAGTTGTTTGAACACTCGCTGCAGCTTATGACATCTTAGAGAACATGAAATGATCCTGATTCAATAAATGGCTGTCTTATTTTACAGATATAAAACCTGAAACAGATGATTTAGAAGACTGGTTAGATAGTGTGTTAGATGACTGAAAGGAACAGGAATAAAGAAACTTTAATTGTGTATATCAGAATGATTTAAATTATTGCTACAATGAAAATGATTCAGTCTTAGGAATAAAATGAACTGGAAAACTTGACATGACTTGTATGGTTGAATGTAAAAAAAACAACAACAAAAAGCAGAGGGTCAGTTATTGCCACAAGAAAACCAACTCAATATGCATCAAAATATTTGAAGATTCTGAATTGATGGCATCAACAAATTACTTACATAGTTTACACTTTGTTAGGTGTTGTATTTTAACATCAGAACATTTATAGCAGGTAAAAGCCATTTCAATCTTCCCTCTGTTTAATTTTTATGTGAGGGTAAGTTTTATAACATTATAGGGATTGTTATGTACCGAAAGTTCATAGTACTAAAATATGAATTTGTTAGAGTTATCTCTCTTTCCCCAGAAATCCTAATGTAGTCTATTGATATGAGTCGTGTTAAGTGAAAACCATACTTATTTGTTTTAATGATGTCCTGAGTTGACAGAAAATTACAGACATTTTCTGCATGAATGAAACACCTTTTTGAAAAATAAGGTACAATATTTATTATTGAGTTTAGTATTGCTTCACATACTTATCAGATGTTGTTGAATGTTGCTTAACGTTGCATCTGCAATTTTTCAGCTATTTGTGATGAGAACTACTTTATTAATCTCTATGAATTAATCTATGAATAAGTTCGTGAATGCATGTGAAGTGTGAGTGTATTGTATGGTCTACCTTGTACCAGCGTTCACTGAGGGAGATTTTAAGGAGCTAGCTCACGGAGTCGGTATACCACAGACAAACGTACCACTCCCCCAGTCACATTATACTGACAGGGGATGAACCAGTAAAGGTCACCAGGAAGGAAAATTTACTTTCTCACATGTGGTCTGAGCAGGACTCAAACACACACTGGTGAGAGACCCTGGATTTGTAGACTAACGTCTTATCCATTAGGCCACTGCGGCCTCAACATACTTATCAGAAATTCATATCTTAAATCCAGAATCAAATTATTTTGTAAATTACATATTTTACCAGGGTCAATTTTACAGCTATAGACAGCCATTTCGAAATAAGCTATAAATAAATGTACCGGTAATTAAATAACTGTACCGGTAATTTAAAAATATGGAAGATGGTAATTTACATTCTTTAAGCATAAATCATGCATAGTGTCAGATTTTTTTCAATGCCTATTTTTATGTGCTATTATCTAATATGCGCTTATGTATTTTTGACTGTATCTGATACAACATTCTTTTGACAAGTAGTAACTATTAATCTTCTGAATGAGAAACTGTAGAAGAATCCCAAAATTATTTAAATGTCCCCTGGTGAGCATAGAAGAGCTAGAAGTTTGTATTGTTTTAAATATAGCTTCATTTGAACATGGAGTATAATTTTCAAAAATAAACAATTTTGAGTTATGTTTCATACACCTGTTCTCAAGTATTCATCATTCTTCATGCTTTGACCAGATGGACAATCTTTAATGATGTTCACATATGCTGATTGATATATATTAATTAAGTATTTAGTAAATGAATATTAATAAAAAAAAAATAGAAAATATATATAACTTGTCTCATTTTCAGCTCACCTTAGCACAAATTGCTCAAGTGAGCTATTGTGACCAGTTTTTGTCCAATGTGCATCTTGCATCAAAATTGGCTTGTTGGGACTCTAAAAGCCAAAATTTTTATCCAGTCTTCATCAATCAAGGACACAGTGATTCTCGTGACAAAATCTAGGTCAAGTTCGTATATGGGTCATGTTTGGTCAATAAGTAGGTCAATAGGTCAGGTGAATGAGAAACTTTGTTAACACTTTTAAGTCCACAAACTTAGTCCTTATTTCATCAAACTGCTTGCTCAGGATGACCCTCTTGATAAAAAGAAGTTCAAATTGTATGTATGTACCATGTTGGTTCAATAAGTAGATCACAAGGTCAAATCATAGAAAAACTTCTTTAACATAACACTCTTGAGGCTATAGATTTGGTCCAAACTTTATGAACCTTGCTCCGAATGATCCTATTGACAAAAGCAAGGTAAAATTTGGATATGGTTCATGTTGGATCAATAAATAGGTCAAAAGGGTAACTCGTAGAAAAACTTTGTTCACATTCTTGAAAGTTTTAATTCCAAACTTCATCAAACTTTCTAAGAATGGTCCTCTTGACAAAGGCAAGGTCAAATTCAAAATGCAAGTCATGTTGGGTCAAAAGTAGGTAATTAGTTCAAATCAAACTTCATCCCAATCTTCATTGTCCTCTTTTTTTCAATTTTCAGCCTAGTAGCCTTCTTAAAAGAGTATTTCATATATTTATGTTATGTTATCATGCTGCCTGTCCATCTTTAACATTTAGTTTGTGACCTTAACTAGTCCTACAGTATTCATTGGAATTGGTGATTGTATTGGTTATGTCCCGCATACTAGTATTACAAATAGATTCAGAGAAAAAGATGTGTTACAAAAAATTGATCTGCCACCATAGAAACAAAGACGAGAAACAAAAAGACTAATTTATTCAGGGGTTGGTGCCTGCCATAAATGCTGAGGAATTCTTAAAAAACAAGACCTAAACGTATCACCAAATCTACAGTTTTCAATCAATTTATTTCGTTCAATCCAAGGGACAAAAGAGCATAAAAAAGTTATCAATTACAAAGTGTCAGCATGGAATAGTTTAGGAACTCCTTTTTCATCAAAACAATTCTTTACTGGAATCGTCTAGACAAAGAAATTGTGCATGCAAAAACAGTAAACGGCTAAAAAACGTGCTTCAAACAACACCAAGCAGCAATCTCTCTACCGTTGATTACATATCCAGAATTGAACCGATTCAACATACATAATAATACATTTACAGTTAAAAACATCGTGACGCCGCTCGATATTTAATGTTTAGAGTCATTAATTTTTCACAAATTAGGAACCTTGTGACTTGATGTCTTGCAGTATAACGTAAAACTTACAAAACCATTATTTTGCTTTAAAGACAAGAGTTTAATTCATTTTACTGACGCCGATTTTCAGTTTTATGGACTGTAATCCGCTTTGTCCTCAACATCAGACCGGTCAAACCTGGAGATAAATCAATAATGGACAAAACTTCCAACCTTCTGACACAGATACCTCGTATTACCCTCTCAGCGGATTATAACTCTGACGGTCCCAACTTTCTGGCAGAGATACCTCGTGTTACCTTCTCAGCGGATTATAACTCTGACGGTCCCAACCTTCTGGCAGAGATACCTCGTGTTACCTTCTCAGCGGATTATAACTCTAACGGTCCCAACCTTCTGGCAGAGATACCTCGTGTTACCTTCTCAGCGGATTATAACTCTGACTGTCCCAACCTTCTGACGGACTCTCAGTGGATTATAACTCTGACGGTACCCCAACCTTCTGACAGAGATACCTCGTGTTACCCTCTCAGCGGATTATAACTCTGACGGTCCCAACCTTCTGACGGACTCTCACTGGATTATAACTCTGACGGTACCCCAACCCTCTGACAGAGATACCTCGTGTTACCCTCTCAGCGGATTATAACTCTGACGGTACCCCAACCTTCTGACAGAGATACCTCGTGTTACCCTCTCAGCGGATTATAACTCTGACGGTCCCAACCTTCTGACAGATACCTCGTGTTACCCTCTCAGCGGATTATAACTCTGACGGTCCCAACCTTCTGACAGACTCTCAGCGGATTATAACTCTAACGGTCCCAACCTTTTGACAGAGATACCTCGTGTTACCCTCTTAGCGGATTATAACTCTGACAGTCCCAACCTTCTGACAGATATACCTCGTGTTACCCAGCGGATTATAACTCTGACGGTCCCAACCTTCTGACAGATACCTCGCGTTACCCTCTCAGCGGATTACCGGGTATAACTCTGACGGCCCCAACCTTCTGACAGAGATACCTCGTGTTTCCCTCTCAGCGGATTATAACCCTGACGGTCCCAACCTTCTGACAGAGGTAACACGTCATGATTATAACTCTGTCTGTCCTCCAAGGTTGACCATCTGACAGATTAAGCACTACCAATACCTCTTAGCTGATGACAACCGTTGTTCTCGCAAACAT
Source organism: Anadara kagoshimensis (assembly GCA_021292105.1). NCBI lineage: Eukaryota > Metazoa > Mollusca > Bivalvia > Arcoida > Arcidae > Anadara > Anadara kagoshimensis. The sequence goes on along the minus strand of CM037858.1, from coordinate 5,500,271 downwards.
TTCTACACCCTCTCAGCTGTTGACAGTTCTAACGTCCCTTTAGCATTTTTACAAAATAATGGTAGTTAAGTATTAAGTATTTGCATTTATATTGATAAGTAAACACATGTTTTGTCTTGATGAAGTCGTGGGAACTTAACCCACCATATCGGACACTTACTTACAGTGTCTGTGATGATATTGTTATTCTTGGCAATGGTCTTGATCTGTGATTGACAGATCTAATGACCGATGATAGATACGTTTACAAAACATAAACTGACCAGTCAATATAGTATGTATATGAAATGTATTGAAATGTTTATAATCACTGTGAATGTGGCCAAGTGTACAGTCTCAAAAGTTGTTCCTTGACTCCAAAGTTTCAGGTTTCATGTACACTTTTTCTGAAACTTTTTAGTAACATGTCTAACAAGTAATTGGGGTGGTCAAAATTACACACGCATACACACACATACGATGAGACAAGAGGCAAACCAAATTTGTCAAGCAGTAAGACAAACACCATGGTATTTGAATACACTGGGTATTGAGTTTTATAATCAGTAGACTCAACATGTGACATGTTCTTGAACCACATCCCTGGATATTGAGTTTTAGAATAAGTAGACTCAACATGCGACATGTTCTTGAATCACACCGCTGGTTATTAGGTTTTATAACCAGTAGACTCAATATGAGGCGTTTCTTGAACCACATCGCTGGATATTGAGTTTTAAAATAAGTAACTGAGAATTGACGTGATCTTTAACCACATCCCTGGATATTGAGTTTTAGAATAAGTAGACACAATACGCAGTTTGTTCGTGAACCACCGTGCTGGTTATTGAGTTGTGACGTGTTCTTGAACAAAAACTTTTTATGATAAATAGACCCGATATGTGGACTGTTCTCGAACCTTATACCTGGAAATGGAGTTTTATGTACATGGCATGTTCTTGATCCACACCGCTGGATATTGAGTTTCATAATCAGTAGAATCAATATGTGAAGTGTTCTAGAACCACACCGCTGGATGTTGAGTTTTATATTCAGTATACGTCCGTTTATTGTCAAGTTTATTTTATTCCGCTACAAATTTCTTTGTTCTTTGTACCTGTATTATCACTTTTTTGGTAATAACAAATTTTTAAGAACAAATCAGGCGGTGATGACAATTAAACGCTAGAACCATTGTGTTGACTACAAGAATATACTATTGGGCAGTTGACTTATTGGAAATTGTTCATATTTATATGTACATTGTTAATTTCAATATAATTTGCCTCTTTAGTTGATTTTGACAGTTTTCAAATTTATCTCATTCTTATCAGCTTCATTGTGAGAGATAATTAACGAAGTATCGTAAATCATAATAGATTTATATTTAATAACAAAGCATGTTAAATCATATAAAATTCTTGTATTAGTGTTTTTCACGACTGTTTCTTACACGTGCATTTTGCATCAACAATATACCGTGGGAACTTGATGGTATTTACTATGTATATATATATATGATATTATCAAGGTAGATGTTGGTATCATCATGATTAACGTATTATAAAGGCATCAAACGGGAATGTGTAGCCACTGCCTCTAATACATCCAGAACATCGCTGTTGCTTATAAATACATAAAATAAGTAGGATATTTCTGACTTGATCATATCACGTTTTTACGGTAACATGCGGTAATTTGTGGTCGATTTTGGCATCGGTCGTGAGAAATGTGCGTTTTCGCATGACACCAATTCGTATTCTACTATCATTGTATTTTTATTCCCAGAAAAAATATTTAAAAAACAAGACGCTCTGTGGTGAGATGTAAGTTTGCAAAGAATAATAAAGCCAATATACTAAAGGGGCATAACTTCAACTGAATTATATATAGCATCAACCGAAATCGAACTTTACCAAGATATTGGCACACTTTACCTATGATTTCTCAAAGTAAATACAACATTATCGTTTTCATCAATGGTTATTTTTAGATTTTTTGTAAATATAAATTTTTGAATATTTTATTCAGAAAATTAAAAAAAATTATAATATGACAGCAGTAAGGGAACATATTTTTAAATGGTTTGTATTCAATTGAGTGTATATATATACGTTTTGTCGCGTGTCGTGGTTTGCTTGTAGAAATGGATCGTTTTTATGTTTTTCTCCTTTGTCATCCTGCAGTCTTGTTCTCTTATTTATACTTTTTGCTGTTTCACGTGTTTCAATGTTTTATTTTTTCTTGTTGATACTCATTATTGTCAACTTTGATATTTATATGCTTTATATCTCTTATTTGTTTACTTGCAATCCTGCCTGCCAACCCTAATTGATTTGCAATTAATTATTTTTGTAGTGTGTCATTTTTAATTAATATATTTGTCAAGTATCTCTTGTTCGGATACACCACTTACTATCGTGATTCCCTAATGCAGTCGACTCTCAGTCAGTGCTAATAAAAACATTTTATTGTTAAGTAACATATACTACATTGTATGTTCGAGTCAAATAATGTAATTTCAGGTCGGCAAACGTATGCAGTTAACCCTTTTTATTTTAAATTTTGAATGCTAGTAACTCAAGTTTGAAATGTTTAAATTTGACTTTAAAGCAGAGAGGTTTTTGTCGTACTAACGTTATTTTTTGTTGTAAAATCTATATCAAAATGATAATCTGCTTATAGTGGCAAGTCTTCATTCAAAACTTGATCTGCATCACGTACTGTTTTATACTTTCCAAAGAGAGTATTTTATATTGTAGCATCTTGGCAACCAAAATTTGTTTGTCCTAGGATAAAACATTTATCTGCACCATGCTCTCTCTCTCTCTCTCTCTCTCTCTCTCTCTCTCTCTCTCTCTCTCCGAGGCTCTGTCTCAGGCTCTCTTTACCATGCCGTTATTATTTTATATCCATATGTTCTTTTCAAGTTAATTGTTGTTTTCTGGATATTTTTAGCTAGACAATAAGACAGATGTTTATTAAAAAACTGTTGTTTGTCGCGAATGGTCATCCATGCTTGTAATTTGTCTCCGTGTCCGAGTAAACTGTTTGGTGTGTTTCTTTTTAATAAGTAATCAAGCGTGCAATACTAAAACAATTTTCCCTTCAATTATATGTTAAAGATACGTGTTTTGTTATTTGAACTTTTTTCACTCTGTGTCACGAGGGGTGGTGTATACATTGCTCATTATCTGTATCACTATGTACAGTTTTTGGAAAACGACACCAGGTATATATAGAGTCAAAGTACACAGACAATCATTTGAGTCTATATAATTTTGCAATGTGTGGAATTTCAGGTGTTTATTTCCGCAAATGAACGCACCCCATGTCACAAAAAAGTTATAGCACAGTGAATTTTACTTGATTTCAACAAACCTTTTTTGTCAAAGTTACAAGATTAGTGTATATACATTATATTTAAAAATATATAAAATGGTCCAGAAAAAAGCGTCTTATCACTTATATTTATCTGTCTCCCGAAAAATCAAAGATATTTGAATACACACAAAGGATTTGACAGTCGCACAGAAATATTACTACAGTATGCTCAAAGCTAGTATTTCGTTGTTCGAAGCGCCATTACAACAAAATCGCTGCAGTTCCAAATGTAAGATAAATATATCCAACTTGCGTAGATCTAAAATTTATATATAAAAATATGTATAGATGTTTTGTTTGGAGTGAAGTAAATTGTTAACAGTTTAGTTTGATTTGCATGAAGAGCTTTAAAATCGAATGTTAGTGAAGACATTTGTCTCGAAGATAGTGGAAATCCGTTCCAATCTAACAGAGAGAAGACATAGAAATATACAGGAAAGTAATATATATTTGGACAGATTATCTTGTTGTTCTAGATGTCATATACCATTTTTAAAATTCAATCATTAAATACATTCAAAAAATTGTATATGACAATATATGTATATGACATAGATATTGGCGTTAAGAGATCAAGTTTAAAAGATAACCCACTGTAGTATACCGGCATTTTTTAAAATGTATTTAATGAGAAAAATTAATTAAGGTATATGGCCATACCATAAAACATCTCATGAAACTGAAAAAGTCTTTAAGCGTTTCTTTCTTCTGCTAGACAGAGGTTCCGAACTTAAAACAAAGAGCGTGTTTGGAGCAGTTACAGTTATTGCAGTTTTAAGACGGTTTTTTTTTAAATTCTTCCTGTAACTTAATTTGAAGGTTATCCAAAACAACAATTTAGCATACCCTAATATCGGATCATCCTAAAATATATAAACAAAATACAAGTTTTGAAGAGATTTCTGCTTAGACTTACTTGACTGTATCTGGAAATTAAAAGAACAAGAATTTGTCCAAATTCTGTGGTGTTGTAAGTCATTTGTCTCAGTTTGTGGGTATCTATCTGTTTATAGCTTCGTTTGTTGTGGTTTTAGTGGTTATTTACTAACTGATGCTAGCTACATTTCTTTAGCTATAATTTGTATTTTAGATTCCCTTTTTAGCTCACCTGACCGAAGGTCATGTGAGCTTATGGCATAGCGCAGCGTGTGTATGTGCGTGTGTGCGTGTGTGCGTGTGTGCGTCGTTAACACCTATTTTCGACTTCTCCTCTGAAACTACCGGACAGTTTTTGATGAAACTTTGTCAGAAGTATATATGGGCCGGTGCAATTCAGATTTGTTCGTGGCGTTGCCATGGCTACCATAACTAGGTCAAGGTGACCTAGGGGTGCAAAAATCTTAAAAAATCTTCTTCTCCGAAAGTACTGATTGGAGAAAAAATCTGATGTGATATTTGGTCTTAAGCCTATAGTTTGTTCATTTTGTGAAATTCGGATAAAAAATAGGTTACGCGTTTTTGCGTTTAATTTTGAAAAAATCGTAAAATAGCTTCAAATTGTTATAACTTGACTATTTGACCAGATAATGACATGGGGTTTTCAGTTTTGACATCTTCTTGTTAGTATCTTCAAAATGAGGTCAAGGTCGATTGTGAAGGTCGTGACCTAATTTTTTTTTTCCTCTAATTATAATTATTATCTCGAAAACTATAAACTTTTTGTATAGGCATGTATATTAGAATGTTGTAGGTATCTATACAACGATCATTTTGATGTATAGAAAAAGGTCATGGGTTCAAAGGTCAAGGTTACAGATGCGAAACAATACCGAAATGGTTAATTATCTCGAAAACTATAAACATTTTGTATAGGCATGTATATTAGAATGTTGTAGGTATTGATACAACGATCATTTTGATGTATAGAAAAAGGTCATGTGTTCAAAGGTCAAGGTCACAGATGTGAAACAATACCGAAATGGTTAATTATCTCGAAAACTATAAACATTTTGTATAGGCATGTATATTAGAATGTTGTAGGTATTGATACAACGATCATTTTGATGTATAAAAAAAGGTCATGGGTTCAAAGGTCAGGTCACAGATGTGAAACAATACCGAAATGGTTAATTATCTCGAAAACTATAAACTTTTTGTATAGGCATGTATATTAGAATGTTGTAGGTATTGATACAATGATCATTTTGATGTATAGAAAAAGGTCATGGGTTCAAAGGTCAAGGTCACGGATGTGAAACAATACTGAAATGGTTAAATTTCTCGAAAACTATAATCTTTTTGTATAGGCATATACATTAGAATGTTGTAGGTATTGATACAACGATCATTTTGATGTATAGAAAAAGGTCATGGGTTCAAAGGTCAAGGTCACAGATGCAAAACAATACCGAAATGGTTAATTATCTCGAAAACTATAAACATTTTGTATAGGCATGTATATTAGAATGTTGTAGGTATCGATACAACGGTCATTTTGATGTCTAGAAAAAGGTCATGGGTTCAAAGGTCAAGGTCAGAGATGCGAAACAATACCGAAATGGTTAATTATCTCGAAAACTATAAACATTTTGTATAGGCAATTATATTAGAATGTTGTAGGTATTGACACAGCAATCATTTCGATGTATAGAAAAAGGTCATGGGTTCAAAGGTCAAGGTCACAGATGTGAAACAATACTGAAATGGTTAATTATCTAAAAAACTATAAACTTTTTGTATAGGCATGTATATTAGAATGTTGTAGGTATTGATACAACGATCATTTTGATGTATAGAAAAAGGTCATGGGTTCAAAGGTCAAGGTCACAGATGCGAAACAATACCAAAATGGTTAATTATCTCAAAAACTATAAACTTTTTGTATAGGCATATATATTAGAATGTTGTAGGTATTGATACAACGATCATTTTGATGTATAGAAAAAGGTCATGAGTTCAAAGGTCAAGGTCACAGATGCAAAACAATATCGAAATGGTTAATTATCTCGAAAACTATAACTTTTTGTATAGGCATGTATATTAGAATGTTGTAGGTATTGACACAACAATCATTTTGATATATAGAAAAAGGTTATGAGTTCTAAGGTCAAGGTCACATATGCGAAACAATACCGAAATGTTTAATTATCTCGAAAACTATAAACTTTTTGTTTAGGCATGTATATTAGAATGTTGTAGGTATCGATACAACGATCATTTTGATGTATAGAAAAAGGACATGGGTTCAAAGGTCAAGGTCACTGATGTGAAACAATACCGAAATGGTTAATTATCTCGAAAACTATAAACATTTTGTATAGGCATGTATATTAGAATGTTGTAGGTATTGACACAGCAATCATTTCGATGTATAGAAAAAGGTCATGGGTTCAAAGGTCAAGGTCACAGATGTGAAACAATACTGAAATGGTTAATTATCTAAAAAACTATAAACTTTTTGTATAGGCATGTATATTAGGATGTTGTAGGTATTGATACAACGATCATTTTGATGTATAGAAAAAGGTCATGGGTTCAAAGGTCAAGGTCACAGATGCGAAACAATACCAAAATGGTTAATTATCTCAAAAACTATAAACTTTTTGTATAGGCATATATATTAGAATGTTGTAGGTATTGATACAACGATCATTTTGATGTATAGAAAAAGGTCATGAGTTCAAAGGTCAAGGTCACAGATGCAAAACAATATCGAATGGTTAATTATCTCGAAAACTATAAACTTTTTGTATAGGCATTTATATTAGAATGTTGTAGGTATTGACACAACAATCATTTTGATATATAGAAAAAGGTTATGAGTTCTAAGGTCAAGGTCACATATGCGAAACAATACCGAAATGTTTAATTATCTCGAAAACTATAAACTTTTTGTTTAGGCATGTATATTAGAATGTTGTAGGTATAGATACAACGATCATTTTGATGTATAGAAAAAGGACATGGGTTCAAAGGTCAAGGTCACTGATGTGAAACAATACCGAAATGGTTAATTATCTCGAAAACTATAAACATTTTGTATAGGCATGTATATTAGAATGTTGTAGGTATTGACACAGCAATCATTTCGATGTATAGAAAAAGGTCATGGGTTCAAAGGTCAAGGTCACAGATGCAAAACAATATCGAAATGGTTAATTATCTCGAAAACTATAAACTTTTTGTATAGGCATTTATATTAGAATGTTGTAGGTATTGATACAACAATCATTTTGATATATAGAAAAAGGTTATGAGTTCTAAGGTCAAGGTCACATATGCGAAACAATACGGAAATGTTTAATTATCTCGAAAACTATAAACTTTTTGTTTAGGCATGTATATTAGAATGTTGTAGGTATCGATACAACGATCATTTTGATGTATAGAAAAAGGACATGGGTTCAAAGGTCAAGGTCACTGATGTGAAACAATACCGAAATGGTTAATTATCTCGAAAACTATAAACTTTTTGTATAGGAATGTATATTAGAATGTTCTAGGTATCAATACAAGAATCATTTTGATGTATAGAAAAAGGTCATGGGTTCAAAGGTCAAGGTCACATGCAAAACAATACCAAAATGGTTAATTATCTCGAATACTATAAAATTTTTGTATAGGCATGTATATTAGAATGCTGTAGGTATTGATACACTGGTTATCATGATGTAAAGAAAAAAGGCTTGGGGTTTAGTATTTATGTGTTCTTTAAATCTATCAGCTAGCCATTAGTTATCAGGTGAGCGTATCAGGCCCATGGGCCTCTTGTTAATTTTATAATTTCAAATTGTGTACAGTAGCACCAGTGTGATGGATTAGTTTAAAATGTTATATGTTCTGTTACACTATAAAATATACATGTGATGTAATATATTTATAAATTGAATCAGAAAATGACGCACGACGTCCAGCCAGCATTTCAGTGTAAATTTTTAATTCAAATGTAAAATCAACGTGCATGAATTCTGACTAATAATGCTGAGTAATACAGCGGAAATACTTCCGCAATAAGGATTATATTATTCATATAAAAAGGAAGTTACCGTTACAGAAGACTACTGCATGTTGTCATGGTATTGTTTATATTGTCAGTATCTGCTTTGTGTAAATTTGTCTAAATGTTTAGTTAATGTTTGATTGCGAATAACTTAAACTTGAAAAGATATAATTTGATGATAATAAAGATTGAATTGACTTAATCTGATGTGCTCTTGTGGATTTTTATTTTTTTTTTTTTTTTTGTTTACAATTTGTTTAGATTTATTTATTTGTCAAAAAATCATGAATTTGAGTCTGGACAAGTTTGAAACTGTACAGTTCATAATGGTCCAATTGATATGCCATATGTGTATTTATCTGTTTTAATTAATTCATTCATTCATTCATTTATTTATTTATTTATTTATTTATTTATTTATTTATTTATTTATTTATTTTTCACTTTTCGTCAATTCCAGATTCAGGAATTACTTTCACATATTCTATAACTTGATTCTGTTATTAAGTCCGGCTGGTCAATATAAGGCGTGGTCATTGTTTGTTGCAGCCTCGCAGATCCTGGGAGGCGTGGTCTTATTCTCGCCATTCATCGAATCATTGTAGTTACTGCATATTATCGTCCGCTAATTAGTGAATTTTCTGACAAATTTCCCGTACAGATCTTTCAGTAACTAATTATAAGGACGAATAACGGTTTATCTTTGATCATTGATATCAAATATATCTAAAACTATTGATGTACCTAATTATAAATCTTATTTCTTTATGTCGTGTAAAATTTGTCAAATTCTAGTGTTTGACATTTAATTTTGAATTTCTCACTACAATTATAATAATAATGTCGTGAATGGATTTTTTCATGAAAAAAATCAAGTTTGTTCGTCTCTTAAATTTTTCTCTCATGAGAAGCGATATAAACAATGAATACTAACGGGTATTGGATTTAATTTGATTTACCGTTAATTGGCTTCTTTTGCTGTTAGAAATATGCATACATAACGGGAAAAATTAGAAATATTATTTTATCAAAATCCTAACCAGCGACTTTAATACATTAAATGTCGTGTGTCTCTGCTTTCATTTATTGAAGATTTTATAGTGACTTTAATTTCTTGATAAACACTTCCAATCAACCCCGAGATGTTAACCTATTTGGTTAACATTAGTTACTGTTGCTTCGTCAAACATTTTTCAGAACCTTCTTTCATAATTGTTTCGATAAAAATATTGTAAGTCATTAGTTTCTGTTATAAAATTATAAAAATTCACATAAATTTCGTGGACTTAAAACAACTCTGATTATAGTTAATACACAAGCATTTAATAACATGGGAATACGAAGTTAAAATTTATATCGTTTTTATATATGAACCGTTTGTATGTGAATCCGTATATGATATTCGGATAATGTACTGAATTTACTGACAATAAAATTGTGTGTATGACCATGGCAAGTGGTAATTCTCTCATTTAATTACGCAAATACTAGTAGACACTGTGATGAAGGTGTGATACACCCATTTGACTGGATGCACGTGAATCTTAGTTAATGGGTATATAAATGTTAATTGTCCTCAATTATCATGAATGCCAAAATATCTCGTAATATTGCGTATTTAGATAAATGCCAAATATATTTTGAAAGAGAATGGGGATGTAGATTTCATCACAAAAATTATCAAACTATCTCGATTGCCACATAGTTATGATTTGAATTTACAAAATTTCTAGGCTCCTAAATTATCTTGAATGTCAAATCCTGTCTAATCCGGTAAAACAGCCCAGGACAAACATCAGAAACATCGGTCCATATGAATGCCAAAATATCTCGTAATATTGCGTATTTAGATAAATGCCAAATATATTTTGAAAGAGAAAGGGGATGTAGATTTCATCACAAAAATTATCAAACTATTTCGATTGCCACATAGTTATGATTTGAATTTACAAAATTTCTAGGCTCCTAACATGATTATCTTGAATGTCAAATCCTGTCTAATCCGGTAAAACAGCCCAGAACAAACATCAGAAACATCGGTCCATATGAATGCCAAAATATCTCGTAATATTGCGTATTTAGATAAATGCCAAATATATTTTGAAAGAGAAAGGGGATGTAGATTTCATCACAAAAATTATCAAACTATCTCGATTGCCACATAGTTATGATTTGAATTTACAAAATTTCTAGGCTCCTAAATTATCTTGAATGTCAAATCCTGTCTAATCCGGTAAAACAGCCCAGGACAAACATCAGAAACATCTGTCCATCTAGCAAAACAACAAGTATACGTGTTAGAAAAACTGTTTACTATATAACTATATAACTTTTTATTCAATCTAAGTCCACCGGGGGTGGTACAAGAGGTAACACATTTCCATATTTACAATCTACGCATGCCACATAAATTAAACATTAAATACAATACATCATACAATAACAAACAAATACAAAGGTATAATTCTTATAATATATATACAGTATAATAACTGAGAAAACTGTTAATATTCAAGTTGGGCTTCCTTCAGAAATTTAATTAGATTAAGTAGTTTCTTTCTATTTTTAGACTTAAACAATGCCGAAAATTTGTAAGTGTTTGCATTCTTCCAGTAACTACCATCAATATATTTAATACGTAAATGCCTGAACTTACAACATTCAAAAAGTAAATGAAATTCATCACCAATTTTACCATCACAACATTTAGTACATAATCGTTCATTTCTAGAGACATTGGTCCACCGACCTGTTTCAATAGGAAGTCTATGATTACCTGTTCTGAATTTTGTTAGGATTAGTCTTTGTGTATTTGGAAGTATATTCAGATAATTTTCTAAACAAAACTCTGTTTTAAATATTCGATAAGAAACGGTTTTTGGTGAATTAAATATATCTTGGTCCCATTTTTGAATAAATTGATCCTCAAGTTTCCTTTCAACTGCTTTAATTATCCATTGGTTGCTTAAGAATTGTCCCTGAGTGTCCCAAATGTTGCTAAAACCAAGAGAATCAAAAATAGACTTTATCTTTTCAATCCATGGCACTTTTTTCCCATCTTGGAACATTTTAAACATAAGGTTATAAAAAATATAAGAAAATTTGTCTGGTTCATTTACTATTCTACACCAAAAAGATATCATTCTTTTACAGATTATAATATTTAAAGGGAAGCGACCGAGTTCTCCATATACCATACAGTTAGGAGTAGACTTGCGTAACTTTAAAACCTTCTTACAAAATTTCAAGTGTATATTTTCTAAAATAGATATATTTTCAAATCCCCAAACTTCGCTACCGTAGGTCAAGATAGGAACAATCATTTTATCGAATAAATTCAACTGACATTTAACAGATAAATTTAAATTAGTAATCTTTTTATATACACCGAAGCTTGTTCGACTAATTTTTTTCTAGCTTTGAAAAACTTCCCATTTTTACTAAAAATAATTCCTAAATAACCGTAATGGTCCACGAATTCTAAGGGAGTATCTTTATATTTTAAAACTGAGGAATGTTTACATATTTAGAAGTGGAAGTGAGATCAGGTGTTCCGGTAAGGTCATGCATGTATGTCTTATACGGATTTGATTTTATAGTGAGCAGGAAAGTATTCCAAAATTCTGCAAAAGATTCTTTGAGGTGGCTAAGAACTTTTTGATAATATGTTATTTATATTTTAGCATTACTGTTTTGTCAGTTTCTCTTCTTCTTCTTGCATGCTTCCTGAAACTTTGCAAACATTTTTACAATTCTAATTTTCTTATTCTATTCGCTTTATTTTCTTAACTGTTTATTATAAGTGTCATATACCATTTTTTTTTAATTTAATCATAAAATACATTCAAAAAAATGGTATATTGTCCTATTGTCATATACCATTTTTTTTAATGTATTTTATGATTAAATTAAAACAAAAAATGGTATATGACATAAGCAATGCCATGTGCTACTTTTGATAATTTATAAAATAATTCATACAAGGTAACAATGGTCATGTGCTACTTTTGAATGCATTATTTTAATGATAGTTTTTAATTTGAATTATCGTCATTATAGGTGTCTTAACTATCGCCGTTACTTCAATAAATATTGTTTAATTTAAATAAGTTATCCAAATTAAGTTTTATTCTTTGTTTCCAATACATTTGTTAAGCGAAAAATTCGATGCTCGACATTTTTATTTGACCTTGTGATGATCGTCATGGAGCATTTCATTTACCTTTTATTCTTTTAGTCTAAACACTATCTATTCATCATTAAATACAAATAATACAACACAAAACAAACTTTAAACTGGATCCAGGAACAAGCGCTAGTTTATTTAAACCGCCTCCTGAACAACTGTACAACAATGTAAAACAACCTTTATTGTCAACTGTAAACCCGTACCAATTCAATAAGACACTTTTTCGCGATTTGCACTTTGGGTTTACAGTGAAACAATAAAGGTTGTTCTACAGTAATTCAGTATATAATGGCCGTAACTAGGAAAAATACAGAAGTTATAAGTAATTAGGTTAATTATTAAATTACTAACAAACTAATAATAAAAAAAGATAAAATTATTTTATGTTCTATTCACTGATTTTTTTATTCCTACTTGAAGTGTGTGTGTGTGTGTGTGTGTGTGTGTGTGTGTGTGTTTTCATAAAATTTAGTAAGCAGGCGATAAATTTTGATTTTCTGACGTAAATTACAATTAATGCTACGCCATGACGACATAAAATAGATCAGTTTCTCCATTTCTGTCCAAACTTCGAATTTGTTCGGCTCCATTCTCGACACAAATGTCTATAATACCAGTTACACCAATAACACATTATATATCTGATACAGCAGACTTTGTTTTAATATGACAAAGATAATTGCATTTATTTGGATTTATTTTGATGCGTTTTGGACTATTAAACTATACAATATATCATTCATTTGTTAAATATCTGAGTTTATTGTTTTAAGAACTTCACTGAGTGTAATTTAATCTTATAATGTCTCGGACGTCGGAGAAGACATAAATTTTCTTGAATTTTAAAACCGAGTTCAAAGAAGAGAACACATCAATATTCTGATATAAGTAGTCTATATGATACTACTATAAACCATTCAATCTGGAATGTGTGTGAGAAGACATGCTACATCAAACTAATATTTCTTTACAAATACTTGTGTCGACATATTGGAAGCAAAACCATGTCTGGGACTAGGAGAAATTGTTGGCATTTTTGTGACTTTTTGGCGGACAATTTGCCATCATTTTATCACCAGTCTTGCAGTAAAACATCATCATTATTATCTACTAATAAATACACCATTTAAAACTGTCAGAATACCATATATCATTAGCACACATTTTTTTCAAATCCTGCCAAATGATTCCAATATGTCTTGGTTTTTCTTATCAGATAAGAAGCCGTAAAACGATATCACTAACAAACTTGTATCATAAATGAAACCTTTTGAATGATTGTTTCATTTTGTAGATTTCATCGATATATTTTTTATTTTAAATTTTTCAGGTTTCTACTTAAAGAAAAAAAATTACGCTTCGGAATTGTCCGGCGCTTCCCGGAATGGTCTTTCTGAAACAATTTCTATACCAAGAAAAAATTCTGACGATATTGATATACATGTATTTGACCGTTTTACAATTAATATTTTTGTGTTATTAGGGGTTTTTTCCGCTAAGTCTAAAATTACTAATTTTACTAGATAAGATAATAAATAGTTTATTTAAGTGTCGCATATCATAAAACATATCTATACATATACATAAATATTCTAAAACATATTATGATATCCAGCCTAAAAGACTTATGAGACACTGTATGTACAGTTAAGAAAAACAATTATCTTTAAAACATAGTTTTATCCTGTATAAAAACATTAAAAAAACATAAAATTTTTACTACGCTAATAGCGAAGATTTCGTGAAAATAGATCTTAAGACAGCTCAGAATTGTCATTTGTTAGAGTAAAAGTTAACCGTTAACTCTAATTAATTTTCTAATAATCCTCTTTTATTCATATCAATTTTACAGATTTTCTTAAAGAAAATTATATTCATTTAGATCAAAAATTAAACCAACTTGTTATTAATAATAACCCTATATTTACCCTCAGCATATGCATCATGTTGTCACGTTTGATATGTATAATATTTTGATAAAAACTTTGATGCGTTTAAGATTAGATGTTTGTGATACAATAATAATCAGATTTGACAATCAAACGGTTTAATTTTTGTGATGATTTTACATCAACTCTATCAAACCCCCTGATAAACAATCACGGCCGTGTTTGATCCACCGATCTCAATCTGGTTATAATGAGATAATTAAAAGTAAAATTTGTATCTATCGTGTTATAAACTAATTAATCTAGTGTACCAGTATCGACGAATGACAGTGATGACCGTATCATTATAGACAATTATTAATGATTTTCACATCAACTGACCACGGCTTTGACTGCGGTCAAGCATGTAAACAAGTATTTAAATTGACATCTTGTTTGCACACAAAATTGTGAAGAAGATATTCTGAGTTTGTGCAATAGTTCACACGAAGAATTGTCGACACACGTCCGATTCTAAATCTCAGTCACAAGAATGACCGACACGCGTTTTTGATAAGTTTGACTGTTCCTACGGTGAAGTACCCACCATCTCTCCGTGAATTAATGTCAGAGTACCACAGCTTCTTCATCAACAAAGTCAATCCGTATGAATCTTTCTCTCTCTCTCTGTCTCTCTCTTACACACACACACACACACACACACACACACACACCACACACACACACACACAGCTTATGTCTAGAATTTTAAGTTTTACAAAGAACAATATTCTAAAATGACCCCCGCAAAAATAATACATTTGCTGTAGTATCTATGTCATTTAATTATATTGTATTAGCGTAAGATATAAGATTTCGATGTTTTCAAATAAATAATAAACATATAATTTGACCGATACGTTTTTTATCATCAGATTTCACAATAAATTGAAAAACTATCAAACAAAATTACTAAAAACATGATTTACTATTTATATTACAGGGGTAAAAGCTAGGATTGGGAGGGCGAACAGTATAATAACTGACCAGTATCTAGTTACGACATATAATAATCATACATCAAATTATTAATTTTTGTCCGTTTTTTGAAATTCTACACTTTATAACCAGACAGCAGATATCTTAGCCACAGGCTATCAATGAAACATTCTCCATTTAACCAGGAAAAATCTCATAAAAAGAAATTACTGGCTCGTTTGTAAAACGCTTAAAATTATTTATTAACTCTGTAAATGACAGTGGTCATCCAGTTTCAATTCTGATTTCGCTTTCTAATTTCCCTAGATGAATATTACGCGCAGGGATATCAGATAAGACAATGGTCACTAACCAGTTTACCTCCGGGATTTAGGGATGTTAAAGTTACGGTGTCTGGTGACAGAAAATTACATTTTTATTTAATCTTTGTTTTGCTTCTTCTTGTTCAATAACCACAAATATAACATCACAATAATCTTGTCACGGTCAGTGGCAAGTCACAGTTAAATCTAGCTGCACATCATGGTTCTTGATGCATATTTAGCAGTTTTGTAATCTGGTGTCATATGCTATGTCATATTATTATTTTTTTAAATTTCATTAAAAAAATTAAAAATCTATAATATGACTGCTACGTTTGAAAACTAAACATGACATGCAGTGGCCTCAATATAGGTCCATTCAACGTTTAACATGTTGATATTTACTAAAGCAAAAAAAAAAAATAAATAATAATAATAATAATAATAAATAAAATATAATAAATAAAAAAAATGGAACCGACATAAAAATTATGTATTGATGAACCACATCTTAGTGCTGGTTTTGCAGGATTTCAGGAAGGTCAGTGCACGCATGCAGATATGTACGTTATCTAGATCAAACAATGTTTTTGTTTGGGAAAAGGAACATTATCGCATATATCCCGACTTCATTCAACAAATATGTTTATTCATTATTTTTTATAGGGAACGCACAATGCCTTCTTGATACGTATTTTTTATAGGGAACGCACTATGCCTTCTTGATACGTATTTTTTATAGGGAACGCACAATGCCTTCTTGATATGTATTTTTTATAGGGAACACACAATGCCTTCTTGATACGTATTTTTTCACCATTTTCCTTAATTTTTTCGGTCATTACGATACGCCATTTAAGTGTTGCCAATATCATCCCAAGTTTATCATAGTAATCTATTATGGAATTTCAAATATGTAACTGTTTGTTTTGGGGAACATAAATTATACATTGCGACAATATACATATGTGTACGTGACTTTCTGTGCCATAAATGTTTTTAATTGCAAAAACAACCAATTTCAGACAAAAGTCTGTATCCACAAAAAGTAATTTTTTCTTCAGAGATTGGATTACGGTCAACTGCACCTATCATGATTGTTATAGTTTTTTTTTAATTTCCTGAACGAAATATTTAAAAAAAAATCATAGTAACACAATAGTTATCGTTTGTCTAATGTAAGGTACTATGTGTATAGACAAAATGGAAATCCTTCACAAACTGACTAAACTACGAAAGCTTGTTAGTGCCATTTTTCAAAGTAAAAAATAAATAAATAAATCGTACAAACGATTTTTAAATTGTACAAACGATTTTTTAAATTGTACAAACGATTTTTAAAATCGTACAAACGATTTTTAAAATCGTACAAACGATTTTTTAAATCGTTCAAACGATTTTTAAAATCGTACAAACGATTTTTAAATTGTACAAACGATTTTATAAATCGTTTAAACGATTTTAAAAATCGTACAAACGATTTTAAAAAGTCGTTCAAACGATTTTTAAAAAGTCGTTCAAACGATTTTAAAAATCGTACAAACGATTTTTGTAGATATATGTATACATGTACAGTCAACAATCTTTATAGCGACCATATCCGTCACGGATATCCAACTTTGTTGTTTTAATGAATTTAGCATGATGTGGCATCCTGATTTATACATTATACAAAAACTTTAAAAATTAAATATATTTAAGACAATTTGTGGAAATGTTTAATGATCATGAAATATGGAATATTAAGCGCTGTCTTTGTAATTTATAAACATACAGGTCCGTTCAAAAAGTAATGTCACCCCCAAATTTCCCAAAAGAAACCCCTCTCTCTCTCTCTCTCTCTCTCTCTCTCTCTCTCTCTCTCTCCTTGTTTCTGTATTAAAGAAGAACTAAGGAATAAACATTTCATTCAATTTGCGAAAGGCCATTCTTAGTTAAACCACGATAACTAACAATACTATTGTCTTTATTTCTTATATTTTTAATATTTTCCATGGTAACTTTAACAAACATATACAATTTTATGTCGATGGTACTCCACTGTGTTAATGGCGGATGGAAACGCTAATGATACTGTCAACGTGAAAAAATAATTCAGACTTTTTCTTCTTTATGATTTTTATTGAATAATTACAAATTGGTTTACATTCTCATGTTTAAATTGAACGAGCAATTTGAAAACATAAAATTTGTGAGTATACCTGACTGAAGTTATTGGGCGTAGTGTAAATATCTTTGGGTTTCCCCGTTTTCAACGTTACGCGCAGCGTCAAAATGGGGATCTAGAAACCCGTTGACACACAGATTGTCAACAAAGCCTAACTACTTTCTATTGTTGTTATCGGCTGATAACATATAATGACAATTAAAGTGTTATCGAATTTGAAATAATGGAATTGTAAATATTTTGTGAAAAACGGCTTTTTTATTCATGCGAAAATACATAAGTAAGAGTTAGTATTTAGTTGATGATCCTCTTGCTTTGATGACGGCCATTATTCAATCTTGGCATACTCTCAAACAATTATGTTCACTTGGCTTTGTAGAATCTTTTGAGATATGTAATGCTTGTCAGAAAATACGAGACGGTCAGCTTGCATTTTCAAATCGTTTAAGATAACGTTTTGACATCGCTCAACGTTTAATATTGAAGAATTCTTTTTCAGAACTCCTCAAACGAAAAACTTAGTTTGTGAAACTATTGCATTTGTCAGTATTATTTAAAAACCAAAGTCCAAAACAACGGGTTTTTTATATATATAAAATTTGTATAATAGATCAACTATTTCTAAGATATTAACCTTTGAATTTCGAAATACACATGTTTATTTGATTCCATGTGTTTAACTGCTTGAGGAAAATGTTTTACTTTCATGGATTTGAATTTGCAATAAAACAGCATTTAAAGAATCACTTGACACCATGATGCTTTTGTCAAAACGTGAATAAAACATTGTGTATACGGAGTTCAGTGTCAAATCAACTTAAAAGGCTAATCTTAATTTGTAACACCTACTGCATTAAAACAATGAAACAAATGATTTTAGATTCTATACAAGGTGTGCCGTTTCTTTTTGGAAATTTAGGGGTGACGTTACTTTTTGAACGGACCTGTATATACATGTACACATGTACTGTATTTTATGCATGTTTCGTCAGTTACTCAAGAATAACAAGTACAAGTGCTGCACATGTAAATAATCAGTAATCATGAGGCTTTTTTTCAGTATTCCGGTTCCCTCTACCATTTCACTCATGGCCTTGATATAAAGATAAAGAATCTTGACTTGGATGTAAAACACCATACTCAATTTCATTCTTTCCGTAGACGAATATTGGAAAGAAACGCAAAATCTAAATTAATTTCTATTACAGTTAATATATACACAATAAGCAAATTGTTATTATTGTGCTCAAGTAAGGGTTTTAGTCCGTGGGCTAGGTGGACCCACCGTGCACCCCCCCCCCCCCCAGGATCCTCCGACACCACTTTTTTCTAGTACCTTAGGGTGTCTAGTAATGGAATCGGGATGTTTCCCAGATATAAGTTGGGATGCTCTTCATGAAAAACTTCAATATTTAAGAGTACCTGAAAGTTTTCAGTAAATTTCTCTATTAGGGGTAGGGGAACGTTTTTATCTTTGTTTTCAGTATTATTATGCAGATACATGTCATATTTGGTACCATTGTAAAGGGAACATATTCAGCTTTTATAAAATACAACGTTGGTTGATGTAGCTGCTTCTATGTCGTCACCATGACGTCATAAACACAAGTTTTGAAGAAAAACGCTATAAAATCGTATCAATTCATCCTTTATAAAATTATTTCTGTACAGCATAATAAAACACATTAAGACAAAGTATGTTTTCCATTTACTTAATGAATTGTAGTTATAAATGATCATATATTCTCATCTTCGATAAAAGACACCACTCTTTTAGAAAAAATATATTAAAGATAGGCATTTTTTAAAAAATGATCAAAACGGGGTAGGGTAACGTTTTTATCTTTGTTATCGATGATATTATGTAGATATAGATCATATTTGGTATCATTGTAAAGGGAATAGCCTCAGCTTTTATAAAATACAAACTTAATTGGTGTAGCTATGACTGTGACGTTTCCATGACGTCATAAACTCAATTTTTGAAGAAAAACGGTATAGAATCATTTGAAATTATACTATATGAATTTATTTCTGTACCACCCAACAAAACACGTTGAGACACTGTATGCTTTTCATTTACTTCATAAATCGTTGTTATAGATGATCATAATTCTCATTTTAAAGAAAAAACGCCACCCAGTTATGAAAAATATATTGATTTAAAGATACCCTTTTATTTAAAGTTGATCGAATCTTAAGATTAATAGTTTTCACGATTAAAGTGACCCAGTATGTTTCTTTGTGTAAATAATAATATCATCATCATCATCATCATCATCATCATCATCATCATCATCATCAACATCATCATCATCATCATCATCATCGTCATCATCATCATCATGGCATCAACATCACCATCATCATCATCATCATCAACTTTTTATACATTCATGACAATACAAATTTACAAAAATGACCAACATCATCACCCATTATTCTATAGCTAACAAAAAGCTTAATTAATAGTCTTATTTTGAGAATGACTTTAGTTCTTATCATTGCCATAGTAATTAAGCAGTTGTTTTAATGGGGTAGATATGCCACAGGGTTGTTATTTGCATCTAGAGCAGTGGAAACCTAACATGCGTTCGATTTTTGCCGTAGGCTAGTTGTAACGAAAATGAAACATATAGAATATTTCTTTTGCCTCACTATCAAGACTCTTGCAGTGCCCCCTCTTAGCAACATTCAGAAACTGTACAGGTGAATTTGTGGGAGGTTTTCCAGCAGCTACAGTCCCAGAGATGCAGTTCCGTCATGTTTTGAAACATTTATAAGCAAAATTGTAGAATTTTTTAACATTATCATCCATTATCCTTATAACATATGCTTTATCAGTACAATGCATTATAAAGACATAAATCAAATAGTTCCTTCAACAATATATGGCAATCAGAGTATTTTTTCAATGGAAGCGATTCTGTTCTGTCTCTTTTATTTCTCACCAAAAGCTTTAGCCTTCTACTCCAACAGGTTTTCTGAGCGTATGTCTAATTTAGTTCCACCGTTTCTACACCATATAAGAGGGACGATTTTACATTCGAGTTGAATATTGGGTTTTTGTTTTTAGTGGCAGACTAGCTTTCCATATGTTTCTTTATAATTTTGAATGCTTTTCTGGATATTTTTATTCTTTTCTTGATGCCCCGTTCTGTTTCTTCTTCAGCAACAATCATGCTCCCCAAGTAACAGAGCTCAATAACCTCTTCAATTTATAACTATCTTAATTTATACCTCTTGTTGTATTGTTGTTTAACATTTTGTTTCGTTTGAGTTGATCTTCAGTCCAGTTTTAAAACTGTTTCGTTTAGTAGAGTGGTCTTTATCTACATTTGATTTAATGTGAGGGTCAATAGCGTATATCAGCGAAGCCCATATATTCTACCTCGGGTGTTAGTGTCCATTATTTTCCATTATTGCAATTAAAGATGATTTGTGTTTGTATACAGCTTTGACATACTCATGTATTCATATGAAATGCTTGGGGATAGTTTCCTCTTTTGAGACCTTAACAAATGTACACTTAGTATTTATAAGGGTAAAATGCATAGTGTCATTCTACTGACTGTTCTATACCTGGGCATGGCATTTGGTCTGTGTAAGATTTTTTTCATAAAACCAGCTTGTTTTGTTCAGAGCACCTAGTACCTCTTCTATTCCATCTTTTAGTCTATGAAGGATGATCTTTGACAGTATTTTCTCAGTTACATTGGTTAGTATGGTGCCTCTCCAGTTCTTACATCTCCATTATCTACCCTCTTGAGTAGTTTAATGAGATAGTCCATCTCCCATTGTGTTGGAATAATTTCTCTTATCCAGATGATGCACAGTAATTTAGACATTTATTAAGGTCCTATAGCTTTTCCTTTTTCAAGTTGATTTATACTTTTTTATTTCTTTTTTATTTCTTTTTATTGGCACCCCTTCCTTATTTTTTTATGAAAGGTATATGGTGTTATGTCCAATATTTCTTATGGTCTTTTGGTATATAGTTAAAATCTCAACCCATCTTTCCTCTGTTGTGACCTTTTTTCATCCTTTCCTTACACCGATCTGTCTGTGTTTGCTGGTTTACCTGTGTGTTTCTTTGTTTTTAGGTATAGATTTTCTAAGTTTCATTAGCTACTATTTCTTGTGCGGTTACAATATTTTCCATCTTCCATATATTTTCGTTCATCACTTGTTTTGTGTTCCTTTATATTTCTTCTTTTGTCTCCTCATACTCCCTTCATACTAATATTTTGCTAATCTGGTTCTGTTATTTGTTATTCTCTGTGTTGATATACCGGTATGTTCTTTTTATGACATCCCAGCTCTCATTATTATCATCCATAGCTGTTAAAGCATAAAACCTGTTCTTCAGACTAATCTTAATTCTTCTTTCTTTTCCAGTTGTTTCAATTTTCTAACATTAAACTCATGTTCTGTTTTTTCCAGGATTTGTTTGTCTGCTTTTATTTTTACCTTGTCATGATAAATTGGTGGTTCGAGATGACATTTGCTCCATGCATTGCCCTGACAATGAATAGACTCCTCCTACATTTCTTCTATAGTTATATGGTCAATAATTTTTCTGGTGATACCGATGTTACTTTATGGCAATCGTTGTGTCGAAATAATCTACCTCATTGTAGTGATAAAGCATAAAAGATAATAAATAATATCTTTAGAAAATTTCTATGATTTTGCGCATAACTGTTTGAAAAATGATGGAACTGCATCTATGGGACTGTAGCTGCTCCAAAATCTAGCACAAATTCACCCTGGGTTAGTAAGATATACAGTTGGCAGTAACGTAAAAGATTTATTTCTTCAATTATTTGATGTTTCCTATTCGCTACAACTAGTCAACGGCTGAAATGGCATTTTAGGTTGCCACTGCTCTAGCTGCATATAGCAATCCTGTGGCATATGACTACCATTAAAACACCTGCTAAAACTTTGAACTAAAAGTCATTCTCAAAATAAGATTATTAATTAAGCTTTTTGTTAGCTATAGAATAATGGGTGATGATGTTGGACATTTTGTAAATTTGTATTGTAATTGATGTATGGAAAATTGATGATGATGATGATGATGATGATGATGATGATGATGATGATGATGATGATGATGATGATGCCATGATGATGATGATGATGATGATATTATTATTTACACAAAGAAACATACTGGGTCACTTAAATCGTGAAAACTATTAATCTTAAGATTCGATCAACTTTAAATAAAAGGGTATCTTTAAATCAATATATTTTTCATAACAGAGTGGCGTTTTTTCTTTAAAATGAGAATTATGATCATCTATAACAACGATTTATGAAGTAAATGAAAAGCATACAGTGTCTCAACGTGTTTTGTTGGGTGGTACAGAAATAAATTCATATAGTATAATTTCAAATGATTCTATACCGTTTTTCTTCAAAAATTGAGTTTATGACGTCATGGAAACGTCAAAATCATAGCTACAACAATTAAGTTTGTATTTTATAAAAGCTGAGGCTATTCCCTTTACAATGATACCAAATATGATCTATATCTACATAATATCATCGACAACAAAGATAAAAACGTTACCCTACCCCGTTTTGATCATTTTTAAAAAAATGCCTATCTTTAATATATTTTTTCTAAAAGAGTGGTGTCTTTTATCGAAGATGAGAATATATGATCATTTATAACTACAATTCATTAAGTAAATGGAAAACATACTTTGTCTTAATGTGTTTTATTATGCTGTACAGAAATAATTTTATAAAGGATGAATTGACACGATTTTATAGCGTTTTTCTTCAAAACTTGTGTTTATGACGTCATGGTGACGACAAAGAAGCAGCTACATCAACCAACGTTGTATTTTATAAAAGCTGAATATGTTCCCTTTACAATGGTACCAAATATGACATGTATCTGCATAATAATATTGAAAACAAAGATAAAAACGTTCCCCTACCCCTAATAGAGAAATTTACTGAAAACTTTCAGGTACTCTTAAATATTGAAGTTTTTCATGAAGAGCATCCCAACTTATATCTGGGAAACATCCCGATTCCATTACTAGACACCCTAAGGTACTAGAAAAAAGTGGTGTCGGAGGATCCTGGGGGGGTGCACGGTGGGTCCACCTAGCCCACGGACTATTTGTGATCAGTCTCTGTCCGTCGTGTGTCGTGCGTCAACTTATCATTGTTAACACTCTAGAGGCCACTGTCTTAGTTATATCTTCATCAAACTTGTCCAGAATGATATTCATGACAAAAGCAAGGTCAAGTTCGTTTATGGGTCATGCTAGATCAATAAGTAGGTTACTATGTCAAATCATAGAAAAACCTTGTTAACACACTAGAGTCCATATTTTTTGTCCAATCGTCATATAATTTGTCCAGAACGATGTTCATAACAAAAGCTAGGTCAAATTCGTATAAACTAATAAAGAACTCTGTTAACCCCCTATTCATTACGCTATTTGGAAAATGTGCAGAACTCAATTTATTCTCAGGTGAGCGCCTGGGCCTCATGGCCCTCTTGTTTTCATGAACGTTCAACATGTTCAATCAAATATTTAGTCCTCAAGCACTAATTTAAGGCAAGTTAAAGTCCATAATCATGAAAAATAATGTTTAAATTAAAAATTCATAATAACCAGTTTCACAATTAAACAAATAAAAACAACCAGGCACTAAAAGTAATCAATCACTTTTATTGTACACTACATCACACTGTTTGGTTCGATCTTTAGTTTAACTTAAATCCATTACGCCAAAATTAAAGTCACTATTACGGTCCACAGTACAACAATTAACAACATTATAAAATTAAGTTGTACAAACTCCATTGAATTTTGAATCTGTAACAGCCGATACCGCGTATAGCACGCCATATATACAATGACTGCAAATGTTCTTTTCCAATTTGTGGATTTAGTTCAGAGTATAAAAAAATCGTTAGTACGATTTTAAAAAATCGTTAGTACGACTTAAAAAAATCGTTTGAACGATTTAAACAATCGTTTGTACGATTAAAAAAAATCGTTTGTACGATTTAAAAAATCGTTAGTACGATTTTAAAAATCGTTTGAACAATTTAAAAATCGTTTGTACGATTAAAAAAATCGTTTGTACAATTTAAAAATCGTTTGTACGATTTAAAAAAATCGTTTGTACAATTTAAAAATCGTTTGTACGATTTAAAAAATCGTTTGAACGATTTAAAAAATCGTTTGTACGATTTTAAAAATCGTTTGTACGATTTTAAAAATCGTTTGTACAATTTAAAAATCGTTTGTACGATTTAAAAAATCGTTTGAACGATTTTAAAAATCGTTTGTACGATTTATTTATTTTTTTTTTACTTTGAAAAATGGCACTAACAAGCTTTCGTACTAAACATACATTACTAGTAGAATCTCAATTAGAACAAAATTCAGTTAAATAGAGTATAAGTGAGCGGCAATAGCAATGGGAACCATAACGAACATAACGGCTTAATAAGAACACTGTGTCATGAGTGAGTGAGTGAGTGAGTAATGGTGTTTAACGTCCCAGTCAAGAATATTTCACTTATATCGAGACGTCGCTAGCTATAGGCGAAGGTGCAGAAATTTTGCCTGTGGGTTGCACTGATGGCATTATACAGCAGGGTTCTTTATCGTGCCAAGTCTACCGTGACACGGGACCTCGTTTATTTTAAGTTCCCATCCGAAAGAACCATGACTTTCATTTCGTAAATGCCGAGTGCTTGGCGAAAGAACAGTCACTACCCACTTTCAAGTCTTGCGTCAGACCCGGTCGGGGTTTGTGTCATGAGTTATTTTAAAGCGTACAAATAAAATAATAAAAATGTACACACATGTTATGGCAACAGTGTCAAAAGATATAGCTTAGAAGAAGAAAGCAGTACCAAGGGCAAATCACATGCATACAAATATTGAGGGGGGTAATGGACGGTTTTATATCTCAGAATGTAGTCAAGGCGTCACCTTGCCTAATCAAAGTTGCCCGGTAAAGTCTATTTCAAAAGAAAGAAAACATTATTTACCGAAAATGATACCAGCCATTATAACTCTCCACATTTATTGAAGAAACATAATTCATATTTACCGGATTGGTTGGTATAGAACCAATTGACAAAATCTTACGTTATGGTGTTTTTGAATCCCAACTATTCCACATTCTTTCACATTCAGACTTCACCGAAAGAAATAAGATTGTCACTTCTTATTGTTGAGCATGCAACTGCATGACTTTAATGTTTTATATAAAGGCATGTAATATACCGACACTTTTTCTTGGCAATCCAAATTCTACTTTGACTTAAAGATTTAGCGAATTATGTTTGTTCTTTCTCCGACAAACCCTCGATAAAACTAAAAACACACGAGATAATGTTAGTCCGCTATACACCACACGAGATAATGTTAGTCCGCTGTACACCACACGAGATAATGTTAGTCCGCTATACAACACACGAGATAATGTTAGTCCGCTATACAATACACGAGATAATGTTAGTCCGCTATACAACACACGAGATAATGTTAGTCCGCTATACAATACACGAGATAATGTTAGTCCGCTATACAACACACGAGATAATGTAAGTCCGCTATACAATACACGAGATAATGTTAGTCCGCTATACACCACACGAGATAATGTTAGTCCGCTGTACACCACACGAGATAATGTTAGTCCGCTATACAACACACGAGATAATGTTAGTCCGCTATACAATACACGAGATAATGTTAGTCCGCTATACAATACACGAGATAATGTTAGTCCGCTATACAACACACGAGATAATGTTAGTCCGTAATACAACACACGAGATAATATAATTATAAGTCCGCTATACACCACACGAGATAATGTTAGTCCGCTATACACCACACGAGATAATGTTTGTCCGCTATACAATACACGAGATAATGTTTGTCCGTAATACAACACACGAGATAATGTTAGTCCGTAATACAACACACGAGATAATATAATTATAAGTCCGCTATACACCACACGAGATAATGTTAGTCCGCTATACAACACACGAGATAATGTTAGTCCGTAATACAACACACGAGATAATGTTAGTCCGTAATACAACACACGAGATAATATAATTATAAGTCCGCTATACACCACACGAGATAATGTTAGTCCGCTATACACCACACGAGATAATGTTAGTCCGCTATACAATACACGAGATAATGTTTGTCCGCTATACAACACACGAGATAATGTTAGTCCGCTATACACCACACGAGATAATGTTAGTCCGCTATACACCACACGAGATAATGTTAGTCCGTAATACAACACACGAGATAATGTTAGTCCGTAATACAACACACGCGATAATATAATTATAAGTCCGCTATACACCACACGAGATAATGTTAGTCCGTAATACAACACACGAGATAATGTTAGTCCGTAATACAACACACGAGATAATGTTAGTCCGTAATACAACACACGAGATAATATAATTATAAGTCCGCTATACACCACACGAGATAATGTTAGTCCGCTATACACCACACGAGATAATGTTAGTCCGCTATACAATACACGAGATAATGTTTGTCCGCTATACACCACACGAGATAATGTTAGTCCGCTATACACCACACGAGATAATGTTAGTCCGCTATACACCACACGAGATAATGTTAGTCCGTAATACAACACACGAGATAATATAATTATAAGTCCGCTATACACCACACGAGATAATGTTAGTCCGCTATACACCACACGAGATAATGTTAGTCCGCTATACAATACACGAGATAATGTTTGTCCGCTATACACCACACGAGATAATGTTAGTCCGCTATACACCACACGAGATAATGTTAGTCCGCTATACACCACACGAGATAATGTTAGTCCGTAATACAACACACGAGATAAAGTTAGTCCGTAATACAACACACGAGATAATATAATTATAAGTCCGCTATACACCACACGAGATAATGTTAGTCCGCTATACACCACACGAGATAATGTTAGTCCGCTATACAATA
This sequence comes from Anadara kagoshimensis, assembly GCA_021292105.1. NCBI lineage: Eukaryota > Metazoa > Mollusca > Bivalvia > Arcoida > Arcidae > Anadara > Anadara kagoshimensis. Next base: position 5,472,404 of record CM037858.1, on the reverse strand, counting down.
CACGAGATAATGTTTGTCCGCTATACACCACACGAGATAATGTTAGTCCGCTATACACCACACGAGATAATGTTAGTCCGCTATACACCACACGAGATAATGTTAGTCCGTAATACAACACACGAGATAAAGTTAGTCCGTAATACAACACACGAGATAATATAATTATAAGTCCGCTATACACCACACGAGATAATGTTAGTCCGCTATACACCACACGAGATAATGTTAGTCCGCTATACAACACACGAGATAATGTTAGTCCGCTGTACACCACACGAGATAATGTTAGTCCGCTATACACCACACGAGATAATGTTAGTCCGCTATACAATACACGAGATAATGTTAGTCCGCTATACAATACACGAGATAATGTTAGTCCGCTATACACCACACGAGATAATGTTAGTCCGTAATACAACACACGAGATAATATAATTATAAGTCCGCTGTACACCACACGAGATAATGTTAGTCCGCTATACACCACACGAGATAATGTTAGTCCGCTATACACCACACGAGATAATGTTAGTCCGCTATACACCACACGAGATAATGTTAGTCCGCTGTACACCACACGAGATAATGTTTGTCCGCTATACACCACACGAGATAATGTTAGTCCGCTATACACCCCCACGAGATAATGTTAGTCCGCTATACACCACGCGAGATAATGTTAGTCCGCTATACACCCCACGAGATAATGTTAGTCCGCTATACACCCCCACGAGATAATGTTAGTCCGCTATACACCACACGAGAAAATGTTAGTCCGCTATACACCACACGAGATAATGTTAGTCCGCTATACACCCCCACGAGATAATGTTAGTCCGCTATACACCCCCACGAGATAATGTTAGTCCGCTATACACCACACGAGATAATGTTAGTCCGCTATACACCCCACGAGATAATGTTAGTCCGCTATACACCCCCACGAGATAATGTTAGTCCGCTATACACCACACGGGAAAATGTTAGTCCGCTCCTTTGTTGCCGTTGCTGCAAAAACAATTAAACCACCAGTTTTTATTGCATTTTCCAGAGAGAAAGATGGAAATGACTTGCAAATAAACCGTTAGAACAGGGATCTACAAATGTTGTTGAAATAATCATGGGCGTCATTACGCTCTGCCCTTTAATATATTTTATATCTCACTTTGATTCATTTTATGTGGTATGATTACACTGTCTTGTGTGTTTTATATTATTTATTACAGTTGGAGTACTAATTGTAAATATTTGTCTTTGATTAATTTATGATCTAGTACAGAAAAGTAAGTAAGTACTATTGTAATGTTAGCAATGTATTTAGCAGGTATGTGTTTTGGCCAACATTACTAACGTTTCTTTTATAGTGATAAGTGTAATTCTGGAGTTTATCCATATCAAGTGCAAGGTACTACCATACATAGAATGTCAGCCAGAATACAGTGTTACTCCAGAGAGATATGCTGCCAGCTATAGTGTACGGGTGATGTCGGGCTGTCAAACCTTACTATCTTGGATCGGTTCATATTTGTATATCAGATGAAAAAGTACCGGTATTGTTTGTCAAAAATTTTGCGAAAATGTATTTGATATTATAACAAAAATAAAAACCCGCCAATATTAAGCGCTAAACAGTAATAAACCATGTTACATTTCGGACTATGTTCAGCTCCTCTTACAAGCAACAGAAAAAATATTTGCACATGAATATTTAGTACACAGCACTTTGTAAAAGCTAAAACAACCAATTGTAAGGGCGTGTCGCAGAAGAGAAGATAAACACCTATTAGGCCATTCTTATTTATACCGTATCATTTTTTGAGGTCGATATTGTATGTAGTACCTTATAAATAAGATACTGGCTCCAAATGAATTTTTAAAAATCGATTAAAACAAATAATTACCTTTTAAATTAGTCACTGTATATACAACCGTTTTAGTTGTAGATATTATTTAATTTTATTGTCCATGAACATTCTATTAAAACTCTTGATGAATAATTCAGTAACATTTGATCAATTATATATAAGATTTGTGTTCCTTTCATCTGTAACAGTTAAGCTTACATCGGTTATTTAAACAACGTTAATGTGCTTCAGTAATACGTTCTGTCAATCCTGACAATGTAAAGAGGAGTGTGATCAATCCTTTATCACGTAATGTGTAACTATTCAGGGACATTATAAAGTATTGAAACAATAAATCATTGTAAATCATCTCAAAAGCTCGGTGCATGTCTATAAATTTGGCTTTATACCATCAACAATATGTTAAGAGTTCCAGCCAAGATTCTTTGACGTATATCCAGATTGTCAGTGGTGGATGGTGATGAAAAACCAAGTACCTTAAGAAAATCACCGACCTCCAGCAAGGAAACTGTCGAACCTAGGCAGGGATTTGAACGAAGAAGTAGGAGGCTTATTATCCTGATACCATCGCGGTCATCAAGGCCTTTTACATTCTGTATGTGTTCAAATCTGTTACATATAATGTTGCTATACATGTGTCTAGACTGTTTTTTTGGTGTGACCTTTGTTTTTTCGTTGATTACAAAAAGACCATACCAATCTGTGTCCAACTCACTACCCTAAACCAGAGTAAACACAAACATACCAATCTAGTCTGGTGGAAAAAAATTGAAATTTCACAATAGGGGGACACGAGTGTTCAAAGCTGGCAACATAGCTGTCTTATATCATCATAGGTTAGGGGTCAAGAATCAACCTGTTGCCAAGCTGATCGACCCTTGGTTAAGTAGATAAAAGGTCAAAGGTCAGATAGTATTTTTTCCCCAAAAAGTAATCTTTATTAGTTTATAGCTGTCCAAATATATACTTTCTGAGATTTAAATAAATCAAATAAATCTGTTCTCATGCAATCATAGCATTTCATGTATTTTAACATTGACTAGGAAGCTAATTGAGGCTGTTTAGGCTAAAATTTAAATATTTCATTGTTATTTTTCAAAATTCTGACACAAGCTTCAAGATAGAATAAAATAAAAGTATACATTCAACATCAAAGCATGAATCAAAATGCTAAAATATATTTTTTTGTAAATACATGACTGTGATTAAAACAAATATATTGTTTAAACCAAGCTGATAATTTGAAATTTATTAAAAGTTTAAAATCAAAGTACTGCAAGTACTGTAATCGGCAAGGCATATACAATCCTGAAAGTCACGAGAATCTCTGGAATATATCAGTCACATCTAACGATTTCTTTTCATTCATCAATATCACTATCTGTGGCATTATCATTCAAAGGGTTCAACCAATCAACGGTTCAACGGTCCCATTGCAAGTGTATTCAGCCACCCACTTTAAATTGTATGCCCTACATGTACATCTTGTAGGCAACATGATTTATATACATTTCATCAATGCATGACATGATTTTGTTAAAAGTTATTTTCTCATTAAAAACCCCCTACTGTAGCTCAATTGGTATAGCGCTCACTCCCCGTATGTGGTGAGTCCTGGGTTTGAACCAAGACTTGAAATAAGGTAGTGACTGTTCTTTTTCCAAACACTCGGTATTTAGAAACGAAAGTCACGGGATCCTTTGAGAGAGATCTTAAAAGCCGATGCCCCGTGTCAAGGCGGGTGTAACATGTTAAGGAACTTTTCCTGCACATTTCCCTAAGTTCACTGCAAAGGTCAAAATTTCTGCCACTTCACCTATAGCTGGTGACGTCTTAATATGACTGAAATACGTAAGAGCCCGTAAAATCCCATGCAATCTATCAATTTATAATTTTCTCATTGAAACTGTTTTTAAGTCACATTCAGACTCGTTTTTGTTCATGATCCTTTGACCTGTAATTGTCTTAAAAAAGTTAAAGTTTTCAAAGTAAGATTTAAGCAAAAAAATATATATAATAATAATAAGTTTAATTTGTGAAAAAAACTCAGATTTAAGTATAAAAACTAGTATTGTTTGTGGTCCTGTTGCCAGATGACAAGACAAAATTAGCAACGAAAAGTTTATGGTGGATCACAAAACAATGTCGTTTTGAAACACAAACACAAAAGCGACATTGGGGATGGATAGGTCACACCATCAAAACACCTGCCAACAACATCACAAAACTTTGAAATGGAACACTCAAGAATAAAAGACACCTCGAGACAAGTTTCTGGAATTGAAACAGAGGGGGTAAAATTGCGAAGAACAGAGCCAGTTTGAGGGATTTTGTCGATGGACTAACCTCCACTGGGAGTTAAAGGCATACAGTACGCAAGTTAGTGAGACTAGCACCATCCGTGTCCTATAGGTGACGGGAGATCAGGAACAAATACCAGGTATAACTAAATGCAGCCAAACAGTGTGCATGTTAAATATGTAGGTCGGTTGCATATGATGTTGGAAGAAAATTTTCAATTCTACTTTTCCCCTGAGAAGAACTATTTACATCGTAGATGAGAAATCCTTGCTAGGTACATTCAATGAAGGCACCCGCACTCACAAGTTCAGAAAAGTTCCCTCTTGCAAGAGTGGGAAGAAGACCTGTGTTTTCCCTGGAAACACAGAATGCTGTATTTAGAATGTCCAGAAAGTTAATTGACAGTCTTACAGTCTATAATTGCATGGAATACTGGGGCTAATTCCTCTCCAGAGGTAATAATTTTATGCTATGAACAGGGACGAACTTTAGATGTCCCAGTCTAAAATCATACTTCCTCATTTAAAAGCAACAGAAGAATAAGGTCATCAGTATCACGACAGACAACAACTGTTCTTTTATAGCCTTGCATGTAAGCATCAACACCATGGGGAACAATTCTAGTATCGGCTTCCTAGTGTAAAGCTTAAAAACGGTTACACTCCTTCCTCTGTATGAATTAAACATGCTGTCTGTTGGACCCCCTGATACCCTCAGCTAAGGTAAGAAGTGTCTTGGATTACTACGAGATCCTATTTGTTTTCTTGGTGACTGATAAAATCTTACCAATTTGATGGCAGAGGGACATTTTAATTATCAATAATTCTTCTAACAGAACGGGGACCTGATCCTCTTTTATCTCTAGATGGTTTCACCTTTTATGGATTAGTTGTCATATCTATCATAATGACATCAATTTTAATACATTTATCTTTCGCGTGGATAAAAACAGTTTGTGCGTTTCCTAACTCTCCGAATGTATTGGTGCCTTTCCGTTTTCCCGGTGCTACAATTAAAGTTTGACCATTTATTTTGGCAGTAATGTCTCGGTGCAAACTTCTTCCTCAAGGATATTTTGAAGATCCCACTCGTCGGCTGCAGATAACAGGGGTCCTGATGTATCAGGTATAGGCGACACTGGGAATAGTTAGTGTTTCAACAGTTCACTAATAATTCTACCAGAAAAAGAGAACATACTTGATAATATTATACAGATACAGTCATTATAGCTAATCAAATCTTTCAGTACCACCAGTACTTTGATTTCTTTTTTTTTTTAAAGTGGATACTTATATAAATACGGGCAATATAATTCAGTAAAATTATTTTAACAGAAGTCTAAAGGTTTATTAAACAATTTCAATGCACAAATGTGTTTATACTAGTATTTATTTGCCACAATTAATCATATTTGTAAAGGTCAAAATTTGTGTAAGCGTCTAATCTTATTTTACATGGAAAACTTTGAAAATAAGTGACTGAATTAGTTGGATATGACTTTCTATTAATTTGAAGATACCACTTACATATTTAGAAGACAAAATGTATAAAGAAAAACTTCTGTAAGCCACCTTGAATTTGCGTATAGGTCAATATGGGCATTTTCACTTGAACTTTGCACCCATTGACCTTTAGCTGCCCCCACAATGGCCCCTGGGTGAAATCTTGCTTGGCAACAAGCCGATTCTATTAAAGTAAAGTTCAAAGAAGGTTATGACATAACTTGCCACCTTTGAACACGTTGTCCTCTCTACATCGAAAAATAAGCGGTTTTTTTTTTCAAAATCCTCTACCAGACTAATCCATGTCCAACTCACTACCCTAAACCAGAGTAAACACAACATACCAATCCATGTCAAACTCAACCCTAAAGCAGAATAAAAATTTTGAAAACTGACAAACCAAGCCAAATACGCGAACCCCACCAGTGAATCGAGTTCAGGTGTTCCGGGTAAGGGTAAGCACTCCCTGTTTATTTAGCGCCATGCGTGTAATCAAAATTGAGAATAAAAGGAACATAGAACTATGAGATGTCAAATATATCCAGGGTAATTTTGTATAAAGAAACATCATACTTATCAACAATAACACATTTTGAGGTCCTCAGTTAACCCAGCCTTGCAATATCCCCGTGTAAACAATTACCTTGTAAACATGCTTCGTTTTATGAAGTTCTCGTAGTGGGAACAATCCTGTTGGTTTTAAAACAAATACACCATCATTATAAGCAGTAGAAGCAGGTATATTGCTGCATAGAAAAGAAAAGTTGACTTGAAAAATTGAAGTAATCACGTTTGTCATACAACTTCAAATGTAGCTTTCCATGGGTATCAAAATTGAGGTATAGGCTTAAATATGAAACATAGCCAAGAATCGGTCGTATCTTTTATTTCAAGCTCACTACCATTCGCATATTCTCCAAAACTTGGGTTATTAAGAGAGATATATACACCAGCCTTCTCTCTAGATTTAACAAGGTTCTGTATAAATTTTGCTTCATATGAATAAACAAACAAATCAGCCAGCAATTGTGCACAGTTTGTATCTATTGGTATACCGATAAATATAAGTTTTTGCCTATTGATAAACGGATTGTTTCTAGGAAAGTTGAATTGCCATATAAATCAAATATGTTGTCTGTCAAAAACTCTCACATTTTGTTGATGGTATCTTCAGTATATTTTTGTTTGTATTCCGTAGATTGTTTGAAAACATAACCTGAATCCAAATAAAGAACTAAATATTAACACCTTGGCATACAGTTTTTGAAAAATAATAATAATTGAATAAGAATGATGGGTACTGGTGTGAATTATAGAAACAAAGTCTTTATACTATTTGTCAAAACCAAAGGCAAAGCATATGTGTGAAACTTAGCTCTGATGAAAGTATATCGCATGCGGTTTTGAAGTTTTAAAATATTAATTTCCAAAAATATGTTGTTCTTAGAAAATCAGAATTTCATAAGATCTAAATTATTCAGTATTTTTGATGGTACATGGTGGCGTTGAGAAAATGTAAACATTTAAGACCTTTATGGTACCTGTCATATATCATTTGTTAATGTATTTTATGATTAAATTGAAAAAATGGTATATGACATGCCGATTAAACTGTAGTGCTAGGAAACATCCGGTCACTGGTGGTAAAACGCACGTTGTATCAGATTGAAAACTTCATTGATTGATAAAATGAACATCTCCAATAAAACCGGATATGACAAAGACTTAAATCGATATATTTTTGTGGTACATTCACTTAGACTAGTTCAGATTCTTTTCTTTCACTTTCATTTATAAAAGTAAATTAGTTCGACTTATCCGAAAATTCAAGATAACAGGACTAATTTTGGTTAAATAAAGATTACCTTATCCCGGACTTTTAAAAAAAAAGTTCGAGGTATTCGAAAATTTGAGATATCAAAATTCGAGATAACGAGATTCAACTGTATTTTTGAAATATAATTCTGCTTATTACTACAATATTTGCCAGATTTACTTTCGTCAGCAATAGTTTATCTTGAAACACGTGAAAACTCAATTTAGAAATAATTAATATATTCTGTCAATTGTGATGGTGTAGACTATCGTGGATAATATTGCAGTAGGCTGAATGCTTGGTTTGTAGTGTAACTGTAAACAGTAATCAATTTATCATCAATGGTAAGCTGGTTATAGTATTTGGTTTTAAAATTATAAATGTTTGAGGTATCAGAACCACATCTAAAATCGGATACTATTGAAATTTGTACACATAAGTGCATTCTATTGCAATAGATTCGAAGCTTCTAACTTTTGAAATTGCGAGTACTGTTAAAATATAAATCAAACAAAACTCTAATAAAACCAACTATATGTATACTAGTAATTAAATCGTAAGCCTTTTAAGGCTTGGTCATGGATGTAGTTTTCATTTTTATGATGTATAAAAAATGTTTTAAATTATTCTATTGAATTACTTTATTTGCATTAAACACGTATATTCGAGTTAACAGCTATAACAAAATATTATTATTATATGCACCAGACTCAAGAAAATTGTCATTAAACATTCTAAATTTTGTTAATGCAACTCTAAGGTTTTTGTTTTCTGAAAAAGTCAATAATTTTCTAAACCATTTCTAAAAAATTTGTTTAAATGATAAATATGTTTGCACTTTTTGTAATTAAATTCAAATATGCATTTCATATTTTTTTTAATAATTGATCGTGTACTCCCTGCCCTAAAAATTATTACCGTTTGATAAGCATGATGCCTCTGTATCCAAACTAACTCTGGATATATTTGATGTCCCATAGTTTCATGTTCCTTTCACTTCTCAAATTTGATTTCACGCTAGCTAAACCGTGAGGAGATGCTTACACTTTCGGAGCACCCGACCCCACTTTCCAGGTGGAAGTTCACGTGTTTAACCTACTTTTAAATAACATTATGTGACCAGTTATGTGTCAGTTTTATCTTTAAATAAATATGTATCTACGATAATTTATTATATCTCATTGCATCTTTATCATCTAAGACTTTTAACAATTTTTTAGAATTTGACAATCGTACATATCTACCAGGTTAACAAAAATGCAATCAGTCATATTATTGCTCTTTTGCCTTTGCTAATTACGGTACATGCAACAAGGAAATAAGCTATTTACCTAATAACTTACTTATAATTCGATATTAGAAGACATACTCTACACAGTCAAGGAGTCAAATTAAATCAAAGGTCTTTAAACGCTAAGGTAAGAGGAGAACGTTTGCTATTCTCCAAACATTGGATTTCCACCTTTGCTCGATGTGAGTTTTAGGATGATGTAACAGAATGTAAATTATAAATTAAAACCTAATAAAATGAATACGACAATAATATAGATTAATATTAATTTACAAACACTCAGTTTTCAGTTTAATTTCCTGTTGTAATGTACAGATCTGTTGGAAGTTTAACATTGAGTTAACGACGATAGTTCATCCTATGTACCCTCATTACCTATGCTGTATATCACTCGATAGCTCTACAGTCACTAGCAACCACTGTGGTAGCTCAATTGGTAGAGTGTTCGCTCCGTAAGTGGGAGGTCGTGGGTTCGAACTCCGACCGGGTCTGAACCAAGACTTGAAATTAGGTCGTGACCGTTCTTTCGCCAAGCATTCGGCATTACGAAATGAAAGTCACGGTTCTTTCGGACGAGAACTTAAAATAAACGAGGTCCCGTGTCACGGTAGGCTTGTCACTTTAAAAAAACCCTGCTGTATAATGCCATCAGCGCAATGCACAGGCAAAATTAGCGCACCTTCGCCTATAGCTGGTGACGTCTCGATATAAGTGAAATATTATTGACTGGGACGTAAAACATTATTACTTAACTCTACAGCCACTTGGCATCCATATTTCTGCCAGTCTACAAACGAGCACCGACTCTTTTTCGCCAGATCAGTGTTAAACTTTCCACACGTCTGTATTGTATCCAGGATATTATTCTGATTTTGAATCTAATTTGAATCTGCTAGTAACATTTCACAAAATTTCTGTGTTTCTATGTTTTGTATATCATGCTGCCATAGCTTCCGATTAATAAAAACTTAATATAACGAAGAAAAAATGGAAATACATTTTAATTTATTAATATCATATTGTAAATTTTCCGTCTTTTTTTCTGGCCCGCTTTCATACCGGTGTCGATCTCTGATTACTTGCTATTACGTAATTTGTTATGGACTTTCGGAAATCAGAACCACATTAATGTTCACTTTTTAACTTTTCCTAATTATAAATAAATTGTTTCCTATCTGGCGTATTACATAATCATATTAGATGGCATTGTTTCCCATGAACTTTTTTCACAGAAAATTGCACGTTGTTTGTGGACTTCTAGAAACTAGACACATATCACTAATGTTCACTTTTTAACTTTTCCTAATTCTAAATGAATTGTTTCCTATCTGGCGTATTACATAATCATATTAAATGACATTGTCTCTCATGAACTTTTTCCACCGATAATTGCACATTGCTTGTGGACTTCTAGAAACCAGAAACATATCTGTAACTTTTCCCAATTCGAAATCTAGCGTATTACATAATCAAATTCGATTAAATTTCTCTCATGAACTTGTTTAACAGAGAATATCACAATCCGATTTTATGTGAATCAATGACATACATTAGACCTAAGGACTTTGGTGAATACTGTATTTCTTCTTGTCTGTCTGTGTGTCGCGCCATTGGTTGCGTCGACTGTTCCAAAGAACATATTTTCATTCGATCAAACCCTCAGCTTAATTCAATATCTGCTCGTAAGTACATTTATGGTGTTACACGTCCTGTTACAGTATTTAATACTTCATGTATGTACATAGTCGGGAGTTTTATAATCATTGGTTTAGACGTATTTATTTGTGGCTTTCATTTTCGGACATTGATGAGCGTATACCTACAATTCATGTCTCCAAACGGTTTTTTTATAATACTGATGTAGGCGTTACGATCCGAGTCTATTATGATTGGAGTAAAAGAGTTTTACGCTCCAAAGAAGATGCTCTCACTATTAACGAGATGGCTAATTCAGGGGAGAAAACTGGAGTGCCCATGGAAAACCATTGACATTTGACAAGCCAGCTGACAAACTTTCAAACACTAGGATCTGTCCAGAGTTGTATTTGGGCCTAGGCGGTGAGAGAAAATGTGCTCTTCAGATCACTAGGCCGCCAATACCATTTTTTAATCTTTATAACACTTGTCCTCCGAGACCCTTCTCAAGACATTGATTCTTATGTAGACAGGTGGTCTTTGTTACTATATAGCAAGGCACTAAAATAAACCAAGAGTAAGTGGCAACATTACATGATGTTTATGTTTGTTTTATAGACATTGACCAGATGTTATTGTCTGGTAAAACAGAAAGTAAGATCAATGCATTACTTATATAAGCTGTTATAATGATCTAGTAATTAGTGAAAATAAGTTGTTAATGTATAACATATAAAAATAATATTGATCCAGCTTTTATATAGATCTCTTCACAGGAGTCAATGTTCTTCTAATCAAGCTTGTTGTCAAAATTCGAAACTACTTGTTGAAACATAAATATATATCTATACATTCTAGGTGGTCTGTATCATGATCTGTGATGTTCTACTCAATATCAATGGTCAGTTTAGGCAGAGAAAATGTCCTTACTAAAGGTTAAAAGATGTGCGCGCGGTAGGTAACGCATTTATCAAGAGAAGTAATTAGGTACCTATTGATTTCCGAAATATAAAGTTTTGGTGGATTTGTCATGTATATATGTACCTTTTTGTCATTTATTACATTTAAAAAGGGTATATGGCAGATTTTTAAATCCGTTAGGTAATACTTAAACTGCTGGGTTATTCATACATCATATTTTTATACAACATAAGTTCAAATGAAGTTATATCTTTATACAACTTAAGTTCATTTTATACAACACGAGTTCAAATGAAGTTATATCTTTATACAACATAAGTTAATTTTATACAACATAAGTTCAAATGAAGTTATATCTTTTCATTTTATACAACATAAGTTCATTTTATACAACATAAGTTAATTTTATACAACATAAGTTCAAATGAAGTTATATCTTTATACAACATAAGTTCATTTTATACAACACGAGTTCAAATGAAGTTATATCTTTATACATGTACAACATAAGTTAATTTTATACAACATAAGTTCAAATGAAGTTATATCTTTTCATTTTATACAACATAAGTTCAAATGAAGTTATATCTTTATACAACATAAGTTCATTTTATACAACATAAGTTCAAATGAAGTTATATCTTTATACAACTTAAGTTCATTTTATACAGCATAAGTTCAATTGAAGTTATATCTTTATACAACATAAGTTCATTTTATACAACATAAGTTCAATTGAAGTTATATCTTTATACAACATAAGTTCATTTTATACAACACGAGTTCAAATGAAGTTATATCTTTATACAACATAAGTTCATTTTATACAACACGAGTTCAAATGAAGTTATATCTTTATACAACATAAGTTCATTTTATACAACATAAGTTCAAATGAAGTTATATCTTTATACAACATTAGTTCAAATGAAGTTTTATCAGGCTTTACATAATTGATTGAAACCATCACCTTCCTTTACCTTGTTCCGACAACATGAAACAGTGATGGAACAGTGTGCGTTTACAGTGAAATAATGACTAATAAAGGGATTTTACTTTACAAAAACGACTTATCGTTGAAGATTACATCTTTACCTGGACCAAGTTGTTTTAAAATATCAATAAAAATAAACATATCATTATTTTTAATTTTGTGAAATTTTATCAATTTTAAAATTTTAAACATATTTGAAAAAATGTTAGATTCAAATTTTGACTGATAAACTGATTAAACTAACCAAGCTTTGAACAACTGGCCCCTGGATCCAATAGAACATTTCTAAATAATTTGATTTTCGTATTATGATATTTTTTAGGTTTTGTTTCATCAAACATTTCACAATCTTTATTAAAATGTTTTAAGAACAGCCCATAAATGGTCAAGTGAGATGAATGTTACTTAATGTCAGTTTATTTAATTTAAGTTCATAATATAACTCTTCTCAATTTTTTTCCAGTTTACATATCAAGTTTTCAGACATGCTGGATTAAATAATTTTGTATCTCTTAAATCAAAATTGACAACTAGTAAACTCGTGCCTAACTGATTACATTGCATTTTAAGTTGTGAAGACCGTGGCTGAACTCTGAAGTTGACGTCGATTTCATCTGGAATTTATTATTTCATCTTAAAATTTCAACACCTCTGACTGGTGTACACCAGCTACATGAGGTACGGACAGACTCACGTACATACCAATTACTGTTAACATGATGGTGATCTGGAACAGTAAAGACAACGTTTGTAACTGTCTTGTACAATCATATGTAACAACGCTTCTCTCTGAATACTAAACATGTAAAATGAAAAGGGCGCAGATCGGATAAATATGTTTGGCTTCGAATTGCATTGACTTTTAATTGCTTGAAGAAATGACAAAGTCCAAGTCAAGGTAGTAGGGTCTGGTTTCTTAATCATTACTTTACTAAGATTTTCCTCAACTAAAATTTGGCAAAATTGTAATCTTAACACTTTTGTTATTTTTCAAGATATTTGATAATTCAAGGTACTATTTTGAAGACCGTTTCAAGCTAATAACATCTGTATACTTAGCTTTGTGAAAATTTTCATTCTGAGTTCCATAAAAGATTTTCAAAGTTAGCTAAATTTAAGTTAAGGAAAATCTAAGTTAAGGAATTATTGTGAAACCGAGGCCAGATATTTCAATAAACCAAACGTAGCAATTGGTGGCTTAAGCGTTTCATTAAAATTACATTCGAACGTTTTTTTTAAAAGAAATATCTTATGTTAATAATCAGCAGTGCCAATATTCTGAATAGTTTGTCTTTTTTGTCTCGTGCTTGTTTCCTTTGTTTGATGCTTCGTGTTCTTAATTGCAATTGTATTTGATACAGTTATCTGCGTACACTGTTGCCTACTATTTATTAATTTATTGTTTCATTTTTATATTTTAAACTATGATTTTAAAAAGCCCGGATTTAAAAAAGTACTGAAGCAGCTATTTCTGAATATATTTTAAAGAAGTATCATATACTCATTTAAAAAAATAATTATAAAATACATTTTAAAATGGTATATGACAAAAGCAACACAATTCAACAACTGTCAGTATGTATTAATGAAGATACCAAACATATCTTTAAAACTAACACAAATATGTTTTACTAAACAAATTAAGAAAATAATTTAAATGTAAGAGGGGACATTCTGTTAAATGAGTGATGATAAAGCTGTGTCCATCATACACACGAATTAAAACGATTAGCGGCGTCTTTAACACGGGTAATTTAGACGTTATCTGTACTTCAGGAGGTATCGGTGCTTACTTAGATCTTGTTCACATTAAGTAATGTCGCTGTATAGTTACGGAAATCAATATATATAGGTATATATATCCAAAGGCAAACATGAAACTCGCACCTGTTTGATGCATGTCCCGTTATGATTAAATTGTCATTAATTTAAAGTTAAGTCAAAAATCGAGAAAATGTATTCAAACAAAGTCATATTCCCTAAAGGAAAAAATTGAATGATCTAAAAGAATGCCGACAGTTAATGGTAAATTTCTAAATGGTATAATTATTGAAAAGCACAAGCCAACCTATAGCTAACACGTTTATAAGCGTATGTATTAAATGAAACGGAAATATTCAAAAACTAATGGTTATGGGTTCAGTTGCATGGAGCCTTTATTAACGCAAATTATGGACAATTACTCGACGTCAACTGTCATGACGCCACATTATTACGTCATCTGAACAACTCGACGACACTCGCAGTACTAGAACAAATTCATTTCTCTACATTTCAGCGAGAACAAATTAGAATAACATCTCGAAATGAGAAGCTGACAATATATTGACACAGAATAAATTTTATTGATGTGCATGGCGTTGGAATGACTTATACAGACTATCTGTCTCAGATGTTAGCGAATTCTATCATGTTACCTTTTTTCTTTTTGAAATACAAAAATAAACAAACAATAAATAAATAAATAACATGAAGGTATCCTGAGGTAGCTATACAATAAATCAAAATAAACAGAAATCGATAAGTTAGTGTTTATCATAATGTAAATATTTGTTTTAAACACAAATCTGAGTGTTATATTTCATTTGATGATTCTGGGAGTCAACAGTTCGCAATAAAGAATCAAATCTTGATAAACATATTACTTTAAGGCATTCTTATCATCTGATTAGAGTCATTTACAGAAAGAAAAATGTAAGAAGGAATTTACTGCCAAAATCTGGCCTGTCAATCAAATTATACTAACCGGAACGCTAAAACTCAAGTGTTAAATTTCACATATGCTTGTTTCAATTTTCTAATTAGAGCAAGTTATAATAAATCATGGTACGGGAAGATAGCAATGTCAGGATTCGATATATACCAGACACGTCTCTGTCTAGTAATGTTAGTCTGTGAAAATACTGTTTACAAATTATGCTTAGCTTTTCACCAATCAGATATTGTATTTTGCACGTGTTGAATATATTACTTTATGACTAAATTACAAAATATTTGCCAAAGAACGTCTTCTGGGTCTTAGACGTTTGATATATAAACATGAAGTGTCTAGTAAGATCTCTCATTGTCAATCACTCGCTATTAATTCTCTACAGATGTTATTCTTTATAGCAGTATATCGTCGGTTTGTCTAATTGCTTCAAGTCAATATCACTTTTTGTAGCCCACAGGTCGCTGAGATGTTACTGTATTCTTACCATCAAACATTCGAACAAGCACCTGCCTAGCTACTTTGTCTGATAAAAGATTCTTTGTTTATTTTATTTACTTTTAACTTAATAACTACCATTTGTCCTTGATTGAATGGTAAGAAGTGACCCCTGTAGACTTAGAGATGAATGTCAGAATGAATTAGGATTATATATGAGGTGTGTCTGTCTGATGTCACCTTTTTATGTTGTTATAACACGGACGACTTGTGCAACTAAATGTAATTTTATACACACGTGTTTCCATATGTTCAGACTATGTAGTACACCCGTTTGTACATCAAAAATGCATAAATACATGCATTTTTAAAATGGGCGTTTGAGATGAAATAACTTAAAAGAAACACAAAATTGGCAAAATATTGTAGAAATTGTGACTTGCAGATAAAAGCAATATTTGATTTATTTAATGTCTTGATTAAATGTCCAGCATCAAAATAGGAAATATTAGTATTGCAATTATCAGATCTAGTTTTCATGCTATTTGTGTGTTATTTAGTTTCCTTTGATATCCTCTCATTAGGTCATATTAATTTCTGGCAATTTCTACCATATCTTACTTCAAACAATTGTATGCAGTATTTATCTCACGATAGGGTAATTAAAATTTGAGTCGCGTGCTGCTGTGTGGAATCTGTCACCACATCGCCTAGCATCTTGTAAGTGACCCCTGTCAACATCTTAATCCAGTAGCTTATCAATTAATAATTCAAGCTTATAAACGACGTCGATGAATGCCAATTACCGAGTAAAACTATAGATTAATAGAAAGACGGATGTAACCCATAAAGATATCATAAAAAGTCCGTAATCTTCTGTCTTGTCAAAGAAGCTAATTAAGCGGATCATATTAACACGATAAGGAGTTGTTTAACGATGTTATTTGACAGTTGATACATGAAAATGTCGGTAATTTTACACAGTAATTGTCATGGTTTTAGTGATTTAAAACCATTATTTACATATGAGTATGTTAATTATTGACAAATATAATTGATCATTAAATATATCACACAAATGTTTATCTTATGGGGTTATCTATAAAATAATTTATATAGAACAAATGAAATAGCAAGGCCCAATACACCAAAAAACAAGAACGAAAGAATTAACACAAACGGACAAGACAAAACATATATAGTGCTAGGTAGCGTCTAGTCTCACTGGTACCTGTGCCTTATTGAAAACGCTGGTCATGCCTGACTAGATGAACGTCTCCAACCAAACTGTAAATTATTTTTGTGGTAGGTTATATCTTACGGCCGCTCTTTGTGTTGTAGACAATTGCATAACAATCAAACATACCGTCCACGGTACATGTCACGATCACAATCACAAAACACTTTGAAAAATGGCAAACCAGGTCAAACACGTGAACTGCTTCCACTGAAATAAGACCGGGCGTAAGCAACTACTTTCTAGATACTAAAGAAATTTTGAAGAAAATAATTGCTGGATCAGAGCCATGCAGAACTTACAAACGCAATCGAAACAAAAGTTCTTCTGAGGGTCATCCTCGTAAAATGAAACTTAAAAACATATAATAAGAATTTTAACTACAAGGTTTTGTTATTACATTGAGTAGTTGTTATAAGTGTTTTAAGATGTTTTAACAAGCTTACCACTTGATATTAAGATGTCTGTTGTCAGAAGATGTTTGAAGTATATCAGACAGAGAATCAGCTAATGTACATCTTAATATAAGTATAAGTACAGACCTGTCGAAAGTTTAACAACGAACGAACGGAAAGGAGTCGAGGTTGGACTGTCGAGTGACCAAGATGAGGATAGTTAGTGGCCTAAAAGCTGAAGACTACAGAGATAGGGATAACATCTACCGGCAACAATTCTGTTATACTGGTAG